>CM052720.1:27284424-27306242 GCA_028551405.1 Uromys caudimaculatus | reverse complement strand
TCTTAGTTTCTTTTTCCAGTGATATTCTTGTGAGGGTTGTGCAATCCTATCTCTGATTCATTCTGTCAAATCTTTCTCTGATTCATACCTTCACCTGCCCCTCAATTAGACATCATTGCTTGGGATTAAAGGTGTGCACTAATGATGCATCCAGCCAGATCACATAGACCTAGGTCTTTGGATGGGATTCCTTGCCAGAGTGGGCATGTTAATGGATTAAAATTTCTCTATAGCCAGGACCAGCATCTAAAGAGCTAATATTTGATGATTATGGGTTCAGTTCTTAGCCACTTGCTACCTAAACAAGTTGGATATTTTGCTTGAATCTATTTCAAGGAATATATATATATATATATACTTGAAAATATATCCATTTTTTGTGCAGTACATTCTGACCACAATTCCCCTTCCTTCCTTCCACTTCTCTGAGTTTCCTCCTCACTTCCCCTTTCTAGATTCACACTACCTCCATTTATCCTGAGAAAAGATCAGGTCTCCAAGAGATGACAGCCAAACAAGATAAAACAGAATTACAATAAGACAAGGCAAAAGCCCTCATATATTGAGGCTGGACAAGGCCACCTAGTAAGAGAAAAAGAGTCCCAAGAGCAAGCAAAAGAGTCAGAGACTCTACTGTAGAGTCCCACAAAAACATCAAGCTAACCACCATAATATATACAAAGAGGGCATGGTGCAGAGCCATGCAGACCCCTTGCTTGCTGCTTTGCTCTCTGTGAACCTATATGTACCCATGGTATTTCATTTCATGAAACTGGCTTATATCCTCTAAAGGCTCAAATGCATTAAACGTCTCCTTAACATTTTGATATTATTCTAAATTACTTTCTGGGATCTTTACAATTCCAGAGATAGAAGCTTAATGATGTTTTTTCTTTTTTCTTACTTTTAAGTAAACATATTAATAATACTTTTACAGGCACATTTTCCCTGTCTTGAAATGAATTCTCAGAGAATGTAACGTGCATATATTTCTCACTGTTCAATGTTCTCGCAAGCCTGCCAGGTGTATACTAATAAATTGCTTTCCAAAATTTCTACCTTTTTATTACTGATAGTTTCATCATAATAAGGTAATGTGGCCTGTAGTAGATGGATTCTTTTAAGCTAAATGAGACTCAGATTTTAAAAGAATAAGTGATCAACCTTCACATCAATCCATGTATACTCGTTATCACAGGGATGAGATGGTCCTACCAGTAAGGAATCTATAAGCAACAATGCCTGACTGGTTCACCAGTATTCTACTGGCATGAGCATTGAGTGTTAGCTAAAGAGATATGTGATGGTAACAGAATTAGTTCAGTGGTTCATTGATAATAACTGAGATATCAAGTGTGAAAAATTAAAGAGACAAAGGAACATCAAATGGTAAATTGATACTCTTTTCTTAAATTCCTCATGGTTACATTTCGATTATGAACTTACAGTGCTTTTTTTAAAAATTGCAATTGGCTTTATCACCAATTTAATTGCTATACTGCCAGTGTCTTATGAATAGGAACTGGTAGAGTGAGTACTAAATACATATTTGTTAATTGGATAAATGGAGTTTATGGATATGTGTAATGTGCTCTCATAACTCAAGGAAATCTAACCACTTTGTATTGATAAAATGGAAGTCTGATAGGAATCAATTTTTTCTATTATAAACACAAGAATAGCAATAACAAATCATTTCAACAAATGTCTTAATATTTTTCCTGTGACTCACAATGAAGGCTCTATAATACTAATACCCTGAATTGTCTTGTATTATCTAAGTGGTTTTGACTAAGGTATGTCTTTCTACACACTGGAATTTAATGACCAGAAATGCCTGTTGATTAAATCTTAACCTTAAATAATTCTAGCAATGTAAATACCTGGTGTTATAAATCTCAACATAAATTAATCTATAGCAATATGGCAAGGATAAGAAAGAGAAGTCCTAAGCTTTACAAAGGAGTCTCATATGAGGAAAAGCCTTTCAATCTCCCTTGGTTGATTGAAATTCTCTTTTAATGTATTCTTGAGTAAATAGTGAATGACACGAATAATTGTATTTCATTTAAATGTAAATTGTTATTTTTAAAAAGGACTTTCCTCCCCCCGAGATAAAAATTTTATTTTCCCAAGATCACATCTGTGGATTCAGGGAATAACAGGAGACCAATTTCAAAAATTACAAAATCAACTTCATCTACACATTTTCCCCTGTGTTACACTATAAATTCTTGGCAGTGTAGCTCGGGAAATCTCAGCAGGCAATACACTTCAGAACAATTCATTAGAATCACAGTTTCATTTGAGAAGGAGACCTTATATGCAACATTGAAGCCATTATGCTCAGGATTACCTCAAGTCTCCCTCACATTCAGACATACATTACTTGAACACAAGCAAATGTTTTCCAAAAATGTCCTGACAACTATGAAGTTTTGCTTGGACACTCCATAGATATCTTAAAATAAATTGATCAAACAAACAACAGGAACAAATAAGATTCCTAAGCCTTGTTTTCCAAAACAGTTATATATTTTAAGAAGAATAGCTGACAATAACTACTTCTACACTTTCATTTATTAAGTATTGGTCTTTCCACGTAAGTCCCGTCACATTCCCTACTGGATATGCGCTGCTCTTGTTCTCCTCTAAATAGGAAAACTAAAATACAGAAAGGTGAGATGAGTAATACTTGGTGAAGCTAGGGTCAATTCCCTCCAGAACATCCCTTTCCAAACCCACCTTTAATGCTTTGTGCAAAAAAAGAATAATTCCAATATGACCAATCAAAAGAAAATTCAGGCCAAGGGAATCTATGACACAACACTCCACTCACTTATCAATTCAAAGTTCTATTAAAAATGTTTGACATAGCTGAGTCTACATAAAGATGTAAATTCCAAAACTGCATCTGGATAGCCAAGGTTAAAATTGATTAAAATCGCCAGAGTGTTAAAATTCGTCCAAACTCTGTCAGTCAATACTTACTATTATTACTATTAATACTAACAGATTATTGAATTCCATGCTGACAATATTTCATATAAACCATGCCTGTGAAAGGCTGGTACCTTTTTACACCGATTATTGACATTTTTTTCTTTCTTTAGACTTCTAATAAAAAAGAAATAATCAACTTGACTACTATCCATCTATTTAGCCTTAGCTCACTGATGTTTACAAGCCCGGTGATTGACAACAGGCCTGTAAGGTGAACAGATTGAGCTACCTCTCCATTTTTAACTAGCTCTGCTTTCTTAATTGGAACATTTAAAAAGATGATGGCATTAAGGGAAGTTCACAGTGAAGCATTGTTGTTTTGACAGATGGGGAAGTTTACTTTTGGGATTAATACTGATTAAAACCTGAATTAATAAATTAATCCCTAGCTAGGTAAATATCTCTTTGCAGAAATACTTTATTCATCCTAAAAGTATATAACTAATCAATAGGTAATTTTTTTAAAAGATAAAATGTATAGAATTGATTGGCATTTAAATATAAAAATTATCTGGGGGCGGGGACATACCCCCATCTACCTGGGAGGCTAATGTTAAAAAACTAAAACCAAAACCAAAACTAAAACCGTATTTTTCCCGTGCTGTCTGTGTTCAAATGTATGGATGTGTATGATGTATGGGTGTGTACATTAGGGTCCAAGCACCTATGCGCACCATGCAGAGGCTGAAAAAAGGTAGCAGGCATCTTTCTAAATTTCTCTCCATCTTAGTTTTGAGAAAGGGCTGCTCCCTGAAGCTGAAGCTCACCATTTCATTCACGCACTCTGACGAGCAAGCTTCCAGCATCTTCCTTTGTGCCCAGCACTGAGGCCATGGTAGACTTTATACAAATGTTGGGGATTTGAACTGGTGTCCTCTTGCTTTCACAGCAAGATTTCATAGGTACTGAGCTATTTCTTAGGCTCCTGCTCTCTTGGTTTCTTTGACCACATATACACAGACATATAAGTGATGAGCAAGCAAAGTATTTTTTTCAGTTTTAAATAAATCAATCAATTAAACATTTCTTTGGACAGAATCTCCCAGTATTTTGCAGGCTGGCTTCAAACTCCTTAACTAAAGAGATTTTTTTTTTTTTTTTTTGATGTTAGCCTCCAGGTAGAAGGATATATGTGTGTGTATGTGTGTGTATATATATATATATATATATATAAAATCTGAAATATACTATTTAGAACATTTAAAGCTAGAAGATGCTACAACTATGCATTAGTTTGATGTCAAATATCTAAGTTTGAAACTTCACAGATTGAAAAGAATCAGAATATAACTGTTGACTTGGGAAATATTTGAAACAAAATGAACGATATATAGACACTGTTAAAGACTTTAGAGTCAAAGATAGAAGCACAGACACAAAGACTCACCATAAATGTTAAGTCCATGCATGGAATGTGATGCTCAATCTTATTAGCTTTTTAAAAATTGTAGCAAAAGCAATAACTGAAGATTGGCATTTTAATCTACAAATCTTTAAACAGTAATTTCAAACTTGTAATTCCAGTTTTAACAAGTATATGGAAAAATTATAAAATGTGAAATTGTAAATGAGCCAAGGCCAAGGATAGCCTTTTGAGCTAAGAAATTTATTTCTTAGAACCCATGAAAAGTCTTGAATATTAATAAATGTTTTATTGAAGCAAAAAATATAATAACTAGAAGGAACATAAAGGTTTGAACAACAAGAATATTCTAAGGAAAACAATTCATCTAGTTAATGGTGAACTATAAAATCTTCAAAGTGTAAAACTAAAGTGTAACATATAAAGGTACATATTAATTACAAGTATTTATACACAGCAAAGAATGCTAAATATCTTAGTATAGTAGATATTTTCTGCTTTAATTTCATGAATTAGTGAAAATATAATTAAAGTATAACAAAATAGCACTGTTTGTGTTTAGGTAGACAGATGAATGTTTTCAACTTTATAAGATTAAATGATAATATTCCTATTTTCTATCCTTAAAAATACTGTTGTGTGAAAAACAAGTATAAAATGACCATTACTCTACCACAATAAACAAGGAATTTGTGTGTTTGTAAGTGTGCATATATGTATCTATGTGAGAGAGTGTGAAATATGTCTACACATATGCGTATGTGTGTGTATGTATGTATATGTGGGCATATGTGTAATGTGTTTGTAGGTGTGCATCCATATACATGCATGTACATGTATGTGTACATGTGTGTATTTCTGTGTATGTGTGTATGTATGTGTGTGTATATGTATGTAAATATGAGTGTGTGTGTGCACATGTGAGTGCGTGCATGTGGGTGCCTGTGTGTTTGTAGCGGGATCAGTTGCTACTTCTGAGAATTAAACGTGGAGCCTTGTGAATGTTGAATAAACAAGCTAACCTTACCTTTTTAAGCTCCAAGTATTGGAAATCTTCATCAATATTATGTAAAGAAGATTTCCTACAGATTGCCTTACAAAATTCACAATGGTTATAAAGATTTTATGTCTTAGATTTTCTTTACAATATCATGGGTTTCTTATAACAAATAAAATAATTAGCTTAGCTAATATTATACAAGTGAAAAAGTAATAAAATACTTTGTACAGTGTATAACACGTTGAAAAATAGGTCTGAGGTAATGGAGTAGCACAGAAGATTGCCTGAGTAATAAACTGACATTTTCAGACTATGGAAGATTTAAATTAGATTACTGGAGGAAATTAACAAATCCCAAAATGGAAGGTTAGTATTTTACTTCAACAGTAAAAAGAAAAAAAACAAGTGCTATATGAATTGTTAAGACATATATTCAGCTTGTCTGTAAAGATCTGTATGGCAAGAACATCACGTCTCTCAAGAAAGAAATCGAAGAAGACCTCAGAAATTGGACAGATCTCCCATGCTCATGGATTGGTAGGATTAACATAGTAAATGTGACCATCCTATCAAAAGCAATCTACAGATTCAATACAATCCCCATCAAAATTCCAATACAATTCTCAAAGATATGGAAAGAGCAATTCTCAATTTCATATGGAAAAACAAAAAACCTAGGATAGTAAAAACAATTCTTTCTTTAAATTTTTTATTTTTTTGATACTTTATTTACATTTCAAATGTTTTCCCCTTTCCAGGTCTCCCCTTTGGAAATTCCCTCTCCTATCATCCCACCTGCTGTCTCTATGAGGGTATTCCCCCCCACCCCCCCCATCTTCCCTCCCTGGCATTCCCCAATACTGGGGCATCTAACACTCTTAAACAAAAACAATTCTTAACAGTAAAAGAACTTCTGGGGGAATCACTATCCCTGACCTCAAGCACTAGTGCAATAGTGATAAAAACTGCATGGTATTGGTACAGAGACAGACAGGTTGATGCAATAGAATTGAAGACCCAGAAATAAAACCACACACCTATGGATCTTTGACAAAGAAGCCGAAAAGATACAATGGAAAAAAGAAAGCATCTTCAATAAATGGTGCTGATCTATCTGGTGGTCTGCCTATAGAAAAATGAAAATAGATCCATATTTGTCACCTTGCACAAAGTTCAAGTCCAAGTGGATCAAGGACCTCAACCTAAAACCAGATGCAACGAATCTAATAGAAGAGAAAGTGGGAATGAGCCTCAAACTCATGGGTACAGGGAGAAATTTCCTAAACAGAACTCCAATGGCTCAGGCTCTAAGATTGAGAATTGATTAATAGGACTTCATGAAACTGAAAAGCTTCTAGAAGGCAAAGGACATAGTCAATAAGACAAATAAGCAACCTACAGATTGGGAAGAAATCTTAACCCCACATCTGATAGAGGGCTAATATCCAAAAATATATAAAGAACTCAAGAACCTAACATCCAAAAAATCCAAACAACCCAGTCAAAAAATGAGGTATACAACTAAACAGAGAATTCCCAACAGAGGAATCTATAATGGCCGAGAAGCACTTAAAGAAATGGTCAAAGTTCTTAGTGATCAGGGAACTGCAAATGCAAATGACCCTGAGATGCCACCTTATAACAATCAGAATGGCTAAGATCAAAAACTCAGGTAACTGAGTTACCTCACTCAGGATGATATTTTCAAGTTCCATCCATTTGCCTGCGAATTTCATTAAGTCATTGTTTTTTATAGCTGAGTAGTACTCCATTGTGTAGATGTACCACATTTTCTGTATCCATTCCTCTGATGAGGGATATCTGGGTTGTTTCCAGCTTCTGGCTATTATAAATATGGCTGCTATGAATATAGTGGAGCATGTGTCTTTATTACATGTTGGAGCATCTTCTGGGTATATGCCCAGGAGTGGAATAGCTGGGTCCTCAGGTAGTATTTTGTTCATTTTTCTGAGGGTACGCCAAACTGATTTCCAGAGTGGTTGTACCAGTTTGCAATCCCACCAGCAATGGAATAGTGTTCCTCTTTCTCTACATCTTTGCCAGCATATGCTGTTACCTGAGTTTTTGATCTTAGCCATTCTGACTGGTATGAGGTGGAATCTCAGAGTTGTATTGATTTGCATTTCCCTGATGACTAAGGATGTTGAACACTTCTTTAGGTGCTTCTCAGCCCTACGAGAGTTCTCTGTTTTGTTCTGTTCCCCACTTTTGTGATAGAGTTATTTGGTTTTCTGGAGTCTAACTTCTTGAGTTCTTTGTATATGTTGGATATTAGCCCTCTATCGGATGTAGGATTGGTAAAGATCTTTTCCCAATCTGTTGGTTGCCGTTTTGTCCTATACTCACTGATAAGTAGATATTAGCCCAGAAGTCCGGAATACCCAAGTTTCACTCTACAGTAAACACTGCTCTAAGAGTGAGGTTCCAGATGGAGGAGTTGGAGAAGGGACTGAAGGAGCTGAGGGAGTCTGCAGCCCCATGGAGGGAGCAACAGTGTCAACTGGCCTGATGCCCCCGATGCTCCTGGAGGCTGGACCACCAACTAAGAATAGACATCGAAAGACCCATGGCTCGGACCACATATGTGGCAGAGGAGGGCCTTGTTGGCCATCAGGGCGAGGAGAGGTCCTTGGGTCTGAGGGTGTTAGAGGCCCCAGTAAAGGGGAATGTCAAGGGGGGAAGATGGGAGTGGGGTGGCGGGTGGGTGGGAGGGGGAATACCCTCACAGAGGTGGGGAAGGGGGGAGGAGATAGGTGGTTTCCAAAGAGGAGACCTGGAAAGGGGGATACATTGGAAATGTAAATAAAGTATTAGAAAATTAAAAAAAAAAGAATATATTGTATGAAAAAAAAGTCTATTTTCAATAAAGAAATAGTATCACTAATTAAAAAAAAAAAAACAACAAAACCTCAGGTGACAGCACATGTTTGAAAGAATGCAGAGAAAGAGGAACTCTCCTCCATTGCTGGTAGGACTGCAAACTGGTACAACCACTCTGGAAATCAATCTGGAGGTTCCTCAGAAAATTGGACATAGATCTACCTGAAAACCCAGCTATACCACTCTTGGGCATATACCCAAAAGATGCTTCACCATGCCACAAGGGCACGTGCTCTACTATGTTCATAGCAGCCTTATTTGTGATAGTCAGAAGCTGGAAACAACTCAAATGTCCACAATGAAAGAATGGATAAAGAAACTAGGGTTTATGTACACAATGCAATACTATTCAGCTATTAAGAATGAAGACATCATGAATTTTGCAGGCAAATGGATGGAACTAGAAAATATCACCCTGAGTGAGGCATCTCAGGCCATAAAGGACATGCATGGTATGTACTCACTCACTAATAAGTTAATATTAGACGAAAAAGTAGAGAATTCCCAGGACACTATCTACAGAACTCAAGAAGGTTAACGAGCCAAAGAGGCCAAGCAAGGATGCTTCAGTCCCACTTGGGAGGGAGAAGAAAGCAGAGGCAGAGGGAGGGACAGAACTGGGTGAGAGCCAGGAGCAGGAGGGGCAGTGGAAAAGGGGAACATAATCAGATATTTTGGGGGAACAGGAATGAAGCCCCACGGGCCATCAGAATGAATGGAAATACACAACCTCGGGAGGTGGGAGGTGGGAGGTGGGGGGAGGACCCTCTAGAAGGCACCAGAAACCTGGGAGGTGAGAGACTCTCAAGACTTAAAGGGAGGGACCTTAGATGAAATGCCCAATAGTAAGGCAGGCCCAACAAGGAGCTGACTGAGATAAGAAAAGATACTTATATCCAATCAATGGTCTGAAGATGGGGACTCCTGTTGTTGAATTAGGAAAAGGCTGGAATAAGTTGAGGAGGAGGGTAACCCCATAGGAAGACCAGAAGTCTCAAGGAACCTGGACCCCCGAGATCTCCCAGACACTGAACCACCAACCAGGCAGCATACACTAGCTGGTCCAAGGCCCCTGACACATATTCAGTAGAGGACTGTCTGGTCTGGCCTCAATGACAGTAAATGCACCTAACCCCTTGAGATACTTGAGGCTCCAGGGAATGGGGCAGCCTGGAGGGGTATGTGGGGGTGGGGAGGATATCCTATTGGAGATGGGGGAGGAGGAATGGGATGAGGTACTGTGGGAGGATGGACTGAGAGGATGATCACTACTGTACATTGTAAAAAATATTAAAGATAATAATAAAATACATTAAATCACTATTATATATACATATACATATATGCGCACACATATACACACACACATATATATGCATACATGCACATATATACATGTACATATACATGTATATTCATATTTACATAATATACACATGTGTACACATATACACATGCATTTGTGCATATATGCATATAGATATGTAAATATATATACATATTTACAGACGTGTATTATACATTTGTATGCATATACATATATACATAGATTTATACATATATTCATATATACATTTATGCATATATACATATATACACATATACATACATACATACATACTCAATTTCAACCAAAAAAAGGAATAGCAATTCTAAGATAACAAAAGTAGAGTTAAGGCTGTGCATTTGACAAGTTATAAACCAGGTCTCTGGTAGCTTAGGACCATTTTTTTTTTTCGGTTCTGGGGTTTGAGTCCAGCGTTTTACCCATTCTAAGCAAGTGAGATCTACTACTGCTTCTGTCGAATATAAGATAAGTAACCGATGAAGAAGCAAAGGAGGAGGCATGAAGCCACTTACACATAGGAAACCACAGCGGCCCCTCGGGGCCTCTAACTACAGACATCAATGTGACAGAATTTCTACAAAACAAACCGGCATTTTGTTTCTGGATATTTTAATTTTGATGTTTCAACAAGTGAAAGTAAAAGTGATTTATTCTACATTACAGTTTTAGCTTCATAAATAATGTTAAGTAAATCATTTCAAAGCATGCCTTCAGAAAGCTTTTTCGATTCCAGGAAAGGCTATGATTTTTTTTTTTCTCATTTAAATTATAAACTTGAGCAAAAGGCAGTAACCACTGCATTACTAAAGGGCAACCATCCAGAAAATCAAGATTCTGATGAGCAATGTCATCTCAGGACAATCATTTAATGACTCCAAAACCAAAAGTCCATCTTCAACAAAGTAGCATACAAGCATATCTCTGTGGTAGCAGGAGGCTTTTTTTTTTTTTTTTAATTCCCATCCCCAGGGAAATGGTCATTCAAGTAGGAAAGTAAAAAGTCCTAAAAATACTAAAAACTCCAACTTCATGAGTTTCATTTATGAATAGAAAAAATAATTGGCTCTGTAAGAAGATTTCGTACTGAGAGACAAAGTTAAGTTTTTATATTCTCCACTATAGGTCAGAGTTCACACTCTTATTTAAAAGTAATTGTTGCAATAAAGTTTCTCTTTTTTGATGACCATGAAAATGTGCTGATCATCAAAATATGAAGCCTTCTAATGAGTCACACCCATGCCTCAGTGCAGATAATGCAAGCATCTGGCTGGCCTACTTAATTCAGGTAATATTGTAAGAGAAGCCAAATGTATTAAAAAGGAAAGCTGTTTTTTAGAGACCCATAAAGTGTGAATTTCTTTTGTCACTTTTTATTTTGTACTAACATTTAATGTGCATGTTAGAAAGCTCCTGATGATTTTTTTTCCCCAAGAAATAAAAACATTTTGTTAGGAGTGCTAATATAAACACAGTAGGGAAAAACAGCCTGAACATTGGAAGTAAATCTCACCTACACAATTGTTTCTACTGTGCCATAGTTAAAGTAGTTAAAGTAGATCGCTCTTTAATTTGTTAATGTGTCCAAACCCCTATATGACAAAATAGTAAGAGTTTTACATTTGGGTTTCTAAGGGGAAAGGAGGGTAAGGTTTCTTTTCTCAGAGAATAAGAAGAAAAGAAAATTATCAAAAAACATCACAGAATGGAGAGACTAGATTCACTGCACAACCGTTAAGTCATCACTATACATCCCAAAAGAAGAAACAGCAGTGGCAAGCATTTGTCAGACTCAAGGATGCATTAAAATAATATTGCCAATGCTAGCTCATTTCCTAACGAACTAGAAAGATTTATTTGCTCAAAATTAATCGTCCCTTCATTTGCAAGCGAGTATTTCAGAAACAGATGTGTGAAGATTGCATATTAAGCCAATTAATTCAACCACGACGCTTTACCTCACCTCTAGCTCTATTGAAGACAAAGGAACACAAATTAGAGATGTTTCTGCTTTTGTATTAACCAATAGTCGTGCAGATATTAACTCAGAATTAAAGCATGACTTCCTAGAGGGAGGATCGTAAGACTAAAAGCTAAAGGAAGTTTGGAGGCAGAGGAACCTGAGAAGGTGACAAGTCACATGTCTCTTTCTAGCCCATACATAAAAATATCTTTATAAGACCAATTTTAAAATTGGACATTAAGGCTCTCCCTGGTTGCTCTCAGAAACTGGGGCTCTCTGGATGATGCAACTTCTGAGTCATTTCTGCACCATTAAGTAACCTATCACCCATATTCCCATAAGTAACTTCAATGAGATTTATTGGATCAACAATTTGGACTTTTGTGGTCTCTTTACTTTGGTCTGTGATTGTTTTCTTATCTCCTGAAGTAGATGTTACTTTGATCACATCTCCCAGGAATAGCATTGCAAAACCAGTCATGCTTTTGGGACACATATCATTTCCCGGGGACCTGGAGAACCATTTCAGAGAGTATCAGACAAAGACTGACCATTGCACACATGACACAACTGATGACAAGTTCTAAGAGGAATTTGTCCAGTATACTTCAATACAACTTGAAAAAATAGTAAGGATTATTTATTATTTGAGTCCAAACACAGTTAATGTTTTCAACATTTTCTTCTAATTTTATAAACATATTTTACACTGAAGTTATAATTTCACTATAGTTTAACATCTCCATATTTGGTGCATAAATCATTTATTATAAATAATATTAAAAATGAACATCTAGTCAAAAGGAAGTATACACAAATGGACAAGAATGAAAAGTGAGCCAATGAAAGCCTACACACAAATCACAAACAAATCATGCTGTCAGCATCCACTCATGGAAATACACATTAATTAAAGCACACAAAAAACTGTCCATTTTAGGACCTGTATATCAGAGGAGGAAAAAAAAACTGAAAAAAAAATGTTTATTTACTGTGAATAGAACTTACTGGAAACTGAAAACACAGATCTGACTAACTCCAACTAGCAGGGAAAGGTTTGGAATGACTGAAATCTCAAAAGTCCGCAGAGGCTTGAAGGAGGCTGGTGAGGGTATAGTTTATAAAGGCTGTGAGTAGGAGAAATCGTGGGATCATATAGAGGTTAGCAGAATTCTTTAGTGGGAACCCAGAGGATGACAGTATGGGGGTGGGGGTGGGGTGAATGAATGAAAGAAAAGTAATTACAAAGGAAGGACTTTGATACAATGCCAAATTTGTGTAATTTTTCCTAAAAGCATTAAGTAAGATGCGACATGATATTAGGCACAGGATTCAAGGAACAACAGAGGTCTAAGACTGAGGTTGTATATGAAAAGGTCAATTTTGCATTTTGCTCAAAACACCCCACATTGCGGACAATGACTGGCAGGCAATGATGGATATCGATGGAATGGCTAGGGCTGGCACCATGATTTATGTGTGGTAAAACAATGTTTTACCAAGAACAATGATGACAAGAGAAGGAGCCACCACAGAGATCTTTGGGAAGTAGATTCGTTGAAGCTCTGATGAGATTGAAAGTATTGTGGATACGGCATAAATAACAGGTGGTGTGGGTTGAGGAGAAAGATCGTGAATCTGAGTTTCCACAGGCTGTTTTGGAAGTGCCCAGAAATAACCAAGCACTGGTATCTAAAACCTGCCTTTAATTGGTGATCAAAATCAGAAATACAAATAGGCTTGACAATGAAAGAATTTAAAGAATGGAGACATAATTAAACATAAGAGGTTATCTGTAGACAGAAGGAGGTGGAGATAATAGATGGTTTATCAAAGAGAAGGCAAGTCGTAGAGAGAAAAGCAAGCTATGAGAGATACAAGAGCCAGGGGCAAGAGCTATGGTCAGAGAATGCAGGAAAGGCGGAGAGTGACAACTCACTTGCACCCACTGCTTCTAGGAGTATTTTAACCACTGGTTGCTTTCAGCGGTGCTGTCTCTGTGAATTAATGTAGGCAGAACCAGACTGAATTGAAAATAGACAATAGGTAGATTTAGATAAAATTATAGATAAGCTATAGATAAATAATACATAGTAGATATGAAATAGATAAGAGATACATAGATAGAAAGTCAAGATAGATAGATAGATAGATAGATAGATAGATAGATAGATAGATAGATAGAAATAGATACAGATATAGATATAGATATATGATAGATAAGATAGGTCATATATTAAAAATTATAAATACTAGTATATTTTTTCAGAGACATTAGACTATAAACGAACAGAGGAAGAGGTGAGGCTTCTCATAGCTAAAGAAAGTTTTCATTTAAATGTGTGCATGTTTAAACTATTCTGAGGGATGTCGACTTTAAATAGTAAACACACGTGGGAAATAAAAATGTAATGAATAAAGATTGCTGAGTCTGTAAGATGGGACAGGCTGTAATCAGTTGGAGATATTAGCTTAGAATAAGTAGAAAACCCTCTCCTCTTTGGGGACTGGAAAGATCCAGGATTCATCACAAGATTTGACAAGAGACGTTGCTGTTTCTGCTTGTTTTTAATCAGAAGGGCAGGAGGCAATCCCGCCTGAGGTGTGCAACTTTAAACTGTGTGAAGAAGAATAGGCTTTAAACAGAAGATGTTTCTCCCTCACTCCCCTCACTTACGCTTACGGTCCAACGTCTATCAATAAACAAGAAGATACTAATGTTTCTGCACTTCCTCTTCCTGTTTGCTCAATGCAACCTGATTTGGGGCTCCATTATTTTATACCTTTCCGTCTAAGTCCACTCAGATATTTTTCTATTTGCTTGAAAATTGTTAATTAAAAAATAGTCCTTTGCAACTACAAAAGTAAAGGCATTAGCAGATGTTTCTAGTGCTCCTGTACTTTGTTTCTGGTTTTGATAAACATCTGGGTGTCATTCACTGAGAGACAAGAAAAGCATAGCTGGTTAGGCTTCCCTCAATACCACGTGGAAGCTACTGCTTGCCCCTTACTTGGGCTGAGCTGTTCTTTATCAGGTTAAGATTTTAGGTTTCTTGTAAATCCTGGTAAAAATAGCAAAAGCCTCCTTGAAGATGATTTTCCTCTAATTTCCTTCATGAATATGAAGCCTTTTTGGCTTTGTTTTGCATCAAATTTCACATCAGGTACGGCAGGTTTTCCATTTCACTGCTGGATGCTGTTCAGCTGTGTCTTCAACTGATCAGGAAGAATATATTAGCATAATATATGTTTTAATTAATAACATATGCTTCCACAGTGGCAGCATGTATAAACGTCTGTCCTGCTGGGTTGTGGGAGAAATTTCCACTTTTAAAACATGCTCAGAAGAAATTTTTAGTGTTGGTGAGCTTCTTTGCTTGAATATTCATTGGATTCTAGAAAGTAACTTCTATGTCTCCCCATGCCTTATTGATAACAATTTGCTTGATTTAAATAACAAATAAACTAAACATGTTTGCGTGTATGTATTTTATATGCTTGGCAGATCCATTCCTTCACTCTGAATAAATTCCATTTCATTTATCGGATGGATTTCACTTGCTCAATTGCACACTAACATATGCCAAAGCATAGTAAGCATTGGCTATTTGGCGCTTCGTGTGTTAAAGTAAAGATTGTTTTATACCTTAAAGCATCTAGGAGCTTTTTCACTCACCACTCAGTCATGTGAGAAGCTGAGGAAGGATGAAAATTCCAACTATACGCACATTTTGGTAGCTTGAATTTGGCAAAATAGCTTTGGCCAAAAAAAAAAAAAAAAAAAAGTGGTTTTATTCTCATTGAAAACTATTTGAAGTGAGCTTAATTTTATTTTTCAAGAAAGAGCCACATGTGGTTTACAAGGACTCATTGAGCTTATGGTTATTGAGATTAGGACAGTGAATTCCACACCAGAGATGTCTCCCCTGAGGACTGTGGGACACTCTGTACTGCATTATACTATGACAGATGAGCAACCATACAGCAAATGGGGAGAGAAGCTTGGGGGAAGGGTGACATGGTAATAAACTTCCAACCGAGTTCTCGTCTTTATATCCATTGATTAGCCTACCTCTCAGCCTTCATAACGAAGTTCTCTTAATAGTAGATGGGGATTAGCAGAGATTTAGAACCAGGCAACACGCAGGGGATAGGGACTGTGGCGTGCTTAGCTCTAAACAGGGCATGTCTCTCACAACCATTCCCTGTAAGCCTTGAGGATCATCACTGAAGAGCAAACACAAAGACTGTAAAAGTCTTCAGGGAAACACTGCATGCTACAGAAGAGCACAATTCATGTATGAATTCAGGACTGATGGGACTACGTCACCGGACATGAACAAGATTACACCACTCCAAGTCCCAGGAGGTCTGTGCGAGGAATTCCAGCTTCTATCTGAGGAGCTATTGGGCAATTAATGGTGACTGGAGAAGCAAGAAATGGTTTTCTTCAGAGGTGTAGGCCTACAAATACTAGTAACGCTTTTATTGATGGTTTTGCAATCAGGTACACATGGGTAACATTCAGTGGACTCAGATGGCTTTTAAAACGTGTAAATGCACGAGGTAGGATGTGAAGATCAGTGCTCTAGATAAGGGAGGAGTTGCAGAGAGGGGACAAAGGATAGATGTCTAGATATTAAAGAATCTAAATGATAATTTTCTCTTGCAAAAACTTAAACTTGTAACACTGAACTTGTGTTAAGAACACATGTACAGTTTTGAAACAAAATAGCTCTCCATCATTTGTGCAAGTCAACATTTCCCATGAATCTTAGAATTTTGATCATCCGGGGTTAAATAAATTGTTCATGCTTGTTTACAAGAGTTTCCAAAGATAAGTGCCCTTGAAAGCCATTTGTAGAGAGACTGCTTTTGTCATTAAGAAACATATTGTGAGATTGTCCAAGCTTATGTGGGCTCTTTAAACTAATATTCATTGAACTCTCTAATTGTTACAGTTCTGTACTTACTGTTTGATCACATTTCATTTTACAACAATGAACTCAAAATTTTAAGGGGAAAAAAAAAGAAAGCATAAAAAGATCAAGAAAAATAACAAGTACATGCTAATTATTTTGAAAGCCTTTTTCGGGATTATGCATTTCTAAACTAATGGATTCAAGTATACAAAACTGTTCCTCTGGGAAAATTCACATTCAGGAGAATGCCTTGATTTTGTTTTAAAGTCAATTAATCTCAAGTTGAGGAAATTCTGCATCCATTTTGTCTGATTAAGATAATTTAAATTTGCCATTGCCCATACTACACTGATTTCAGCATAATAACATTTCTAAGCCAGGAGTTGAAAATAAACATTGTATATGTAAATCTGTATTTTACTTTCTAAAACAAATATAATTCTTACAAATATCAGAAGAACCATCAAGGAAACACTAGGACTTTCATACTTTTTCACACCATTTGTTAGTCAATGCTTCTACTGAGACTTTTATCTCTAGTCATGCTTATTCTAGGATAGAAAATAAACAAACTGTTTGGAAGGAAAAATGAAAGAATTCTTTGAGTTGCTGCCAAAGTTCACAGCTTGAGGAGAGGTCTAAGGTTACGTGTGATACACCCGTCTGCAGAAGTATCTGATATCCAGTTCAGTAAGTACTTCTCAAAGCATGATCCCTGACACAGGACAGCACTTGAGCTGGTTAAAGAGATAAGTTGTCAGCGTAGCCCAATTACTGTGTCCAAAGCTCCGGGGTGGTTCTTAGCACTGAATGGTTTTTAAATGTCTGCCCTTCTATTGTTCCCAGTCATTTGAGAGCGTGATAAGGTTTAACAAATATCTTTACAGTGAATTTTATTATAATAGGGTCTATTTTAAGCTCTCTGGATGTTAATAATTTTAAATATGGGGCCAGTGAGATGGTTCAGTGGATGAAGGAACATGTAGCTAAGCCTGATGATCAGAGATCTAAGTGAGAGACCAATTCCTGAAAACTGTCCCATTACTTCTACCCCTACACTATGATACACACACACAGACACACACACAGAGTGAGAGAGAGAGAGAGAGAGAGAGAGAGAGAGAGAGAGAGAGAGAGAGTCAAAAGATCAAAAGATCATATATATATATATATGATATCAGGGAAATACTTGCTGACCAGGATGCTATTATTTAACTGTTTTTTAACTCTTTTTTTTTTTTTTGAATTTGATGCACTAAACTTTTGGCACAGGATTTCATGTATTCCAGGATTCTCTCAAACATGCTGTGTGGCTGAGGATAGCCTTGATCAGAAGGAGACCCCCATACCTCCACCACACCCAAGCTTTCATACTATTTTCAAACTAATTGGTTGACATTTTATCTGGATTATTTTTAATTTGGTCTCTGAAACAGTCCAATACAGCTTCTATTCTGTTCACTCTAAACTAAAAATCATCAAGAAAAATATTCTAGCTTATGTTGAGAATGTTTAAAACCATCAATGCACGCACATATCGACACAAATGTACACTCCAGAAGGAATTTAGAAAAAAAATTATGCAAATTAAAGTGAATGAACTGAAATCTAATAATCTGGAACTGACAGGCTAACCCTGGATCCTGGATTTGAAAACAATCCCGCAAGGAAATAAGAGATCTGTTTAGAGGCTGTTTTAATTTCCAAAGCTATTTACTCCTTGTTTGAGTAAACAGAACCCCAGAAATTCAATTTCAAAAAGTCATCTAGTTCCATGTCTCACAGTTCTGGACAAATTCAAATCGAAATACGAAACCTGGTGATGAAGCAACTCCTAACTGTGATTTACTTAGTTCAGATGTGAGGTTCTGAACAATGTTTTGAAATTGTAAAAAGAGGTGAAGTTACTTGTTTGCTAACTCTGATGCGCTTAGCTGCTCTGCCCAATCATGCTTCACTATGCTGTGTGTCACAGTAGCTTCCTCTTGCTTGTTCAGTGTTTCATCCTGTCTTGTCCAGAGTTCTACTGCTGTGAAGAGACACCATGACTACAGAAACTCTTTATTTATTTATTTTTTTTAAAAAGAGTATTTAATTGGGCTTGCCTAGAGTTTCAGAGATTTTAGACCATTCTCATCATGGCTGGGAACATGGTTGCATGCAGGAAGACATGTTGAAGACGTAGCTTGGAGTTCTATATCTGGATCAATAGGAAGCAGGGATAAACAGGCTGGGATGGCCTTGGGCTTTTTCCCCCATTAATTAATTTATTTATTCACTTCACATCCTGGCAAGCGGCTCCCTGACACCTTCCTCTTCTCCTCTGAGACGACTGAGGGTTCCCCTAGGTAAACCCCTCATCCCTGATATATCAAATCCCTGCAGGGCTCGGTGCAGCGTCTCCCACTGATGGCAGACAAAGCAGCCCAACCAGGGAAACAGATTACACAGACGTGCAACAGTTTTAGGGACAGTTCCTGATCCATTTGCTGGGGCTTACAAATGAAACTGAGCTGCACATCTGCTACGCACCCAGTCCAGTGACACACCCTTCCACAGGACCAAACCTCCTTCAACCAGGCCACGCCTCCTAACCTCTCTCGAACAGAATCGCTCTGATAGCCAAGGAACCATATGAGGCATAAGGACGTTATTCATATTCAAAACACCACACGTGCAACGGTTGAACAATCGTTCTTTCAACCAATAGGATATTAAAATCAGTCTAACATAGGAACTCAGCCTCTGCTCAGGGATTTCACATTTACTGTAATATGTGTAATTATTATTTATTTATTTATTTTTTATTTTTTGACACTTTATTTACATTTCCAATGTTTCCCCCTTTCTAGATCTCCTCTTGGAAAGCACCTATCCCCTCCCCCTCCCGCACTTCTATGAGGGAATTCCACCTCCCACCCACCCGCCCACTCCCATATTCCCACCTTAACATTCCCCTTCACTGGGGCCTCTCCTCTCCCGATGGCCAACAAGGCCCTCCTCTGCCACATATGTGGTCCGAACCATGGGTCCCTCCATGTGTATTCTTTGGTTGGTGATCCAGCCTCCAGGAGGACCAAGGGGGTCAGGCCCGATGACACTGTTGCTCTCTCCATGGGGCTGCAGACTACCTCAGCTCCTTTAGTCACTTCTCCAACTCCTCCATCTGGGACCTCATGCTCAGTCCAGCAGTTACTGTAAAGTGAAACTTGTGGATTCCGAACATTTAGGCTAATATCCACTTATGAGTGAGTACGAACGTTCTTTTGTGATTGAGTTACCTCGATCAGGATGATATTTTCAAGTTCCATCCATTTGCCTGCAAATTTCATTAAATCATTGTTTTTAATAGCTGAGTAGTACTCCATTGTGTAAATGTACCACATTTACTGTATCCAGTCCTCTGATGAGGGACATCTGGGTTGTTTCCAGCTTCTGGCTATTATAAATATGGCTGCTATGAACATAGTGGAGCATGTGTCTTTATTACATGTTGGAGCATTTTCTGGGTATATGCCCAGGAGTGGTATAGCTGGGTCCTCAGGTAGTATTATGTCCATTTTTCTGAGGGTCCGCCAAACTGATTCCCAGAGTGGTTGTACCAGCTTGCAATCCCACCAACAATGGAGGAGTGTTCTTCTTTCTCCTTGCCAGCATCTGCTGTCACCTGAGTTTTTGATCTAAGCCATTCTGACTGGTGTGAGGTGGAATCTCAGAATTGTTTTGATTTGCATTTCCCTGATGACTAAGGATGTTGAGCATTTCTTTAGGTGCTTCTCAGCCCTGAGAACTTCCTCAGTTGAGAATTATCTGTTTAGCTCTGTTTCCCATTTTTTGATGGGGCATTTTGGTTTTCTGGAGTCTAACTTCTTGAGTTCTTTGTATATGTTGGATATTAGCCCTCTATCAGACGTAGGATTGGTAAAGATCTTTTCCCAATCTGTTGGTTGCCATTTTGTCCTATTGACAGTGTCCTTTACCTTACAGAAGCTTTGCAATTTCATGAGGTCCCATTTGTCTATTCTTGATCTTAGGGCATAAGTCATTGGTATTCTGTTCAGGAACTTTTCCCCTGTGCCCATGTGTTCGAGGCTTTCCCCCACTTTCTCTTCTATTAGATTAAGTGTATCTGGTTTTATGTGGAGGTCCTTGATCCACTTGGACTTGAACTTTGTACAGGGAGATAGGAATGGATCAATTCACATTCTTCTGCATGTAGACCGCCAGTTGAACCAGCACCATTTGTTGAAAATGCTGTCTTTTTTCCACTGAGTGGTTTTAGCTCCTTTGTCGAAAATCAAGTGACCATAGGTGTGTAAATTCATTTCTGGGTCTTCATTCTATTCCATTGTTCTACCTCCCTGTCACTGTACCAATACCATGCAGTTTTTATCACTACTGCTCTATATAGTACAGCTTGAGGTCAGGGATGCTATGGACCAAATGGATTTAACAAATATCTATAGAACATTTCAACCTAATCAAAATGATATACCTTCTTCTCAGCACCTCATGGTACCTTCTCCAAAACTGACCATATAATAGTTCACAAAACAAATCTCAACAGATACAAGAAGATTGAAATAATTCCATGCCTCCTATCAGATCACTATGGATTAAGGCTGGTCTTTAGTGGCAACAATAACAACAGAAAGCCCACATGCACATGGAAGCTGAACAATGCTCTACTTATGACAACTTGATCAAGGAAGAAATAAAGAAAGATATTAAAGACTTCCTAGAATTTAATGAAAATGAAAGTACAACATACCCAAACTTATGGGACACAATGAAAGCAGTGTTAAGAGGAAATCTCATAGCTTTGAGGGCCTCCATAAAGAAACTGGAGACAGCATACATTAGCAACTTAACAGCACACCTGAAAGCTCTAGAACAAAAAGAAGCTAATGCACCCAAGAGGAGTAGAAGGCAGGAAATAATCAAACTCAGGGCTAAAATCAACCGAGTAGAAACAAAAAGCACTATACAAAGAATCAACAAAACCAAAAGTTGGTTCTTTGAGAAAATCAACAAGATAGATAAACCCTTAGCCAGACTAACCAGAGGGCACAGAGACAGGATCCAAATTAACAAAATTAGAAATGAACAGGGAGACAGAACAACAGATCCTGAGGAAATTCAAAAAATCATCAGATCCTACTATAAAAGCCTATACTCAACAAAACTGCAAAGTCTGAATGAAATGGACAATTTTCTAGACAGACCAAATACCAAAATTAAGTCAGGATCAGATAAACCATCTAAACGGTCCCATAATGCCTAAGGAAATCGAAGCAGTCATTAATAGTCTCCCAACCAAA
>CM052720.1:27241930-27283924 GCA_028551405.1 Uromys caudimaculatus | reverse complement strand
AGGGATGCAGGGATGGTTCAATACCCAGAAATCCATCAATGTAATCCATCACATAAACAAACTCAAAGAAAAAAACCACATGGTCATTTCATTAGATGCTGAAAAAGCATTTGACACAATTCAGCATCCCTTCTTGATAAAAGTCTTGGAAAGATCAGGAATTCAAGGCCCATACCTAAACATAGTAAAAGCAATATACAGCAAACCAGTAGCCAACATCAAACTAAATGGAGAGAAACTTGAAGCAATCCCACTAAAATCAGGGACTAAGCAAGGCTGCCCTCTCTCTCCCTATCTATTCAATATAGTAATTGAAGTTCTAGCTAGAGCAATTAGACAACTAAAGGAGGTCAAACGGATACAAATTGGAAAGGAAGAAATCAAAATATCACTCTTTGCAGATGATAAGATCGTATACTTAAGTGACCCAAAAACCTCCACCAGAGAACTGCTGCAGTTGATAAACAACTTCAATATGTATAATTCTTGTGTCAGCAAAACACCGTAAATATTTTCCAAGTGTATTCGAGAGTTTCAGCAGTAAGTCAGAAACTGTAATCTGATACTAATTTATGAACAAAAACTTACTACTAACAAATTTATGAAAACTGGATTTCTTTTAATTCATTCACAAAGCATGAGGGCATAATATGAAAATTAGAAAAAAACCATCAAATTCATAAAGTGTATGTATGTATATATGTGTTTATGTGTGTGTGTGTGTGTTTGTGTGTGTGTATGTGTGTATATATACATATATTTGTAAGTATACACACACACACAAATTATACATATATTTAAGTATACAGATGTATATATGTACATATATACATATATACACATAGACTTACATATCTATACATATAAACACATTCATATATATGTATAAATATGTTTTTGTGTATGTGCATATATATTTATGTGCTTGTGAGGAAAGTCAATTATTCAGTATAAATCTACCATTAATCGTTTTAAAAACTTATGGTGTAAATAATTATTTAGGCATAAAAAAGGACTTTTATAGTATCAATTGTCTCAAACAACTTAATGCCTTTTATGTCTCAAAAATTTATTAACTATGCATTAATTTGTTAAATATGTTTGTTAAGTAACAATTATATTCCATTTCTTAGCTTTATGTATTGGGTATCCTGAGACAAAATGAAAACCTTATTCCTTTGTTTCCTGTTTTAGGTTTCAAAAGCTAAATAACTAGCAATGGTAGTTACAAACTACAATATCTCGGGAGCAATACCCACTGATATTCATGAGTTTTCATGTCATTGTTTCTTCACATCACCATTATAACAAACACTGATATCTACATGTTAGAATGACAAATAAAAATAAAAGTAAAAAATAAAATATCGTGTTCACAAGGACTGTTGAGTGCGTGTGTTTGAGTGTGTGTATATGTGAGTGTGTGTCTATAAGTGTGTGTGAGTATGAATGTGTGTGTAAATGCGTGTGAATATTTGTGTGAATGTGACTGTGTGAGTATCTGAGTGTGTATGTGTGAGTGTGTGTGTGTACGTGAGTGTATATGTGTGTGTATGTGTGAGTGTGTGAGTGTACATGAGTGTGTATGTGTGTGTGTATGTGAGTGTGAGTGTATATGTACGTGTGTATGCTAGTGAGTATATGCATGTGTGTGTGCTATTGTGTATGTGTTTGTGAGTGTGTGTCTGTAAGTGTGTATGAGCGTTTGTGTGAATGTGACCGTGTGAGTATATGAGTGTGTATGTGTGTGCATATGTGTGAGTGTGTATGTGTGTGTGTGTATGTGTATATGCTAGTGTGCATGCATGTGTGTGCTACTGTGTGTTAGTGTGTATATGCTTGTATATGTGTGAGAGTGTGTGCATGTGTGAATATGTGTGTCTGTGTGTGAGTATGAATGTGTGTGTGCGAATGTGTTGGAATGCTTGTGTGACTGTGACTATGTGAATATGAGTGTGTATGTGTGTATGTGTGAGTGTGTGCATGCATGGTGGGCGAGAGAGGGAACTTGTTAGCTCAACGCTTGGTTACAGATAATACTTAAAACACTTTTAAAACAGGAAAGTACTAATATAAACTGACTGTATGCCTTTATCCCACAAGTCCACACCTTTGTCATAATCAAGACTTTGTCAAGTGTAGAGAATGCTGCCGGGGCTTTAAATAACATAACATCATGCCTCCACAGGTTTTACAGACAGAATATGAAACCAAAGACTGGGTTTTTTTTATAGTATAATTAATAGGAATATTATGCTTTTACTAAGGTTTTTATAGCAATCATTTTCTTTGGGTAATTTTCTTTCTTTCTGTTGAATGTATATTAACCAATTCATGAATCAAAATATTACTCCACTTTTGGAAATGTACATAAGGACTCTGGTCTGAGTATTTCTGGATATGAAAATAGATACAAAATTTCAGCAAATGTGTGCAGGCCTGATTGCATTTTCAGTCAATTAAATAAGAGGTCAAAAAAAGCATACTCAGATTCAATAAGAAAACATAGCTCCGCTGGGAAGGCTAATGGCGTTTAAACTCACTACGGAGGCATGTTTGTCGGTCTCCTTGGAACAACATGCAAAATGCGGAGGGCACAGTGCTGTAAGGGACGAACTACTGACCTATTCCAGTCTAGGACTATCCATCCCACGATGCTAAGGGGGCAATGGAGCCACAGTCTTGGGATGGCTAGCAGCCACAATGGCGAGGAGAGAATATACCAAATAAAGGAAGAATTTTCGTGAGTAAACACAATGGTAGCACCAGTTTAAGACTTGTAGTGAGTTTAGGAAAACTTGATAGTCTGATTAGCATTTTTCCTGACTTGATTTAGGAATCTGCATGCAAAAATGTCTTCTTCTGCAGTTGTTACTGTAAATGTTGGGGTAAATTAATATTTTAAAGCATAATTTTCCCCAACACAAGATTGTTGGAAATAAGGATTTTGGAAATAGGGTGAAAATTAAAAAGTGTATATCACACAAGTTACTATCATGACATCTGACAAAAAAATAAAGAACCCAAGGAACTCGGTTATAACTGTAACTATTATGACACACACACACACACACACACACACACATCTATTAATATATTATGATATAGACATAAACATTTATCAAATTATTTTTGGCCTAAGCTCAAATCTTTATTGGATCAAATTGTCCTCAAAAAAAAAAAAATCATAGACCCCCTTCTTCTATTTAAGTAGGGCTTGTTAGTTATAAGCTCAAGAATACACATTTTATTTGTCTTACTTGTTCTATTGACCTTGTACCTTTCTGTTCATCTTTTGCAATTAAATAAAAGTAACTCCCAGGATATGGGAGAATGGTGGGTTAATGAGATTCCTGTTCCTAATTCTCTATTATCAGTTTCACATTTTCCTGATCGCCATTTTAAGATCGAGGATAGACTAACTGCAAGCTACAACGGGGTCTATGCTTTAAAAGATTCAGAGGATTCAACTTGAGGAGGAAACATTAAAAACCTCTTAAATTAATAAATTTGAAATCTGTACCGTTCAAGGTATAAAATGTAAATATATAAAATGGATATCGTGTAGTCTCGTCTTCTAGTAAGCAACATAATAACATGAAAGTTTTGAAATGAAGTGAGATATGCAATAGGAAGTGAAATGGGAGAGAGCCCTCAATTAAAGTCTAAAGCAGCTGTGTATTGATAGGTCAAACCTGAGCTCTGGTGACTATATTAGTTTCATTTTACTTAAAATAATGAATACCCCCCTCCCAGTAAGAGAAACTCAGAGCCTAGACTCTTATGGTCTCATAAATTAATTTCATAGTGTTGAAGGAAACATCACCAATACTTTTCAAAGTTCTTATTTTTAAAAAACGGAGACAAATTTTTTTTTTCTTGAGCCACCAGATGATTCAGCAGGTAAAGATGGCTGCTGTGTGTGCCTGGTGACCAGAGTGTGATGCTAGGAACCCATGTAACTGGGGAAGAACGAATCGAGTCCAAACAGTTGTCTGCCGTTCTCCACGTGGTCACTATGGCGTCTGTGCATGTGATACACAAGCTATACACGCATTCATTGACCCAGAGAGGAAAATACAGATATAGGTGGAAGAGAAGAGGAACAGAAAAGTAAAACTAAATCCATTTCACAAATACAACATGATTCAAACCCAAATAACTGTACTATGAAAGAAAAAAGCACAGGTTAATGTTTCCTATGAACACACAAGCCAAAATCCTCAATACAACCCAGCAAACTGGATTGAACTACACACTTAAGGGAACATGCCCCATCACCACTAGGATTTACCTCTGTAAAGCACATTGTAATGCCGTTACCGCATTGGCAGAATAAACTAAAACTGCATGACCATCTCAATGTGTGCAGACAAAACCCAACTTCCCTTCTTCATTAAAAAAGAAAAAAGAAACTGAAGAAATTGATTATATAAGGAATGCACTTCAACATCCTAAGAGCTGCCAATACAGACCTACAAATAACAACATTTCAATGGGAAACTTGAAAGCTTTCCCACAAGATCAAAAAGCCAACTCCTGTCAATTCCACGAACATACGTGGCGCTGAGAGATCAGGTCCGACTAACTAAGCAAAGCAAAATGATGAAAAGGACCAAGGAGATAAATAAAATGCCTTTTTCCCCCTGAAAATATCTTTTTTCATTAATTATTTTATTCATTCACTTTACATCCCAATGCAGCCTCTGTGCCTCCCTCCTCCCAGTCCCACCCTCCTACCTCCTTCTCTCCTCCTCTCTTCCCTTTCTCTTCAGAGGAAGGGAGCACCTCATCCCACAGGCACCAACCCACTCTGCTACCTATTAAATATAGAATATTCAAAAATTTTTACATCCTTCCCCCAAAAGTTAGAATTTATGAACACATTCAACAAAATTTAGGATATAAAAGATACATGCACAAGTAAATTCATTTTCAGAATATTAATAAAAAACCCAAAAAATTAAGAAAAAATCATATTCACAATAAGTATCAAAATAAATGATTTACTCATTAAAAAGTTAACTAAAGAGAAAGAAGAAGAATATGGAAGACTATGAAACGTCAGTGCAAAAATCTGAAGAGAATACAAATATAATCAAAATTATCTCATTGACAATTTAGAAAATTGATAGTTCTAAAAAAATGCCTACTGCACAAACCGATGTATGTTTGTTGTGAAATTCTTATAGTAATCCCTATAATACCATATGCATACACACACACACACACACACACACACACACACACACACACATTCCTCAGCTATCATGAGTAAATTAAGTATATAAGCCCCTCAAAAATTAAAAATTAGAATCCCACATGATGTAGCAATCTGTGGGACGTAAAATCATGTCAGGAAGTTTGGTAAGGAAGGTCGAGACCTGGAGACACAGTGGGCACACACCTGAGGCTTAGGTGACTCCCTGCTCCTTGTCAGACTCCTGAAACACATGCCATGCTTCTCACATAAAAGAGACATGACCTGTGGTCATGTAGGCCCAAAGCAGAGTTCTCCATGCTAATGAGGTACCTGGAGGCATGGAGGGATTAGCCAATAAGCTTCCCTTCCCAGACATTCCTCCCTGCAAAAGGTATTTAAATCTCAGGCCCGCCCTGAGAAGTGGGAAATGGTTTTACGAATCCACAACAATAAACAATAAACTGTTTTAAACCACAGACTGTCGTTTCTCATCAAGATCTGCCATAGGGAGCCACGAAGAAAGCCTTTACGTAGAGAGCTGCAACCTTATCTCCTGTAGCAGAAGGCCTCTCTGCACTCAACCACCACCACAACCAAGCATGTGGTACGTTGGTCAAACTCCCTATGTTCTGCCTCCCCAAGCGGCCGTGCCCTGTGGCAGAAAGGACGCTGGCCTATAACCCTGCAGCATTCCAACTTCGGAGTAATATAAACAAAGGCAAGACAACAATATCTCAATAGCGGCTCGGTATGTGAGAGTGCATCACAGTGCTGCTCAGGGAGGGAGGTAGAAAAAACAAAGGCAAGTGATTTACAGTCTATGAAACTCTTGCCATTTATGACGACACTGGTAAACATGTAGCTCATCACGCTAAGTGAAATAACCCAGGCACGGAAGAGTATAGACTGCATAGCCACTTACTTGTGGCATTTAAAATAGTCCAACAGAGAAGCAAAGAGCAGAATCATGACTGGCAGGAATCTATCAGAGGAGGATGGGAAACACTGGTCAGATGGTACAAGCTTTTAGTTACGGGGCAGATAACATAGCGTGAGGTGCTGAAAGTATAAATAACAATGGCGAAAAAATAAGTCATTTTATGGGCTTGAAATTCACTGAGAACAGGTTGTTTTTATTATTTAATGAAATTTGTTATCATATATATAATGATAAAATACAATTTTTTTCAGTCTCCATCTTCCCTAGTTCTCTTTCAAATTCATGTCCTCCTTTTTATTCTTACTGCTGTATCTTTACATAAATAAACATACATATGCAACCAGCTGAGTCCATGTAGGTTTCCTAGGTATACATCTTTCAGAGATGACCACATAGCAAACATGAACATATAATGTGACAGGTTAATTTGACTACAGAAATGAGCATAGACCATATATGCTTTGTATACTTCAGCATATTCAAATTCTTATTTGTCTATTAATTATTTAAAAACAAAACCTTTAAACCTAATGCTTATGGTTCAATAACTCCTATTATCCTTTACTAGCCTGCTTAAATTTGGAAAATAGAAGCTTAAATTTAAATTTGGAATATATTAGGGAATATCAGAAAAGAATCATAAGTGAATACTTTTTTTCAAGAATTTTTTTAAAAATTAAATCTTGTATTTTTGAAATTATATTTATATAATCCTGCCTTTTGCCTTTCCCCTTCCAAACCATCCTAAGTAAATGAAAACTCTTCTTCATTTTGAGATTATAATATAATTACATTTCTCCCTTCCCTTTCCTCCCTCCCAACCATTCCATATATCCTCTCTCTCTCTCTCTCTCTCTCTCTCTCTCTCTCTCTCTCTCTCTCTCTCTCTCTCTCTCGTGTGTGTGTGTCTGTTGGTCTGTCTGTGCCTCTGCATCTCTGTCTCTGTGTGGGTGTGTTTCTGTTTCTCTGTGTCTCTGCAATTCTGTGTCTCTGTCTCTCTCAGTGTGAGTATGTCTATATCTTTGTGTGTCTCTTTATGTCTCTGTCTCTCTCTGTTTCTCTCAGTTTGTGTTTATCTTTCTGTCTTGGCATCTCTGTCTCTCTGTCTCTCTGTCTCTGTCTCTCTGTCTCTGTCTCTGTGTGTGTGTGTATGTGTATGTGTACCTGTGTGTCTGTCTTCTCTCTCTCTCTCCCCTTTCTCTCTCCCTTTCTCACTCCCTTTCTCTCTCTCTCTCTCTCTCTTTCTCTCTCTCTCTCTCTTTCACACACACACACACACACACACACACACACACACAGACACCTAAATTTAACTTGTTCAGAATGTGCAATGTTTCTCATAAGATCTATGTGTTCAGAGCAGATCATTTGGTATTCTATAATCAATTGGAGTGTTGTTCCCTGGAGACTATTTCCTCGCCTCTCGATACTCGTTAGTTGCCTGTTGTTGTTTGTGTTGGGTTGAGCCCTTATATACTTTCCCTGTCCACTCTTGGTGTCATCATCAGTTCAAGTGAAGCTCCCTGACTTCACACATTGCAAATATTCAACATTTCACCAGCCATCAGCAAGACTTGCCCAGTGTAGCCACTAAGGTCAGTGGTTAGCTAATCTATGTCACTATAATGACTCTGGGTACTTTCTCCCATAAACATCAAATTGTCTACTAAAATTATTCCTTCTGAATTTGGTGACTCCTCCAGTCCTTATTAAGAACTATCTACTAGCAAGAGTTCACAAGCCATCCTTATATAAGTCCTGTTAAGTTGATAAATACACAGCTCTTTCCCACCTTGTATGAAAATCACCAGAAAGAACAACAATGATATTCCAGAAGAGTTGTCCTTCTTCCTCTGTGACTAGCAATAAGAATCCAAGAATTCTTATACACAAAATCATCTAGGGATCAATGTTAAGCAGACATTATAAGTGAGCAAAATGACTTTCAGAATATCCTATCTACTCCACACACTATTAACCTATAATAAATATTTAACATCACGACCCATTGATAAAATTAATATAATAATTTTCAAAACAGAGAACTGAACCAATGCAAAACATCTCCTGCATTTTGTTAATAGTTACCATCTTTGGTGTTGATGAAATATAATAATATAGAATTGATATCAGCAATTTTGCTGTAGTGAAAGTTTTTTGATTGGACTACTACTGGAACTCATGACTAAACAAAATATTTGTCCCTATAGCATAGCATAACCCAGCCAGACTTACATATCACAGTGCTGAAACTTGGCTATTTGATATTAAGTATATCACAGAAATAAAATACTTTCTTTACAAAGCTTTTTAATAAATTGTGTATATGTGACTCAAACATACACAAAGGTCATAAAACCCACCACAGGGAGTTTATTAGATGAGTTTACTGATATGGACATGTGGGAAACACGAAAGCTTGGAGGAAGATAGTAGAAGAGAAAAAGACACAGTTAAGAACTTATAAAATTAGGCTTTACAACAATATGTAAATGTAAATATATGATCTTCAAAATAATGGTGCAATGTATGCCAAGAGAAGAAAGGCAGACAGACAACAACGGATGGTGACTCATCCAGACTAAACAAAAATGTCATTCAGTGATGACGAAGAGGAAGTTCTCATTCATTTGAGCTTATATAGGGACAATTTGGTTTGACCTTTGGAACGGATAGGATAAAACTATTGAATCAGAGTTGTTTCCTCTGTAGGTGTTTTTGACTGCACTGATGAGCCAAGGAGACTGATTCCACATTGGAGGCTACTCAATCGTTTGACAAAAACCAAGTGCTGCTCGAAACTATTAATCCAACTTTACGCATAATGAGAAATCACAAAGGCAATGCTAGTACCTCGCACAGACAACTTCTAAGATAGTCATGCACTTTAAAAAATATTCATTGCAAGAAAATATATTTAGAACTTGATGTTTGGAAAAGAACATAGCCAAGGTGTTCTGCGTGTTTCTAGACTGTGAATGGTGAACACAGATGTGAGGGAAGAGGAATTTTTAATGGGGAGGATGAAGGTATAAAGGGTCAAAAAACCTCTTCTGCTATTTATTTCTCTTCATAATGGCCTTCTTTTCAGGTCTGTACACATGCACAAGCATGTATACACAAAAGTGTTCTTTCTCTTTCTCTTCCTCCGCTTTTCTTCTCCCTCCCCTCTAAAACACCCAGTGCTGCAACTATGATCACTGCAGCTTTAACCATAATAGACAGAAACTGGAAACAACCTGGATGTCACTCAGCTGAAGAATGGATGAAGAAAATATGGGCCATCTACACAATGGAGTATTACTTGGCTGTTAAAAAAAAAATGACATCATGAAAATTTTAGGAAAAAAAAAATTGTCCTTAGTGAGTTAACCCAGACTCACAAAAACAAACATGGCATATATTCACTTATAAGTGTGTATCTCCTATTAGGTGAAAGTTAATCAAGCTATAGTCTATAGTCCCAGCAGTAAGGCAAAGATGAGGGCTCTAAGGGAAAACAAGGACCTTCCCGGAAGGGATAAATAGAATAAACTTTGCAGGTGGACTAAGGGTGGCTGGGGATAGGAGTATAGGGGGTTAGGTTGTGGGGGGTTGGGGGAAGAGAGTGTGGAGAGAGACGGCTGAAATTGGGGCAGGATTGGTGAAGAAACAGTGCAGTAGAATCATCCTGAAACCTTGAGTGTGACCTTAGTGATGGCTCCTAGTAATGGAGGATATGAAGCCTGAACTCGCCATCTTTTGCAGCCAGGCAAGGCTTCCAGTGGTGTGAGTGGGTTACATGTGGTTGAGTTGTTGGCTGATAATGTACTGTACAGATCCCAAAACTACCCAGGATGATGCTGGAACAGGAGGTCAGCCTTAAAAGCTGACAGCGGGAGCCCTACTGCCAAGGACATTATCCACATAGACCATTGTATGTAGAGACTTCTTCAAGCTGGCGCCTTCATGGAGCGTTCAACCCTACATCCTAGTGTCTTTAGCATGAGAAGATACTCTGCTATGGAAAAAGAAACCTGGAGACCAACTCAGCCACAAAGCCTTCCACCTAAAATCTGTCCTACCTGCAAATGTGCTGGGACAATGATGGCATAGAACTTGTGGGAGTGGCCAACCAATGTCTGATTTAATGTCTGGCCCATTCCCTGAGAGGGATCCCATGCCTGACACTACCTAGATGGACAGAAACAGGAGACTAGATAGCCCAGAGACCTAGGGCAGAACCAAACACAACTGGAAAAAGAACAATACAATGATTTTTAATGATATTCTGCTATACTTATAGATCAGTGCCTTGTCCAGTCATCCATTATAGAGGCTTCCCCGGGCAGCAGACAAGAGAACATACAGAAAGCCATAGCCAGACATTATACAGAGAAAGAGAGAAAGTCAAAATTGGATATGCCCATTGGTCTGAGATTAGGGAACCCTGTAGAAGATGAACAGGAAGGCTGTAGGAGTCAGAGGGGATGGAGGACCAGGAGAACATGGCCCTCTAAATCAACTAAGCACAGCTCATATGGACTTACAGAGGCTGAGACAGCAAGCACTGGGCTTCCATGAATCTGCACCCGATTCTCTAAATATGCTATAGCTGTTAGCTTAGTGCATTTGTAGGACTCCTAGCAGTGGGAGCAGGAGTGTCTCTGACTCTTTTGACTGCTCTTGAGACTAGTAGCCTTGTGCAGTCTTGATAGGAGACTGCCTTGTCTTATCATATCTTGTTTCATCCTGTTTGGTTGTCATCAATTAGAGGATTGCTCCTTTCTGGAGATGAACTGGAGGGGGAATGGATCTGGGAGAGAGAGGACGTAGTAGGGCGATTTGGGATAAGTGGAAGGTTGTGGAAACTGTAGTCTGAATCTATTTTTAATAAAATAAATAAATAAATAAAATGCACAGAGCTAAGATGCTATGTCACACATAAAGTTCCCACCCTGTTCTCTTTCAGCTTTGCTGTGGTACATTAGCATGCATGTCTATTTTAGGAAGGAGTGATGGCCTTGATCCCATGGAACCTTGTTTAAAGCCTAACAACTATAATATCCTGGAGCAAGAGATTTTGGAAATCAGTTAACTCTTGGTCCTACCTCAACTAAAGATTTGCAAACCAGATCTAAAAATACCACACTGTTGGGTTCCTACCGTGTTCTGTAGATACAGTGAATGATAATTTCCAGCATTTGAATCAACAATCTTTATGTGGAATTCCACATTCAGCACAAATTTACTTTCATGGTTAATATTAATTAGGGTTGAGAAAAATGATGATCCCGTTTCTTACTGTATTTAAACTCGTTAATATACATATTCCAATTCTGGTTTACTTTTGGAGTCTTACTATGTGAAGTCTCTTGTATAATTTTGGAGATAATCATAACTTCTGAAACATATATGAGTTAATTTCTTATTTTGATATTCTTATATAGTTTTGTAAATTTCTAATATGCCCCATATTATAATTTACATAATCCCTAAAATATTTGACAGCAAAGATATTTACTTGCTATATAGTTTTAATTTGTAATATAAAAGTTTTAAAAGTAGTGTTAAATGTTAAAAATCAAAAGGAAACAGGAACATAGTCACTTAAGTTGAAAGGCTTACATCCCCTGCACTAAGTAAGATAGTTTTCCAAGAATAAAAGGAAGATTATTTCAACATGATGTAATCAATTTAAAAGCTTATATTTTATAAACATAATGTCCCTCATCAGAAGAATGGATACAGAAAATGTGGTACATTTACACAATGGAGTACTACTCAGCTATTAAAAACAATGACTTAATGAAATTTTCAGGCAAATGGATGGAACTTGAAAATATCATACTGAGTGAGGTAACTCAGTCACAAAAGAACGAACATGGTATGTACTCACTGATAAGTGGATATTAGCCCAAAATGCCCAAGTTTCACTTTACAGTAACGGCTGGACTGAGAGTAAGTTCCCAGATGGAGGAGTTTGAGAAGGGACTGAAGGAGTTGAGGGAGTCTGCAGCCCCATGGAGGGAGCAACAGGTCAACTGCCTGACTCCCCCGGTCCTCCTGGAGGCTGGACCACCAACCAAAGAATACACATGGAGGGACCCATGGTTCGGACCACGTGTGTGGCAGAGGAGGGCCTTGTTGGCCTCAGGGGGAGGAGAGGCCCCAGTAAAAGGGAATGTCAAGGTGGGAATATGGGAGTGGGCAGGTGGGTGGGTGGGGTGTGGAATTCCCTCATAGAGGTGGGGGAGGGGGAGGGGATAGGTGGTTTCCAAAGAGGAGATCTAGAAAGGGGGAAACATTGGAAATGTAAATAAAGTATCAACAAAATAAATAATTTAAAAAAAAAGAATTTATATAAATTCATAAAACATGCATAGTTTAATATTGAAAAAGAGTAATGTTCATAAGAGACCTATAATATGATTAGGGAAGTTCTCATTGTTAGTTTCCTGACCAAATCTCTTTGCTTGTGAACTAAGGCAATGAATGAATAAGGAATTATGGGTAAATCAAAATAAAATTCATCAGAAACATATGTGTGGTGCCTGTGTTCTCATTTTCCAGTCTCTACATGAAGTAACACTTCTAGACAGAACATTTAATGGAACTCTAGGCCTCTACTTTCTGTTTACACTCCTTGGTGATGCAGATCGAATACAAAATATAGTGAGAAAAAAATCGTTCTTCATTTTAAGCTGCTGGTATGTTTTATTGTCTGTTGTTAATCTTGTGCCTAGTTCAAGGGTGCCTAGTACTTATGCCTTAGTCTTATGTTGCGAGTATTTAAGCAAAAATATTTAAAAATTAAAGAGAGACACAATTAAGGAGCTATGGAAAGACACTAGCCTCGTAGAGTCTCAGCAATACCTGTTCCAATGCACGCACATGTACACTCACACAGTACCTGTTCCAATGCATGCACACTCATGAGCACATGCACGTGCACACACACACACACACACACACACACACACACACTCATGTATACACCACTGTGTTTAATTCATCACCTTGTAGAAAATTCATGTGCTTCAAAATTGCACTTAAATACATAGTAAGTTAATATGTCATTCATTCTTTAGTGTTTGGTCTTATGGTAAATACAGGCAAAATGTCCTATTGTATGAGTTCCTCTCCAATTCATACAGTCCAGGGGTAATAGTTGATAAAATGCCACTGAAATACTCTCCAGATACATATGTATAATCCTGAAAACTTCCACTGAACATATTTATTTATACACAGGAGAACACATAGGTTAGAGTATAATGTACATTTAGTTTTTAATTGCTCAATGATAAACAAGAAAATATTTAAGAAGCACATGAGTGACATGGATGAGTCTTTATTCTCTTTGTTGTGAATGTCCCTTTTGTTTCCCATTTCAGTTGCTTGTTTATTATTGTCCTACGAGACAGTGGCTTGCTGTCCAGGCTTTGTGGGCCTGCTATCCTCTATGTAGCCCAATATGCTAACGAAATCACAGCAATCCTCAAACCTAAGACTTTAGTGCTCATTCTTCAGTAGTGAAATATTTTAGTCTTTAGAGTGACTTCTACCCATAAAAGCCCAAACTAATCTACCAGAGATCACCCTTACCATCTCTCTGCTCACTCGTCATTAGTACAATCTACTAACTTGTTAATGGTCCACTAATTGTTTTAAGCATATTACTTTCTTGTCTCTAAACATTTGTTAAAGATTTGTTAATCAGCACTGTTTCTCAATCTGTGGTTGTATGTATATGCTTGGCCCAGGGAGTGGCACTATTTGGAGGTGTGGCCTTGTCAGAGTAGGTTTGATCTTGCTGGAGGAATTCTGTCACTTTGGGCATGGACTTTAAGATCCTTGTCCTACGTGCCTGGAAGCCAGCCTTCTCCCGTCTGCCTTTAGATGAAGATGTAGAACTCTCAGCACTTCTAGCCCCACATCCGCTTGATTGCTGCCATGTTCCTGCCTTGTTGATAATAGACTGACCCTTTGAACTTGTAAGCCAGCCCCAATTAAATGTTGTCCCTTATAAGAGTTGCCTTGATCATGGTGTCTGTTCACAGCACTAGAAACCCTAACTAAGACACTATCCTTCTCTTGTTTCACACAAGGAGATAAGGACTATATGAAATATATTGAAAATCCCCAGATACCATTCTTTTATGCAAATTATTGATCTATTCCTCTAGTAGAAAATCTAAAGAAACTTACCATAGAAGGTTGCTTGCAGAGAATTCATCATAGTTGTTGTATGCAGTCACCTTTTTTAAACATCTATTGTGGAAATCTGCTGAAGTTCTACAATTGGCATTAAGAGCAACTTATATCCCTCCAAATATTTCTGAAACCTGGAACAGGACTTTCCTGTCAATTTCCAAGCACAACGGTTGTTCCCTGTGGCTCCACAAAATAAGTAGAAGTCGTGCCCCATCAACATCTACCACTCTCTTAGAATTCTGGGATGTGATTTGGCTAGCCAGAGGCTTGAAGTAAGTTACAACAGTCAGGCACTGTGCCATCAATTGGGCTTCCATTCCAGTAACCATAGTTGGTTTTACCCCATCCAGTTTAAAGATCATCTTTCTTGATAGAAAAAGGCAGAAACAACATAGGAATTGAATGGTTCCGTGATTCTTTGCTCTGTCATCTGATTCCCCACCATCTTGCCTGAGCTGTTGGGTTCAACCCTCCCTCTATTTTTTCCTTGACTCCAAAAGAGGTTTGCATAACTTGTATTGAAAAGGGAATTGAAAACTGCCGTGCATACGGAAAATGGAACTGAGAAGCACAGATCCTATCTAGTGAAATGGGAAGTGAAATGAGAATATTACTAATTGTCAGATCAACTTTACAAAGAATCAAGAAGCAAGGATGAAGCAAGCAGGAAAAATATATTCATGTGGAAACAATTAGAAGATCAGTGGCAGAACAATTATGAAGCAGAAACTAATGTTCTCACCAAGCATGTTTCTGCCTCCAGTTAATAATTGGTGGCATGTACCATAGAAAAGAACTTAATGATGTCGTTTTCACTTCTCTTATAAACCACAGTGAAAGACAGACCAAAGAGCTACAAAGGCAAACTAATCACAGAGCAGACAATGGCAGTCCAGACCCACAGGGCTGAATGATTCTCCCAAATCTGCACCCATTTGCTCTTCCCAGTATTTGCCTGCCACGGGTTAAGGAAGTAATAGTTTCCACGTCTCTGTCTCTGGCCACTTAGCCTCTTTGAGAGTCAGTATTGAACATTACCTCGTTTTAAAATCTGGTAGATATATGCCTAAAACCTTCCAATGCTGTGAATACAAGTCTTCCATGGAGAAGTAGAAGCTACAATTTTCATGAAAGACATTTCAGCTGTTAAATAAAGTGAGAAGTTTTTTAAATAATTAAAAAGTGGTCATAACTACCACTGAACAACAAGAAGCATAAAGTGGACACTGCCAGGTGGTTTCACGGCCTCCCCCTCTCTCTCTCTCTCTCTCTCTCTCTCTCTCTCTGTGTATGTATATATATATATATATATATATATATATATATATATATATAAAAGAAATATGATATATGACATTTGACATGATATATGATACATTATATATACCATATATTATATCATATATACCACTTATTATTATATACTATTTCAGATATGATAAGAAGCCAGTGTTTAATATTATGATCAAATTATATATATTAAAATTATATATAAGGTTATGTCTAAAGTTTGCAGTTCACATCAATGAAGAACTCAGTTACTGGTTAATGGTACACTTAGAACAAAAGATCAACATTTTGTCTTAAAAGACCAACAGAAGAGGAATAGGACATGAAGTAAGGAAAATACTTGGGAAATTAGAAAGAAACATATTAAAAACAATGTTTATATAAAATGGAGGAAGGTTGAAAGTGCATTTGCAAGGAATTTCCATCTATTACTGATAAACTGAGTGGCATAGCTCCTGTGCTATGCACCTCCATAAACATCACCTTTTAATTTTTTACAAATTATGCTAAGCCTAGCATGGCAACATGTACCTGTAATTCCACCACTCAGGAGGCTTAGGCTAAACAATCATTATTCCAAAGCTCGTGTGGGCTAATCAGCATGATTTTGTCTCAAATACTATCCTCATGGATAAATTACTATTGTTATTTTTTTAAAATAATTAATCAAAAGATGATAAGCAATCTTTTCAAGGCTGTTAAGTGAAAGGTGACATGTGAAAATTAGCTATTTCCATTGTGAGAATACTGAGTAAACTGTTTATCATTCCATTTTAATATCTAAAGCAAAGGCAAAGAGATGAATTGTGCCCACAGTCTGTGCTTCATCAACATTCCTCCAGTATGGATCAAATACCCAACCCCCGCTAAACTGCAGCAGCTTCCAATTAAGTGTGTGTGTGTGCCTGTGTGTGTGCGTGTGTGTGCGTGTGTGTGTGTGTGTGTGTGTGTGTGTGCGTGTGCGTGTGCGTGGGGGGTGCATGTGCGTGTGCGTGTGTGTGCGTGTGTGCATATGTGCGTGTGCATGCGTGCGCATGTGCGCGTGCGTGTGCGTGCGCGTGCGTGTGGGTGTGTGGGTGTGGGTGTGCGTGTGCGCATGTGTGTGTGCGTGTGTGGGGGGGTGAGTGCATGCATGCGTGTGGGTGTGCATGTGCGTGTGGGGGTGCGTGTGGGTGGGGGAGTGCATGTGCTTGTGCGTGTGTGTGCGTGTGCGTGTGCGTGCATGTGGGTGTGCATGTGCATGGGGGTGCATGTGCATGTGTGTGGGTGTGTGCGCTTGTGTGTGCGTGCATGCGTGTGCGCGTGTGCGTGCGCGCCCGTGTGCGCTTGTGTGTGCGCGTGCGTGTGGGTGCGTGTGCATTTGCATATTAATGCATTACTCTTTTCACTAGATTACCGTGCCTTAGATATAAACCCCTATGGCTAGGATGATTAAAGACTCCTTTCATCATAAATATTAACTCACACCACGTACTCTCAAAGTTCTTTACCCAGCCCATCAATTTAATATTTTTACTTTAGAAATAACTTCTTTGAGGATAGAAAAGTAAATAAATAACCTTTATTAAAATATACCAAAATAATGAATATGGACAAAGTTAATATTTACATATATATTAAATATTATATAGATTTAGCTCTACCACAGTATGGACATAAACTTAGTATTATCAAGGGAACAATGATATCAAGGGATTGGGTCATTTATTTGATTAGTGGCTAGAGCTACAAAAATCAATGCATTATTAATCAACAGCATAGTTCTGAGTATTTGTATAGCCTTCATTGTTACAAGATCACAAGAATATCTGTGAATTGAGAAATTCAGCTAGACTCTAGTGTAGAGAAAAGGAACACTATATTGGAATTTCATCTTACAGAAACTTGGCTCATTTATAGAAACTCTTTCCATCACAAACGACAGCAATCTAAGACAATTTCCTAGCAACTTTAGAGGACAGAGAAGTGAACAAAAAGATCATATTTTTTGCATTATTTCTTGTATCCTTTTCACATCCTCCTTCAGTTAATTAGACATTTAGCTAAATAATGCACACTGTAGAGTGCTTGGTGGGAACCTTTCATGAAAGTCCCAAGGAAACATAGTTACCAGAACCATTTCTATACTGAGAATCGTGGCAATGCCAAAAAGGAGATGAGTTTTCAAAATTTCATAGAATACTCTGATAGTGTAGTAGATTTCATCAGGAAATAACCATATTATGTTCAAAAGAAAAGGAAAAAAAAAACGTTCTACTTAAGTAGTTGTATAATAATGGAATTTTGCTGAATATGATGAAGTTAGGGCATACTACACGGAACATCGTTTTCCTTTAGTTATGAACAAACTATCTGACTGATATGTCTTATTAGACATTTAAGACGATAACGGCCATCTGAATGTGAAGGCACAGGAACAACAGACAACTATTCTTCAGCTTTCTGTGGAAAACGTATCACAGGCCAATAACAGGACAATTGTCCATCTTACAACACAAAAATTTTTTTCTTGGGACATATTTCAAAAGGAAGAGAACACAGACCAAGCTGGAATCACACCAATCGTAAAGCCGAGAAAGGCACAGATAGTAAAAGCCTGGAAGCAATGGGTTAGCCTTGCAGATAAACTATGTACCAGAAGGCCTTGCCTACAGCTCTTTCTTCTGAGGACCAACTCCCAAACTGATAAGATGAAACAATGTTTTAAATTTGGTCTTAAAATAAATGATCACTCTCTAAGTAAAAAAAAAAAAAAAAAAAAAAAACCTAAAGAGAAAAGTAGAAATGTGATCATTTATTAGCAGTGGGTGTAGCCTAAATTTAGCTCCCAAATATATTATTCTTAGTTCTGTTCAATAAATAAATAACATTAATGGCAATAGTTTTTATTGTTTTTATTTTTAATTAACATAGAAAATTTGGAAAATTATGCCCCACAGAAATACTTTATTTTTTTAAGAGGGGCCAAATACAGACACATGAGGAAATCAACATGAACATAAGCTTCTTGGTGAGATCTTATTCCCTGTCTCTGGCCAACAAAAAAAGGAATTTTTACTTACTACTTGAAGTTGATAACAGTTTGGTAGTGCTCAGCCAACACACATTAAAAGTGTGGCAAAAGGACAATATTTTTATTTAATTTCTTCTATTTATTCTTAAGAGAATTCAAGTTCCCCCCTCTGCTGTCATGAAAACCACGCAGGTTTGTGTCATAAAGGGTTCGAAAGATATAATTCACACATTGCATTACTTGTTAGTGCCTAATTAAGCAGAAAAAATTAGGTTCAGCGAATTACAAAATCAAATTTAAAACACATCAGATTTTACATTAGGAAATAAAGATCTGGGCACGAAAACCTTTGGCAATTAGGGAATGAGTTTCATAGTCTACACTGGTGAAAGGCACAGAGTGATTATTCTGTGCAATCACAGAGCTGGAGGAGACCTTGATTTGGAAGCAATACTATACCAACAAGAAAATCACTTTGCATAGCTAGACTGAAATTTTGCAGCCTGTCTTGAATACTTATGTTAGAAACACTTTCTGCTTTTGCTGGGTGGCTAGAGTGAACTCTAAGTGGAGTCTGTCCTAAATCACTATTGGAAGCGATGCCTACAGGTCTGAGTTTACAGAAAATGGACTCGGTTAAAAGTTTGCAAATCCTCTGCAGAGCTGATGCATACAGACCCATAATGCAGTGGGATTTGATAACCTGCGCTGGGCCAGAGCAGCCTGTGGCTTCTTTACCTGACTTCATTCTTCATTGATCTGGTATGTTAGGTGTCCTCAACACTGTCGCCCTTTCAATTAACTGTTCTTGCAGAATCTTAGTAAACTCTAGTGAGAGACATCTCATTTGCCCACAGAAATCATTTTTCAATCTAGGTCAGAAGAACGCCCATTCTGCCTCATCCTAACCACACTAATCTAGCTATATCTACATGGAATAGCAAGCATTCATACAAAAAATGACTTGGACATTTTCTTAATTATTTGAGTCAACATCCGAAAGAGCAACAGATTGAAAGAATTACCAGTCTAAACTCTGTCTAGAAGTAATAACACTGCTATTTGCTATAATAAAGGTGTTGGTCCATTGAGGGACTTTGGTGTCTAGATACATAAAACATAATCACACATACTCAAACTACTCTAGGTGTAGCATGAAATAAGAAAGTACTTATGGGGTTATTGAATGTTTCTGAGTTGATGGTATGACATAAACTAGTGGTTATAATTCTTAAGAAAAAGAGAATTAAAAAAATGCACAAAGGCAAGGCATATAAAAATATACATACAGATGAGAGATTTCTGTTAGAAGCATGAACACTGATAAAGAAGTTAATAAATCTATTTAATAATGGAATAAATTCATACCATATATTCATAATAGATATTTAATTAATAAAGCCATTAAATATAGTCTTCAGAAAACTGTAAAATTGCAATTGGCTTCATATTTTAGATAATTTTTAACATCCCATCAATAATTTTTAAAAAAACTGACTATGATGTTAGATTATAAATCAGTTGTCAAGAAAAGACTTACAAAATACATAAGAGCTATTATGTATGGCTAAGTTTCAGAAGAGTCAAGTCAAAGATTATATCAGTCTCAATGATTTTGCCATCAATATACTTACAAGGCTTTTATATACAAGTGGTTAAAGCATATACAATCACTGTCATGTAGGTAGTGCAAATTTGAAAAACATATTGATTGCACATAAATTTAAAATAACTAGTATAGAATATGGAACAATGGGATATTTGAAAGCATGTATGATTTTATGATTCCTCCCATAGTAACTTCCCACATACAACAGTGGATTCTGTCTCCAAAAGTAAATTCTACAAGATTACAGAAACTTGTTTACCAGTTTCCCTGGAGGTCACTGAATATTTTAAAACCATTTATTACAGTTAAATGCACGATATTTGAAGGCATCGAGGGCATTGATGTTTTTCTTAAGGATTTAGGTAATATACTACAATTATCATTGGACAATCCAATGTCTCTACTGGGAAAGGCCTATCCCTCAAACCAACTGATTCCCTTCCAGAAACCTTGAGTAGGTGAGCTGCATGTTGTTCCCTGACCTCCATCTTCTAGCCCAAGGCTCTTCCTATTTTCCCTAGGAGGCCTACAAAGGGACAGGAAGCAGTAACATCCAGCTTAGTCCTCTCCCCTACAAATCCTCTCGAGGCATAGCCAGCAAAAGGGAGCAGCACATTGATCCCTGACCTCCATTTTCTGGCCCATGGGGCTCCCTGCTTCTCAAAGCACCTTATGGGGGAGTTCCAGGAGAATTCAGCTTAAACCTCTCCCTAGCTAATCCCCTCCCTGCCAGGTCCATCAGAGACACAGCCAGGAGGGGTGTGCAGTGTACTGTTCCCTGAGATTAATTTGTCAGATCTACAGCTCTGCCTGCCTCCCAGGAGAGTCCTCCTGGCATCAGGAATATCCAGTCAACACCAGGGACCCACAGATAGCTAAAGGAAAGACTAAGAACACAATCAATAAGAGCCAGGGCAATTTGGTAGCACCAGAGCCCAGCTATCCTACTACAGCAAATCTGAATATCCTAACACAGCCAAAGCACAAGAATATGACGTTCAATCCAATTTTATAAAGTTGAAAGAGGCCTTTAAAGAGAAAATGAATCTCTTAAGGAAATACAGGAAAATAAAATCAAGCAGGTGAAGAAAGTGATTAAAACTGTCTAAGAATTGAAAATGAAAATACAAACAATAAGGAGAACACAAACTGAGGGAATCCTGGAGCTGAAAAACCTAGGAAAGACAACAAAAACTACAAATGCGATTAAAAATAGAATATAAGAGATGGAAGAGAGACTCTCAGGCTTAGAAGATACCATAGAAGAAATTGATACATTGGTCAAAGAAAACGCTTAATCTAAAATGTTCATGACACAAACATCTAAGAAATCTTGGAAAAAATGAAAATCACCAAACCTAAAAATAATAGGAGTAGAAGAAAGGGAAGATTCCAAGCTACAAGGGTCAGAAAATATTTTCAACATAATCATAGGAGAAAATTTTCCCCAACCTAAAGAAAGATATGTCTATATACATACAAGAAGCTTACAGAACACCAAATAGATTGGATCAGAAAAGAAAATTCTCCAGCCACATAATAATCAAAACACTATAGAACAAAAAAAGAAGGGGCCTGGGCAGATGTTTTACAGATTCTAAGACCACAGATATCAGCCCACACTAGTATACCCAGCAAAACTTCAATCACTATAGATGGAGAAAACAAGATATTCCATGACAAGACCAAATTTAAACAATATCCATTCACAAATCCAGCCCTACAAAAAATACTAGAAGGAAAATTCTAATTCAAGGAGGCTAACTACATCCAAGAAAGCACAGGAAATAAATAAAACCACACCAGCAAAGGGACACACACACACACACACACACACTACCACCACCAACATCAAAATGACAGAAATTAACAAACACTGCTCATTAATATCTCTCAACATCAATGAACTCAATTCCCCAATAAAAGGACACAGGCTAACAGAAAGGATGCAAAACCAGGATCCTTCATTCCACTGCATACAAGAAACCCACTTCAACAATAAAGCAGACACTGTGGCAGAATAAAGGGTTGGAAAAAAGTTTTCCAAGCAAATGGACCAAAGGGGCAAGCTGGAGTAACCATTCTAACATCTAATAAAATAGACTTTCAACCTAAATTAATGAAAAGAAATGGGAAGTACACTTTATACTCATCAAAGTAAAAATCTACCAATATGATATCTCACTTTTGAACATCTATGCCCCAAATGCAAGGCCACCCACTTTGTAAAAGAAAAATTAATAGCTAGACTTCAATACCCCACTCTTACCAATGGACAGGTCATTAAGACAGAAACTAAACAGAGAAATAATGACACTAACAGAGGTTGTGAATCAAATGAACCTAACAGCTATCTAAAGAACATTTCACTCAAACACAAAAGAATAGACCTTCTTCTCAGCATTTCAGGGCATTTCTCCAAAACTGACCATATACTTGGTAACAAAGCAAGCCTCAACAGATACAACAAAATTGACCACCATGTAGATTAAAGCTGGAATTGAGCAACAACAAACAAAACAGTAAGGCTACAAACTTGTGGAAATTAAACAACTCTCTTCAATAATCACTGGGTCACAGAAGAAATTAAGAAAAAAATTAAAGACTTTCTATACGCCAATGAAAATGAAGACACAGCACACTCAAACTTATGGGACTTATTGAAAGTCATGTTAAGAGGAAAGTTAATAGCATTAAGCACCTTCATAAAGAAACTGGAGAGTTCTCATGCTAGGAACTTAAAATCACACCTGAAAACTCTAGAACAAAAGAAGTAATCACACATCTAATCCAAGAGGATTAGATGGCAGGAAATACTCAAACTCAGGGCTGAGATCCATAAATTAGAAACAAAAAGAACAACACAAAGAATCAACAAAACCAAGAGCTGGTTATTTGAAAACAAGATAGACAAACCCTTAGCCAAACCAACTAAAATACAGGAGAGAGTATCCAAATCAACAAACTCAGAAACAAAAAAGAGGACAAAACAAGATGCAAAAAAGAGGACATAACAAGATGCACCAAAGAATTCATTCCAAGGAATTGTTATATCTTATTTCAAAAGCCTGTCCTCCACAAATCAGAAAATCTAAATGAAATGGATGATTTTCTTGATAGATTTAACTTACCAAAGTTAAATCACAATCAGGAAAACAATTTAAATAGTCCTATTATCCCTAAGGAAATGAAAGCAATCATTAAATCTTCCCATCCACCCACCCCCCAAAAAAAGCCCAGGGTGAGATAGCTTTAGCACAGAAGTCTACCAGAGTTTTAAAGAAGAGCTAATATCAATACTCTTCAAGCTATTCCAAACAGAAACAGAAGAAATATTTCCAAACTTATTCTATGAGGCCACACTAAGACTCAACAAAGAAAAAGAAATTCAGATCAGTTTCCTTTATGAACATTGATGCAAATATGATAAAATACTCACAAGCATAATCCAAGAACATATCAAAAATAATATCCGCCATGATCAAGAAGCCTTCATCCCAGTGATGCAGGGATGGCTCCTTATATGAAAACCCATCAGTGTAATCTACCATACAAACAAACTGAAGGAAATTTTTAAAAAACACATGATCATCTAATTAGAATGTGAAAAAAACCTTTGAAAAAATCCAACACCCCTTCATGGTAAAAGTCTTGGAGAGATCAGGGATACAAGGTACATACCTAAGCATAATCAAAGCAATTTACATCAAGCCAATAGCCAACATAAAATTAAATGAAGAGAAACTTAAACCAATTCTACTAAAATCAGAAACAAGACAAGACAGCCCACTCTGTCCATATCTATATAACATAGTACTTGATGTTCTAGCTAGAGCAATAAAACAATTAAGGAGATCAAACAAAAAACCCAGGATAGCTAACACAATCTTGTACAATAAAAGAACTTCTTGAGATATCACCATCCCTGATTTCATGTTGTACTACAAAGCAATAGTAATAAAAACCAAATGGTATTGGCATAAAGTTAGACAGGTTGATCAGTGGATAGAACTGAAGACCAGAAATAAACCCACACACCTATGGACACTTGACTTTTGACAAAGGAGCCAAAACCATACCATGGTGGGGGGCTTCTCCAACAAATGGTCTAACTGGGTGTCTGCCTGTAGAAGAATGCAAATAGAGCCATATTTATCACCCTGCCCAAAGCTCAAGTCAAGTGGATCAAAAAACTCAACATAAAACTGGACACATTAAATTTAATAGAAGATAAAGTGGGACACTGCCTTGAACACATTGGAACAGAAGGCATAGAATACCAATGGCTCAAGCACTAAAATCTACAATTAATAAATGGGACCTCATGAAACTGAAAATATTCTGTAAGGCTAAGAGCTGCTAATAGGACAAAACGGCAGGGAATGGGAAAAGATCGTCACTAACGCTACATCAGACAGATGACTACTATCCAAAATATATAAAGAACTCGAGAAATTAGAGACCAACAGACCAAATAACCCAATTTTAAAAGTGAGATAAAGAGGTAACTGAGATTTCTCAAAAAAGAAATATCTAAGAGCCAAGAAGCACTGAAAGAAATGTTCCAGTCTTTAGTCATCAGAAAATTACAAGTCAAAACACCCTAAGATTCCATCTTACACCCAATGGAATGGCTAAGATAAAAAACTCAAGGGACAGAACCTGCTGGTGAGGATGTGGAGCAAGGGGAACACTCCATTGCTGTAGGGAGTACAACCCATACTGTATACAACCATTTTGGAAATCAATTTGGCGGTTTCTCAGAAAATTGGGAATAGTTTTATCCAAATCCAGCTATATAACTCTTTGACATATACCCAGAAGATGTCCCATTAGCTTGGTTATGTTCATGGCAGCTTTATTCATAATAGCCAGGAACTGGAATCAACCTAGATGCCCATCAACTGAAGAGTGGATTAGGGAAATGTGGTACATTTCCACAATGTAATATTATTTAGCTATTAAAAGCAAAGATATCATGAAATATGGAGGTAAATCTATGGAACATGAGGATATCCTGACCCTGAGGTAACACAGACCCAGGAAGACATGTGTGGTATATACACGTATAATTGGACATTAACTATAAAATTCAGGATAACCATACTACTATCTACAGACCCAAAGAAAGTGGGTAATAACAAGTGCCCAAGGGAGGATGTGTGAATATCACACAGAAAGGGAAACAATATAATTATCAGAGGTGGATAGAGATAGGGAACGTGGCGGGAGAGGGTGGGAGGAGGGCTATGGGATGGCAATTAGGTGTGAGGGTAGGAGAGCAGAAAAGGGGTGGAGCTGAAAATGTAATCAGTGAGGTACATCCCTGGGACCAGCTGATGAGCCAGGATTAGGGAGGCTACGAGGGATCTATGGAGGTGACCCTACCCAAGATTCCTACCAGTGGGGGATACAGAGACTGAAATGGCCACCTCTTGTAGCCAGGTAGGACTTAGAGTAGAAGGCAGAAGATATTAAGCCACTCACAAAACCTTCCACACAAAATTTGTCCCGTCTACAAGATACGCAGGGATAAAGACGAGCAGAGACTAAGGGAACACCCAACCAATGACCAGCTCAATTTAAGACCCATCCTAGGTGAGAGCCAACCCCTGACACTATTAATGATTCTCTTCTATGCTTGCAAACAGGAACCTCGCATAACTGTTTCCTGAGAGGCTCCGTCCAGCAGCAGATGGAAATGGAAGCAGAGATCCATAGCCAACATCAGGTGGAGCTCAGGGAATTTTGCGGAAGTGGGGGACAGAGTTAAGCAAGCCGGGGGAGTCAAAGACACCACAAGAAGACGTAAGAGTCTACCAACGTGGGCTTATGGGGGCTCAAAGGGAATGAACCACCAACCAAATAGCACGCAAGGGCTGGACCTAGGCACCCGACGTATTTGTAGCAGATGTGCAGCTTCGTCTTCATTTGAGTCTTCTAACAATTGGAGCAGCAGCTGCCTCTGACTCTGGTACCTGGCATGGGGTCCCCTTCCCCTAGCTAGACTCTCTTGTCAGGCCTTAGTGGGAGAGGGCATGCCTAGTCCTGCTATGACTTGATGTTCCAGGGTGAGGCGGTACAGAATGGGGGCTTCCCCTTCTCTGAGGGGAAGAGGAATGGTAATGGGGAGAGGGGCTTGCAAGGGGGGCACTTGAGAGAAGTGAGAGGAGGTATTTGATTGGTCTGTAAAGTCAATAAATAAATAAATAATAAAAATGAAAATCTTGAAGAAAAACTGAAAAATGATCTACAAATGGATATAAAGTGATAAATTATTAATAATTTGCAGCTATTTACACATTTTAAAAGCTGTTCTGGAGAAGCAAATTATTTGCAAATGTGTATAATTATTGTAGAGGTGAAAATAAACACTACTATTATAGACCTGGACTGTGTTTTCCATCTTATTTTAATTATCATGTGAGTCTTTATAATGAGCTACTACACACTAAACCCAATAAAAGGTTGACGGGAAATTCAAAACAACAACTAAAAATGGTGAGTTGCAAATACAGCTGTCCCAGGGACCCTTTGCTGAGAGAAAGATAATCTTGGTGGCTTTTATGACATAATCTGTGTCCACGCGTTGACTGTCCTTTAAAGGTGTGTTTCCCCTGTGTGTAAGTTCACTGGTCCTCACCATTGAGTCTCCGGAGTGAAAGTAATATTTGTTCATTGACATAAGGAAAGATTAGCCTGTCAATACCAAATGGTTGATTAGACGCTTCTTTCGGAGATATTCATTCCCACATTGTTTGCAATCAGGAACACCCTGAACACAGTAGCAAAGGAAATCATTCCATCCCCTCCACTCCTATGAGAAAGTTGTCAGCTCTCACTTAGTGTTTGCATATCCTAAGGTGGGCAAACTCGAATTCTGGGAAAGATGCTGATTAGTTTGATGATTTCCATTTCCTAATCCAAAGAGAGAGAGTCTGCCTTGTAGATCGGCTTATCAGGGGGAAGAGCTGTAATCAAAAACCTAAGAGGGTAAATTGTAAAATCCTGTGGAAGGTTACACAGAGGACGTCAGTTATAGCTAGAAGGAGAAACATAGTAACATGAATATCGAATGACCTGGTACAGGAAAAGACTGCATTGTCTGTTCATTTGTTTGCAGACAGAAATATTAAAGATTTGAACATGTGAAAACAATATTTTAAAAAAAATCTGTTTGTTTCCTACTCTTATCCACCAAACAGGAGTGGGAAAATGGTATAAATACTGTTCTACAACTAAATACTGTCCTACAATTATGACACTATGAGTAAGAAAACTTTGGGTTCTTTTTAATTTTTAAAAGCATATCCTTATTTTATTTTTGTCTTCCTATTCATTTACTTACTAATTTATTTACTCATTCCCCTTCTCTTTTGAATTTGAGACCTGGTTTCTTGTAGTCCACGATGACTTGAACTCACTACGTGGCAAAATATGGCCTTGGATGCCTGATCTCTCCTGTCAGAGTTCCCATAGCAGTAAGGCTGCAGGCCACATAGTGCAGGACAAAGCAACCCCCGTAAATGTTTTAACTGAGATGCACAGTCAAGCATGAGAATCTCAATTGGGCACTATACTTTAGTGAGCTTTAGGGTGAGCTCTCCGTCACTTTCATCTGTGCCACCTGCCCTTTTACCTCTATAGTTAGTTTCTATTCGTGTTGTTATCATTATAAATATTTAATAAAATCTGAAATCATAATACGGTATAGAAAATAATTGTCAGCCTCAATAATGATGAGTAGTATTTTCCACTGGGTTTTATTCATATATAAGTTTATTTTGCAGACTTGTATCTTAAAATGTGTAGCGGTATGTCTCGGCATGTAACAGCAGGTGCCTGAGGAAGGCAGAGCTGCCAGATCTCCCTGGCTCTGCACACAGTTGGCTAAGAGCTGCCAAATGTGAGTGATAGGAATCAAACTTAGAGTACTAAGCACTAAGCACTCTTAACCACTGAGCCATCTCTCCAGCTCCTCATTCAAGTTTAATTCTAGTTCCGTCCTATTCATGCAATTAATCTATTTTATAGGAGTCCAGTCTGACTGGCTACTCATGACCCTTAATCTTGCTTGACAAGTTGACCACATCTGGAATGAATTAAATGAAAACTTCTGGGAGCATCTGTGATGGATTTACTGAATCAGATTATCTTAAGTAGGAGACACACCCTAGATGCAGGGAGCATCTAGGGCAGACTAAAGAGGGAAAAGTGAAGGATGAAACATTACATTTCTCCTCCTTGTCATTTTTAACTGCAAGATCATTTATTCGGCTGCTGCTGCTGCTGCTGCTGCTACTGCTGCCTTCCTTTGCTGATATTGCAACCAGTTTCTTTGTGTTTCCAATGTATTGTGAAGACCTGAAGATTTCTAGAAGCTAGGACTTTGAGCCAACTTGGGCAGCTACTGCATTCTTGGGTTCTCCTGTGTGAGACAACCATTGTAGGACTATGTAGACCTTACTATGCAGACGTTACCTTGTCTAATATATATTCATTCTATAGATCTGTTCCTCTGAGGTATTCTGACTAATATAGGTCTGTCTCTCCATCTAAATAGCCCAGAGAGAGAGAAAACACATTTATTGAGGGAAAATGGAGACACTTTAATGTCACCCAATGAAACAGATTTGTGATAAACAGAGAATATGTCTCCTCCTTGTGTAACTTGGGAATAATAATAATAATAATAATAATAATAATAATATAAAGAGGACTTGGACCTGGAAGAGAGATAAGTTGGAGGGTATTACAGAGAGAATAGAGCAAGACAGTGATGGTGAATTAGGATTAAAATTCACCATATATACATATGAAGTCCTTAAAGAATAAGTAAGAACATTACTTTAAACAAATGAAGACTCTTCATCAGTGTCATTTAACTATATATCAGGGCAGGAGACTCCCCTGTGTTTGGTTTGCTATACATTTAGAGCATGGGGTCTACCCCGCTCTAATGCTTGTCCACTGAAGAATGCTTTATAAAATATGTCCTTGTGTCATCTAAAGACTGCTTTTCTCAGCAAGTAAATTTTGCTGCTTCTGATTCACTCTAGTATCAATGGGGGGAAAACCCTTGATGTTCAACATATGTAAATACTTCAGAATATGTGCAGAATTTCCCCCACTTTACCTCAAGGATGATTTGGGAGGAAATCTCCCATATATAAAAACATTAGTAGATTAGCAGATCTCAGAGACTATAAAAGTTTCCTTTCCAGGAACAGTGTAAAAGACTTCTTTTCCTTACATCTTGTCTAATAATTGTCATCGTCACAAATTTTATTTTTGACACTTGACATGGCTCCCAAGGTAAGACTTCAGTTATTTTGGTTATCTGGAATGTACCAATGAGGTGGGTGGACAAAGCTTCTTCTCAGAGCAAGAGAGTGGATGATTCTTTCTTTGTCAAAGAGCAAAATTTTCTATCAGGGTATGTTTGCAATTCCACATATTAGAGAATACGAAAAAAAAGAGAGTGTAAGAGAAAATGTATCAAATGAAATACAAGAGTATATTGCCAGTCATTAACCTGTCCCACTATGGAAAATAGAGCTTTGTAAATTTCATCTCAAAGGCAAATAATAAAAAGAAAGGTTGTCTAGCTATTACCTAGATAGAATTTTAACAAAGGCCTGCAAGTCTACATCCTGGATACTATTCAAGACAATTTAAACTCATTCATCTTAATGTAAGTTCTAATAGTACAGAGAGACTTCTCTCTATTCTATTGACTCTTACCTCTAGAAACTTAAAACAGCCCAAGACCTTATAGGACCTCACCAAATATCTGTTAATAAATATTAAGTGGAAAATGACATGCTTATTAACATGTTAATGGAAGGCCATTTAAAAAATGAGAAAGATATTCTTACTTGCACAATATCATGTGTATGAAAGGGAGGAGCAAGACAGTCAGCCCTAAATATACTTTCCTCCTTTCTACCTGAATTTCTCTATATGCCTCTTCCTAGTCAAAGACTAAATCAGCTGTCTTGATGTCAGACTTATGAGCTAATATAGTAGTAGAAATTGGTAGGAGTGTAAGAAGACTTTTTTAAAATTTTACATGTAATATTTGAAAATATCTCTGGTATAACATATATTGAGTTGAAATTTATGCATGCTGTGGAATGATGAACTCAAGGTAAAATATGTATTACATCTTACTTTTTTTTTTTTGATGGGCACAACACTAGAATCTGCTCTATCAGCAATTTAAAATCATGCAAACCATTGCTAATGATGTACTCATTACCATTCTATAACAGACCTCTTGAGTCTTCCTATGTAACTGTTGTTATTCTATATCCATTATCCAACATCTCCATACTTTCTCCATCTTCTGGGACCCCAGAAACCACCATCACATTCTGCTGCTACAACTTGAATTCTTGGGAAAAAATGCAATTTTTACCTTCATTTTTAAATACACTACAGACTTTTCATAACATAGATAGACTCTTGAGTCAATCTGTAAGCAGAAGTTTAACTGGTTAAAGTTCTCCATGAACTTGGCTGGCAAGATAGTTCATCAGGTAAAGGTATCTGGTGTCAAGCCTGACAACCTGAGTTTAATTCCTGGCATACATGGTAGGACGAGAGAACCAACATTGAAAATTTTAAGTTGTATTCTGGTATATAAATAGGTACATAATTAATAAATATATCTCAATTAAATATTCCCAAGAATCTCTCAAAGTCCAGAAATCTATGTAGAATGTCATCTAGCAAGCCCAGACACAGAATTTTGTGTAGTTCAGATCTTGCATATGAACTCTCATGAGAAAGTGGAGGGATGACCCATTCTAGCTCCTGGGAGGTCTTTTGGAAAGAAAAAGAAAAGAAAAACTATGTATGTAAATAGGTAAAGATACTGCTGCTGCTACTTCAGTAATAACTCAATGACTAGAAGAAATGCCCTGGACCTGGCTGACCTGAGAAATTTTTAGTGGCAAAGAGAGTCTTGCCTTCTAAACATTCATTGTCTTTCAGGATTACCACACATAAATTATTATATCATGTAAATTATACAGATTAAAGTATATACGCTTTGTGATTTTTTTTTAAATGCTCTTAAAGTTGAGACATTATCTAGTCATCACTAAATAGAAACTAAAATTCACAACTGATTTTCATTTGGTTTAGTTGAAGCCTTTGTTAATACAACTGGTTGTTTCAAAACATATAGTTAATTTTAAAAAATGCATAGTTGGTGAGAAATCTTCAAGGAAATATTTTACAAAAATGAAAAAGTGTAGTTCATCACACGTAGATTTTCTAAGTAGAAAGCATGTGCATCCAAAGTACTGGAGAACAACCTGTCATGTTGTTACACAAGTCTAAAATCGAATCCTTAGTGCACTTAAGAACTGTTGATGACTGTTCCCACTCTACCTTAAAGTGACAGGAAAAATGTTCATCAAATTGATTTTGACAAAGGCAAAAAAGGACTTCCAATTGTAGCTGTCAACTGCAGATAGCTGCATAACTACAGATAGCTGCATAATACCCTAACTATACTCTTGTCATATCTGTATTGTTCCTTCCAAGGAGAGCATCTTGACTGAACTTGACTCTTAGTGCGTGGAATTGTATGAGAAACTCTAGTTCACATGCTGAGGTACTTTTCAGCCATTTAACTACAGTCAGGAATTCAAGACATAATTACCAATAAAGGAATAATGGATAACATTTGGAGAGCCTAGTCCATCATTTTTAAATACATGCTTTCTCCCCTTCCTTATACAATGACTTATGTAAATCTGTGCAAAACGTTTCTGAAGAGAATATAAAGCTCGAAGAGGGATATAGGACCACATGAAACTATTAGCTCAAAGATCAGGAAGGGCAAAACTAACCATGACAACACCGCTCCTTGATTTTAGTGAGTAGCGTAGAAGATTGTTAGTGCACATTAGCTCCGGACTTGATAAAGAAAAGGTTCTACTCTTGGTATATAGATAACTGGTATGGTGGTTTGAATAAGGATGACCCCCCCAGATTTCTGTGTTTTAATGCATGGCCCACAGACAGTGTCATTATTGGGAGGTATTGCTTTGTTAGAAGAAGTGTCTCATTGTGGAGGCAGGCTCTGGTGTCTCATATGCTCAAGCTAGGCCTAGTGTGTCAGTCTACTTATGCTGCCTGTAGATCATCCTTTCCCAGCACTGTCTTCCTGTGTGTTGCCATGCTTCTTGCAATGATGATAATAGTCTAAAATGCTAACTAAAAGCCAGCCCCAATTAAATGCTTTTCATTCTAAGAGTTGCCATGGTCACGGTATCTCTTCTCAATAAATAAACAAAACAAAAACACAACACAACACAACAAAACAACTAAGACATCTGGATTATTGATCTTGGGACAGAGTTTCTTTAGCAAGGTGACCCTCACCTACTGATTACTAACATAAGTGTCTGTCATGTTCTTTTATTTTTTTTTAGACATATTAGTAGAAAAAAGCAAGATACAACAATTATATTATAGGAGATGTTTGATAGTATGTGCTATATCGGTTTGTTTCTCTTTCATTTCTAAGAATCTGTTTAGCAGGATATCACTATTTTCCACAGGAATTGCTTTGGCTTCTAGACTTTGTACTCTAAAATTGATATAATATACAATGCTATTATTTTAAAAATTTAGGTCACAGTTTATTTCCTTTCAAAAGATGAAGGATTTCATGGCTATTAACATTACTCTCTTCAGCCCAATATATTACTTCAGGGTTGGTTAACTAGATAAAAATTTTAAACTGTTCACATTATGGGAAGTTTTCCTTTGTAATTCAACTATAGTGAGTAGTTTTATTGGATATATTATTCTATATTGGGCATCATGGATTTTTAGGTTGTTGAATGCATTGCCCAAGGCTCTTCTGGCTTTAAAATTTTGCACTGAGAAATCAGAGATTAGAAACAAACAACAGTCCCACTTAGTTACAATGCCTATGAAATAAAACAAAACCAACATAAAATTGCAACCCTAAGGATGCAGTAGTGGTAAAGATACCTTAGCTGTAACCAACCACTCTCTAGTTGGTGTAAAACCCGCTGAACATGAGGAAAATTCTTCCTGGTACTAGCTAACTAGCCAACTACACAAGTTAATGAAGTCATGGATCTCAGAGGAGTCCCTCCTATAATCACCTGTTCACTAAACCAGCAAAATCCCTAAACTAAATTCTAAATTGTGTCCTTATACCCACAGGCAAATGAGTCTTCACATCTCATCAAGGAAACTTCTTGTTTCAACAGACAGAGACCACTACACAAACCCCAACCAAACAAAATGCAGAATGATGGAGCCAAGTCCCAAAAATACATATTAAAAAAACCTCTTGCACCTAAAGCTCAGGGAAATTTTAAGAAGATTGGGAAGAAAGATTATTAAATACAGGAAATCAGATAGCTTTCTCTGAGATTGCATCACCAAGTGAAATCAGGTATATACCCATAAATTCTCAAGAATATGGCTAACTAAGCCTAAAATATGAGCTGAACACAGATAGTAAAAATAAACAGGCCAAGGTGGATGAGGGGAAGCCCATGAGGCCTCAATCCTACACAAAGAACTATGGCAATCCTAAAATTGGAAAAAATAATCTTCACCAGAGAAAAGTATAACCAATTGGTTATTTAATACCAAATGGTCAACCCTGAAAACATGTATGCAAGTAACAATACACAGACTGATCAGGTTATCCTTAACATAGTTAAAAATATATTTCTCTATATATTAATAGTTAATGAAAAAAGAGGGCATGGATTTGAAAGTGAGCAAGGCGTGTTTTATGGAAGGATTTAGAAGGAATAAATGAAAGGAAAAAGTATAAAGTGAAAGAAAATTTTTAAAAAGCTCAAGGCCCTAAATATACAAATGCACCCCACACATCTCTTAAATCATCCGACTCATGTCCCTCAATCCAAATAGGTCCTTTCAGGAGTTGTCTCCCTTGGTGTGTTTTCCACCTTTCAAGATTCACTTTAACAATTCACTCAAGCAGCTTCCGTTAAACAGTTCCACCCACGCCTTGACATTGTAGCAGCATTAATTATGCAGGCTTTTGTTTCAATGCTTGTGATACTTTTGAAAGAAGATCTGTACATTAGATTGTGAGTCTCCTGGAATGATAGCTTGGTGATTTTCTTTCCTCTCCCATTCCATAGAAAACTGCCCTATACACAGTAAATCTCAGCTCTCTTATCAACATTTATTTCTATTTTGTTTGGCTTGTATACGCGTAGATGAGAACTATATATAAAATATTTGATCATATTCACTTTCCACTCCCAACTCTTCTTTATCACAATCCCTTCATTAATTATGCAACTTCATGTCCTTAATTTTTAAAAACCTATCAAGTCTAATTCAAATGGTCTTGGACGTATGACCATCAACCAAAGGATCTCTCTCTCTCTAGCTTTCAATTGCGAGTAGTTCCTTAGCTAGAGTTAGAAATGTGTGCCCCTCAAATAAATGCTGAGACTTCTGTCTGTCTTGATATTACACAGGTCTTGTGGATGCTGACAAACCTTCTGTGAATTAACACATGTGCAGATGCCCTGCAGTGTCTGGAAGGCACTGCCAGCTATCTATCTGGCTCTTACAATCTTTCTGCCCATTCTTTAGCAAAGTTTTCTGAGTCTGGGATTGGGAGGAGTGAGATACAGATGTCCCATTTAAGGCTTTGTAGATTAAGAACACACACACGGTTTGAAAAGAAAATGGCTTCCAAATGTTCATAGGAACTGACATCACTGAGAATGGGGTCGGAGTCTCAGAGGCTCAAGTCAGGCCCAGTGTGGCACTCTCTTCTCATGGTCTGCTGGTCTGAATTTAAAACTTCATATACCTCTCCAGCACCATGTCTACATGCATCCTGCCACATTACTAATGAATACAGCCTCTGAACTATAAGCCAGCCCCAATTAAATGCTTTCCTTTATAAGGGTTGTCATGGCCATGGTGTCTCTTCGCAACAATATAAAAATATATGTATATGTATATGATCTTTTACCATGATGCCTACCTCACAAGTACCACATTCATATTTAGTAGTGTTTTATATGCAGCCAATTCAACATTTTGATTTAGATACATAAGGTGATTATTTGGCATTAACTTACAAAAAAAAATCCATGGGAAATCTATTTTAATTTTCTTCCGTCAGATGATTTAGATTACAACTTTGTAGAAGCCAAAGATCATGATGATAATAATATCATAAACAAAAGGGCTAGTTTTAGAGCATTTCTGATGACAGTATCAAGTTATCTTTGAATTGCTGTGTCAAGGTCACAGGGTCTCATGATGATTAATGAGAAATGTTACTTTTCATGGTACGAAGATTTTTCAAACCATTAATTCTGGAACTTAACACATTTAACAAAAGGACAAGATATAGACACTGAAAAATTAATGTTGACACAGGATTTTAAAATAAATCCTACTATTTATTTAGTAAATGAATAGTTAGAGCCTTCAAGGCCATAGAAGGGATGGAGACCTGAACTAAATATGAGTAAAATTGCACTTATTTAAAGACGACGTGGTTAAGGAGATCTTCATATATCTAAGCCAATATGATGTCATTTTTCAGACTGCATTTTGCAGTAAGGAAGAGCCATATTTAATCCATAAGTAGGGTCTGTTTCAGAAGACTGTAAACTCCTCTCAGCGGGCTTCCTGATTCCCCTTGTAAACTTTCTTCCAAGCATCCACAATGTCTGAGCTTCCCTCCACATCATCTTTCCACAATTCAAGTTGTTTCTCCTATGCGGGTAACTAATGTTAGAAGTTTGAGATGACAGGAAAGTCTTGTAATGAGAAGTTTCTCAAAATTATCTCTTCACATCGTTTGTGTATAAATAGCACAGACCCTGTTACTGGAGGACTTTAGGAAATTTCTCTTAAAACTGAGAAGTTTGTACTGGGTGATTCACAGTTAAGGTCTCTAGGGGTTCTTTGTTACCTGGTCTACTTGATATGTAGAGTCTGAATATAAACATTTATCTTTTGTGAGACAGGTTTCTCTGTGTATACCTGTCTGGCTGTCCTAGAAGTCAGACCAGGCTGGCCACAAACTCAGAGATCTGCCTGCCTCTGCCTCCCAAGTGCTGGGATTAAATGTATGTGCCACCAATGCTCTGCACAAACACATATCTTAAAAAAGCATTAGGGAAGTCCTTTTACTGTTGAACATATCAACAAATTCAAAGAATTCTGTCCTGAACAGACCCTGACTGGGAGTGACTGCACACATTGAAGCTTTGTGAATCAAACCTTGTCAACTGAAAGCACAGACCCATCTATCACTTAGCCTGAGATCTTCTACTTGTGACTTCTAGCTTGGTGATAGAATGCTGTATGCAACCAGCTATTTTCTTTTTCAACAATTTGACCTGGGATATCAAAAGGGAAGGTTCTATCATCTATAGAAAAATACACTGAGAAAGTTTGATGCTACAAGAGCCATTGGAGTCAAGGGGAAATAAATGCACAAAAGCTTATGAAGACCATGGCATGATACATCTATAGAAACTCTACAGTGTCTTGAGAAAACCGAGGTTATCTGTTAACCACGTTCTCTTCTCTTCTTTGTCTTCTTACTAATAAAATTCTCATTTTGTTTGTATGACAAGTGGCTAGCCATAATGGTTGAATTATGAGGAAGACTAAGCCCAGGGACTTGCTAAACCCTGTGTATGGCTACTGATTAGAACTTCTATACATTTCTTATCAACTCAGCTCTGTGGTAGCATGCTAGTGGCTTAAAATCTATTCAGGTGAGAGTATGTCAACTACAAAAATCAACAAATGCTATTGACCAGTGCTATCATCTTGTGTTGGGTCTAAGTCACTTATTAGTTATGTCAACCAAGGGAATTTCATTGCTTTTCTGTTGATTGGTTTAGGAAACGGCAAGAGACTAAGCAATCAAGTTCTGTTCTATAATGAGTATGAGAGATGATAGATAGATGATTGATAGATATATGATAGATAGATAGATAGATAGATAGATAGATAGATAGATAGATAGATATAGATAGGCACATACATACATATATACATGATAGATAGACAGATAGATATAGGCACATATATACATATATACATGATAGATATAAACATATATACATAATATGTATACATGCACACATAGATGAGAGATAGATGATTGATTGATAGATTTAAAAATATAATTATGATAATAAAAGTATTGAATAGACAAGATCTATCAAGGGAAGCCGGGCGGTGGTGGCGCATGCCTTTAATCCCAGCACTCGGGAGGCAGAGGCAGGCGGATTTCTGAGTTCGAGGCCAGCCTGGTCTACAGAGTGAGTTCCAGGACAGCCAGAGCTATACAGAGAAACCCTGTCTCAAAAAAACCAAAAAAAAAAGATCTATCAAGGGGTTAGTTGTATCAGTCAGATCAGGGGCTATTAATCTTTCCTCAAATACATTTTTTACATTGTCAAGTTTTTAATTAAATGAAATCAAGTTAATTTGAACTTTTTATCATTAGTGCAACATTAAAATACATTGTATTTCTGGCATAATTGCTTAGTATGACTCTGTAGGCAGAGATGCATGAGAAAGTTACAGATTAATCAGAGTAGGCTATATTCCATCAGAAATGCACCTAAACCTGAAGAAACTGGAGGCCCCAGGGAGTTTAGAGGTCAGGTGGGGTGGGGACGAGGGGTGGGGACATCTTCGTGGAGACAGGGGATGGGGAGGTTGTATGGGATGTGGAACAGTTGTCGGTGGATGGGGGGAATAAAGTATGTAGTATAAAAAAAATTTAAAAAAATAAAACCTTAATAAACTGAAAGTAGATATTCATGAAAATGTGTTTTGTGACAAAAGAAAAGAACCATATTCTAAAACTAAATTTCATGAACTAAAACTTTCATGAAAATGAAATAAGAAAACATATCATTTATTTTAAACAGGCTGTTACTTTGTTTAGGTAAAAAAAAAAAATAATGAAAATGGTGTAGCTATTTTCTCAGATAAAAAGATAATCAAAACCCACATCATGTTTACAGGGATAGATCCTCTACTGGGATCCCATTCTAGCCTGCATGAGAGATTTCTCTGGGCTTCACACAGAGTATGAAGCCCATCTTCTGCTGACATAGCTAAATATTTAGACTGTTTGATTCCTTAGATTAAAATATCAAATACCCATATTGGGAGATGAAATGTCATATATTACACCTCTCTCTCTCTCTCTCTCTCTCTCTCTCTCTCTCTCTGTGTGTGTGTGTGTGTGTGTGTGTGTGTATTTTCCTGAGTGAAGATAAAATTTGTTGAAAATCAAGTATAAGAAAATCAAGAACATTAAGTGTACTGAGACACATGGATTTATTAAAGGCAGAAAAAGCCTAACTCTTCCAGCTCCTTCTTCCTACTATGCTTTGATAATAATGTATAGGAATATCTCTTAAAGACACGACAGTTGAGAACTGAAAATTCTGCCAGAAGTGAGACTCATCATACCAGATGAACCACCAATGACATGTCTTCCACACTACACCTCCAGACACTCAAATATAAAGGACCCTTTATATTGTACAAATCAATTATAGGAACTCTTAACCTACTTCATAAAGTAGCTGATAAGATGGCACTTTCCACCAAGACTAAAGGTTTAAGTTTGATTCTTAGACCTCATATGGTGCAAGGAGAGGAGGGAAAGTTATCTTCTATCATAGCATGTGCAGGTACACATGAACACACACACACACAGGTAATTATGAAAAGAACATTAACAATAATGTGTGTATGTATGAAAAGACAAAAACCATTACCAGATACAGCTAGGAAGTCGTCAATGCTGGTGATGTCGTCCACAGCTTCTGTGAGGACATGGATGTAATGTTCCCATGTACGCTTGTACATTTCCATGGTGTTTTTGACCACTTGACTCTTGGATCTTGATGCCAAAGCAAATGCAGCATTTATGATCTGTAAAGATATAGATGGTACATACATAGTTACTTCCTCTGAAACCAAAAGCCAATGTGCAGACTTTTTTTCCCCCTCTCTATGATTAAACTTAAATATCCTAGCAACCAGGCAAATAGTATGTATTACTATGTGTAATTTCTTCTTTGATTTTTTGGCAATATAGTTTTATTAATATTTATGTATTTTTAAAACTTCCTACTACATGACAATGCAAGAGGATTTCAGGATATAAAAATATAATGGGTGTCAGAATTTAAGGAGCTTAGATATTACTCAGTTCAAAAGATCACATATAATTATTATACGATTTAGAGTTGAATGCTATCAGTAAAAAATGCAGAAGGGAGGGTGCTTGAAAATAGAGAAATTATCTTCATTATAAGTGCTAAGAAAAGACGTTGGAAAGTATGACACTTATTTATTTAAGATTTATTCTTGCCTTTGCATATGTGTGTGCATGCCACTGTGTGCTGGCATGCACAAAGGCTAGAGAAGACAAATGGTGCCTGGAACTGGAGACACAGGTTATTGTAAGTGAACTTCTTAACCACCTAGCATTCTCTCTAGCCCTGTAGTTTATTTTTAATTGGAAACATGGATTCACACAGGATAACTAGCCTCTGCTTTTAAAAATCATTAAAAATAAAAAATTTGAGTTATTTGAGAGTAAATACTTCACTGTGCATCTTCATTTACACATCCAATCATTTCCTTTCTCAAATAAAAATCTTTACAAGTCAAATACTACCATAGGTTTTAGAATATGACATAGAAGACAATATAAGCAAATGTTATAACTTCTGTGGAGGTAATATTCCATCCAAGGTAGGCAGACAATTGAAAGGTCAGATCAGTATAATAGAAGGTCTGCAAGACTGTCTTAGGATTTCGATTCCTGCACAAACATCACGACCAAGAAGCAAGTTGGGGAGGAAAGGGTTTATTCAGCTTACACTTCCATGCTGCTGTTCATCACTAAAGGAAGTCAGGACTGGAACTCAAGCAGGGCAGGAAGCAGGAGCTGATGCAGAGGCCATGGAGGGATGTTTCTTACTGGCTTACTTCCCCTGGCTTGCTCAGCCTGCTTTCTTATAGAGCCCAAGATTACCAGCCCACAGATGGTACCATACACAAGGGGCCCTCTCCCCTTGATCACTAATTGAGAAAATGCCTTACCGCTGGATCTCATGGAGGCATTTTCTTAACTGAAACTCCTTTCTCTGTGATAACTCCAGCTTGTGTCAAGTTGACACACAAAACCAGCCAGTACAATTGAACCCTTGTCAACTTGACACACAAATACTTCACTATTAAGCCTAAACACTTCCGTTCTTATTTATCACCAAGAACTAAATAACTTTAAAAGTCCCACAGTCTATGCAAATTCTTACATATTAAAATTTCAATCTCTTAAAAAATATCCAATCTCTTAGAATTCAAAGTCTTTTTACCATTAAAAGTCTCGTAACTGTGGACTCCACTAAAATACCTTCTTACTTCAGGAGAGAAAATATATCAGGGCACAATCACATTCAAAAGCAAAATCAAACTCCAACCATCCAATGTCTGGGATCCACTCATGATCTTCTGGATTCCTCCAAGGGCTTGAGTCACTTTTCCAGCTCTGCCCTTTGTAGCACACACCTTGTCTTCTAGGCTCCAGATACCTGTACTCCACTGCTGTTGCTGTTCTTGGTGGTCATCTCATGGTACTGGCATCTCCAAAACACTGCTGCCTTCAGCTGCAACTAGGCTTTACCAATGGTCTCTCATAGGTTCTATGCATGGTGCCAAGCCTCACCTCTTTTGCATGACCCCTTCAGTCCTGGGCCATCAATTGCAACTGAGGCTGCAACCTTCACCAGCGGCCTTCTGCGACCTCTCACAATGCCCTAGCCTCAGCTGCTCTTCATGACTACTTCATGCTTTCAAAACCAGTACCACCTGGGTGACTCTTACACATTAACAAGTCCAGCCACGCACAAGGTACAACCCTGGCTATCTCTGGAAAGCAGGCTCTGTACTCTCAGAAAACACTTCTCAGAAGATTTCACCTCAATGATATGCTGGTCTCTTCCCAATCACCGCCAATTTCCCAGCTCCAGCTAACCAGCATCAATAGTTCCAGTAATGCAATGGTTTTGCTTTAGTAGTTCTGGTATCTTGTTAATCACAGCTGATCCTTCAGCCCCAGCTAACCAAAACCTCAAAATCTTCACAGTCAAAATAGCAATGGCCCTGATAAGAGTCTTTAATCTTCCCTCTGAAATTTCACAAGCCAGGCCTCCATCTTCTGCACTGTTCTCAACATTATCTTCCAAGCTCCTATACAACATCCCACAGAGCTCTTAATACAGAATGTATCTTCTAGCCCAAAGTTCCAAAGTCCTTCCACAGTCCTCCTCAAAACATGGCCAGGTTGTCACAGGAATACCCCACTACACTGGTACCAATTTGTCTGAGTCAGGGTTTCTATTCCTGCACAAACACCATGACCAAGATGCAACTTGGGGAGGAAAAGGTTTATTCAGCTTACACTTCCACACTGCTGTTCATCACTAAAGGAAGTCAGGACTGGAACTCAAGCAGGTCAGGAAGCAGGAGCTGATGCAGAGGCCATGGAGGGATGTTTCTTACTGGCTTGCTTCCCCTGGCTTGCTCAGCTTGCTTTCTTATAGAACCCAAGACTACCAGCCCAGGGATGGCACCACCCACAAGGGGCCCTCCCCCCTTGATCACTAATTGAGAAAATGCCTTAC
>CM052720.1:27219476-27241430 GCA_028551405.1 Uromys caudimaculatus | reverse complement strand
AGTCCTCTCCTTTCTCCCTGGTGGCCATCGAGGTGATTCTTCTGCCTCATATGTAGTCCAAATCATGGGTCAATAGATGTGTATTCTTTGGTTAGTGGTCTGAACTAGAGGACGACCAGGGGGAGGGTCAGGCCCATTGACACTCTTGCTCCCTCCATGGGGCTGCCAATTCCCTCCGCTCCTTCAGACTTTTCTCCAATCCCTCCATCTTCCTTATCAGCAATCTCCCTCCCTCCTTCTAGGAAACCCAGTCTTCAGGATTACAGAGCACAATGACACTATTTATTGTCATTTTTATTGATCTGCATTTTAGAGACATCATTATTATGATCCCCCCCCCCCTGCTTATTTTTAAACACATGGAAACAAAAGGCAGCACTGGGCAGTTCTCAGACACTATTTAGATGCCTCTACAGCTCCAATGCTGGGTCATTAGTCCCATCACTTCACAGGTGGGGAGACCAAGGGAAAAAAGGTCTCATACCAGTTATTTAGCAAAGAAATAGTACTCAGGATGCAAACTCAGCATCCGCGATGACAGAGCAAGATGTCCTACCAGCAACATGTCAGTCATTCAAATTCTCATTCATATCATTTCCATCCTGTTTCTTGTTATCAACAACCAACTTGATGGTACAAACTGTATTTTGAGTTTCACCTCAGAGAAAGGATCATACCCTTTCACTAGTTAAAACCATGCTGCTATCCAGTATTATTTCGACCATTTCTTCTTTGAAATTCAAGAAAAGGCTGTGTTACAGCTGTGTATATTGAACTGCTTTGCTTCTACCTAAGACCATATCACCACTGCTCATGAGATAGTTGGGAGGAGGTGACATTAGGCTCTGCACCCTCCAATACTGATGATCATGCTTGAAATTTGTTATAGCAAGTACCTCTCTGAACCTGACATGTAGTACTAAAAAGAATGATAGAATGGAACATTAGTATACAACACTTAAAAATAAGGATTACTACGAAAGCCCGATGATAAGTGAGACAATGTAGGAACTATCTTGAAAGTGCCTCTGCATGGAAAGAGTGCTCTGTTTCATGAGGAAAGGTCTCACAAAAGAATGCAATATGAAAAATAGGTAGCAATTAATAGGGTAAGGGGTGGTTTGTTTGTTTTTGTTTTGAAGAAATAGCAAGAGCAAGATAGAGCCTAAACCTATCTCTTGAAGAATCTTTAGCAGATGCAACAGGGGTATAGAGTTGGAATTAAAAACATAAATCATGATACATAAGAAAAAAAAAAAAGACACCTTGGGAAAGTACAACATAAAAGGTGTAGGGGGAAGACAAAGGGGAAGTAGAAAAAGTGACTTATGGGAAGAAATCTCTCTTGGGGAAAGAGGTATAAATCCAAGATGTTAAAGGCTCAAATAATAAAGATCCTCTCAAAGGTTCAGGGTAAAAAGAGAGGTAGGAACAACAAGACACTTTGGTGGAGCCATAACACAGCTATGTTGGCAGAGAACCTGCCCAGTGTGATCGTTAGTTTAAGGGTCAACCTGAGACACCATAGAATCACCCAGGATCAGAGTCTCAATGAAGAATTGTCTACATTGTATTGGTCTGTGGATATCCTGTAGGAGAGTACCATAATTTAATTGATAAAGGAAGACAAGCCTACTGAGGGCAGGGCCAATCTTTGGACAGGGATTCTTGGCTATGTCAGAGTAAAGGAAGCTAGCTGCACATAAAACAGACCAGCATGCCTCATTTTCTCTCTGCTCTTGGCTGTGGGTAGAGTGTGACTATTTGCTTCCAGCCAACGTGAGTACTCTGCTATGATGAACTGTAACCTGGAATTGTAAGCAGAATAAACCCTTTCCTCCGGTAAGGTGCTTTTTGTCAAAGTATTTTTTCAGAGCATCAGAGATGCCACAAGAACACTTAGCATCCACAAAGGTGTGGTTTCTGTGGCCAGCTTACTTACACCAGTCATGGTGACTCACAAGGGGGAGGCAAAGGGATCAAGATCTCATGGCCATCCTCTGCTACATAATTAGTTGGAGGACAGATTGTCTAAACAAACAAGCAAAGATGCTTTTAGATGTTTGGATTCACTAGCTATAATGACTGCATTAAAAATTGTCCTTTCTATTCAGTAAGCTACGCCTACACCTTGCTAAAATTCTTTCAATAGAATATTACAGGTAGAAGGCTGAATTCACTTGCTTAAAAACATTATGTCAGCATTCTTTTCTTTTTTATTTCTTTGCTTGTGAAGGAAAAGCACATTAAATTTTAAGGAAATGTGCTGTAACTTTGGATATAACTCCTGTGAGGTGCCCCTTGACTTCAGTTGTAGAGTTTTATTAACCTATTAACTTACAATATACCTTTGTGTACACTGCAAAAGCTCCAGTCTCTGGTGTTTGCTTGTTCCCACAATTGGACAACTGTGTGAACACATGTCTGTGCTGAAATGGTAGCGTACTAGCAAGGCGTGCCTTGAAAATACTGTAAAAAAACTGCAGTGGGGATCTGGAGCCATGATTATATGACAGGTGATAGTTTGTGAGAACATTTTCAGTTCAACTGCTGCTCCAATTTATCTGATTCAATGCTGTACTCTGTGAGAAAGCTTTATCCTGCTTGACTCTGCTGATATTCAGCTTAAATCTAAAAGCAGACACATTATGGAAGATGCACTAACCCTCTTGAAAATGGAAAAATATTTCTCTTGAGTCATATTTCTGGTGTTTTAGCTATGTACACTGGGCATAAAAAGATGACCTTCCTCCAGTCTTCTTCACATTTAGCTAAAATTTTAAATGAATTTTCTAGCCTTCTGAGACACATTCTTTTCTTTAGATTATGGTAGAGATGTGTATATGTTAGAACCACCCTGGATCTGGCAACTACCTTGTAGTCAGTTAGCATTTAAGGGTGTCCTAAAATTCAGGCCTTACTATATTTTCACTAGAGTGTTTTTATATCCTGATAAAAGCACCCTACTTCTAGCTGCTATTTTCTCAAAATCACTTTCTTTATTACAAACATATTTCTTTCTTAAATTTGGAGAGGATCATGCCTCTCTCCACTGCTGGTAACTTCTGGCAGAAAACAGCTGACTAAAAGCACAATCTAAGTTCCCTCGCCCAGTAGGCTTTCTTGGGCTAACCTCATCTAAGATGCTTCATTACAGTATATTGCCTACTATCCTGTCGAGCTCAGCCCTCTGGTTCCGGAACACACAGTAGCTCTGTGATTTTGCTAAAATTATCATGTAGATCACCAGATGAAACAAAGTTCACTTATAAAGATGCAAACAAATGTCACTATGCACCACGGGGTCTCTCACACCCCTCTGCCCGACCAGCCAGATCTTCTCCTTCATGATTTAAACTCGCCCTTTCCCTGTAAAGCAAGGGACAGTTGTCCTACTGGGCAGCTGCACTTTGTTGCTGGGTGTCCCTAGCTCCTGCTTCCCCTTCCCTTTCTGTCCCTAACCTTATCACCCATCTCTTCATTCACAGGTATCATTTGAATTTTTTAAATTTATTTTTGAGACTATAATATGATTACATTATTTCCTCCCTTTTTCTCCACCTAATGCTCCCAAATACCCTTCTCCCAGGCTTTTTCAAATTTATGCCCTCTTTTGTAATATTATTACACACACACATACACACACATACACATACACTATATATATATAGATATATATATGAATATAAACTACTTAGTGTTTTACACACACACACACTATATATATATATATATATATATGAATATAAACTACTTAATCCTTACACAAACACACACACACACACACACACACACACACATGATTTAAAACACTGAAAACCTGACCATTTGGTACTGGGCAACAAATTAATATGCTCTTCCCTGGAGAAGATCATCTCTCAGATCCCTAGTTTTCTTCCACTGCCTGTAGTTGTGTAAGACTGACACCTCAGGATCTTTCCCCAGTCCATTTTGGGATATATTTTGATGCCATCCTCATTTAGCTCATGTTTAGGCAATCACTTTGGCACATGTTTTGGGTGAAGCTTCTGATGTTACTAGGAGCCATGCTTTTTCAGCAAACTCCTTGATCATTTAGATGGAGACTTACAATCTTCCTGCTCCCTCTTCAACAAACTCTTCTTATACTCTGCTCCTTGCACTCTCTCAAAGTACTAAAATAGATATATAAAGAAGTAATCCAACAAAATCTCAACTAGATGGGCTGATGGAGCTAAACTCATGGAGGAATTACAACAGGTCAAAGTCATTACAAAGAAGAAACTGGGTGGGTGCAGAGCTAGGGAGCCCTGATTAAAAAGAGGGAGATTGAGAAAATATGCACAGATTGAAGCTTGCCACGAGAGGAAATCACACTCAAATAGAAAGAAAGAAAGAAAGAAAGAAAGAAAGAAAGAAAGAAAGAAAGAAAGAAAGAAAGAGAGAGAGAGAGGGAGGGAGGGAGGGAGGGAGGGAGGGAGGGAGGGAGGGAGGGAGGAAGGAAGGAAGGAAGGAAGGAAGGAAGGAAGGAAGGAAGGAAGGAAGGAAGGAAGGAAGGAAGGGAGAATGAGACGGGGACGGGGACGGGGAGGGGGAGAGAGAGAAGGAAAATGGGGAAGTTGGCTGGCTTTGAGAGCATCTAGTGTGGGGATAAAGGTCCACAGAACATCCACATGATAATGGCAATGGTGTTACTTTTGTTGTCGCTTTTGACCATCAGGATAGTAACTATGATGATGATGTTGATGATGGCAGTAATGTCAGATTTCAATAACCAAAACCCATACTTGTTTTTTCTAGGTGCCAATCCAAGAGCTTGATATCAACTCACCGTCAAATATTTACACCACAATGTAAGAGATACAGTAATTGCCCCTTCCAATGCTCCTGTAGTTAAGAAAAGATTATCTCTCTTCTCTAGATAGAGTTCTTTCTCTGAGCCTGTGCCTTAGACTATGTGTCATACAAATATATAAATTTATGCAGCCAGTAGTGTTGCTAATCCTTAATACTAAACTTACTGAAGGAATTCATGTTTTTGGCTGCCTATAAGCATACAACTCCAGGACATTAAGCAACCTAACACTCTGGTACAGGTTGTGTCAATTCCATCACTGGACTTGGGTCATCCCTAACAGAAATTAGATACCCATTAAACAACGACTGTGTCTTCCTCCTTCTCCCAGTAACTTTCACTGTCTATAGTATTTTCTTTTACAGAATATTACCCTATTTTTTCATAAAGGTGCAACTGTTTAATATTTCCCTTTTATATCAGGTTTATTTTTGCACAGTGTTTTCCAGCTTCCTCCGTGTTCTAGCATGCATGAGAAATTTATGCTTTTTAGATCTAAGTCACAGTCCACTGAATAGGCCTATCATGGTCTCTGCTGTCTATTTAATATTTTTACTCTAATGAGCAATACTAATATGACTATGTATCTATCCATGCCTAAATTTTCAACAATGTGTGGTATACACCAAGAAGTGGCATCTCGGGATTACATGGTAATATTAGACACAGCTTTATGTGGGGTGCCAACGCTGCTTTTCTTGGGAGTGTTCATGTGTTCAGTTTCCTGGCGTGCAGGACAACTTTTGCTATATTAACCTTCCATCAAATACATTGCTTGGGTTTTTCCCCATTGTACAGATTCCCTAGGGAATTCAGATTTTCTTTGTTTCTCCAGGTATCAGAAGCATTTATAACAGGGCCTCCACATTGCTGAAGCCTCTTCTGAGACCCTTGGAGAAGTCCTGGAAATGTGATTGCCTCACCTAGAAAACACTGTTACATGTATTTTGTGATCTAGCCAAGGGGAGTTTTGAGCAGAGGATCCTTTCTCCGTGTGGCTATTGAATAATCTCAGGTGGTCCCCAGTCTATGTCCAGAGTGCTGCTCACCTCAAGATGCTCATAGATGGGGGACCGCATTTCTTCCTCTTCTATGTGTGTTCCAAAATAACGAGCAAGTCTTCCCAGTTTTCTTGTGAAGATTAACATTACAATGTAAAGTGTCCTGAGTTAGAGGAGATATCTGGTGTAAAGCAAAGATGACAGAAGCCGTATGGAAGGGAGCCGGGGAGTTGGAGCAAGGGAAGGAAGTAGCAGAAGCGGAAAGGAAGAAATGGAAGAAAGAAGAAAGAATGACAGGAATGAATGAAGACAGAGGCAAGGAGGGAGAAGAATGAATGATGGAGGAAAGGAAAGAAAGAAGTTTTGTGGTTATGGTCAACAGGTAGTTTATATAATACATACCTTTGCTGGGTATTGTCAACATTTAGAAATCGGTAATTAGGTTTCTTTTTTTTTTTCACTCAAAATTATATGTGTTTTCTTAAGAAAACTGTGGAACCGAGTCTTTGCACAGTGTGTCCTGCTGTTACTAGGGTAATTTTCACAAAAAACTCTGTGTCCTCTGAAATGCTAAGACAAGAACAGATTCCACTACAATGGTTTCTTGAGCCCTGTCTTGATTACAAGGTCACGGTGACTTTTCATCCCTGTAAAGAGAACCAGATAAGCAGGCAGATCGGATGCTCTGCAGTATGTAAACTTTTGCCAAGATGGCGCCTTTCCCACAAACATTCTTTCTGTTTGGCATATAGTTTTTCACAGAAATAAACAAATAAAAATGTCCTTTAAGAATAATGTTGCAGATTGGCTGGTAAGATATTCGGAGGGTAGAAGTGCTTGCAGCCAAGCCTAAAGATCCAAGTTCCAAGCTGGGCAGTCGTGGCGCACGCCTTTAATCCCAGCACTTGGGAGGCAGAGGCAGGTGAATTTCTGAGTACAGAGGGAGTTCCAGGACAGCCAGGGCTACACAGAGAAACCCTGTCTCGAAGAACCAAAAAAAAAAAAAAAAAAAAAAAGATCCAAGTTCCATTCCTGCAAGGTGAAAAGAGTAATGTGACTCCCACAAGTTCTCTTCTGAGCTCCTCATGTTCACTATGGCATTATGGCATTCTAAAACACACACACACACACACACACACACACACACACACACACACACACACACAAGGCCAAAAGTTCAAATTTTTTTTTTTAAAAAAAAGAATATGGTTGCGAGTAGAAGGCTAGCACAGTGATGATTTGATAAGCCAGGCATGATTTTAAAGTTCTTAATTTACATGGAGATGGTTCATCTAGTGAGTGTGATCGTTATCATCTTCTGTTAACAGTGAAGGCAAGTGTTGTATATGGCATTCTAGGCAAATACATGAAAGGCATGTAAGGGATTTCACTTAGAGTTTTATTTTGCCTCAGAAGGATTGAGTGCGTTAAATTACAATCGATATTTCAGGACTTGCTTTTACAGAGAATAGAGCTATATAAAACTAGGGCTGCAGAAGGTGTGGCCTTGAATGTATGAATCTCCCTAAGGGTGCTCCTAATGTTAACGTTATATTGAATCTTAACGCATAACATGTACAAACCTCTTGAAAAAATATCTGTCAGACAATTACTTTAAAAGTTGAAATGAGTCTATGCCACTTAATTTTTCCCCCAGAGACAGTTCAGTGCTGGGTTTAATACAGATAATCTTACATTTTGAGTTACTATAACAAAAGCACTTTGTGTACTAAAATGATGAGTTATGAACTGAGAGGTCTGATTGCTGCAGCGTCATGGTGTGTAGAGGAAATTAAAAATAACCAGACATCTGACCACCCAAAGGCACCAAAGCTTGCATGTGAGTTGAATTTATTTATCATGTGTATAAACTGGCCCTGGCACAGTGACCTTAGAATGATAGCAGCCATAGTGGATCTATAGCCAGCTACAGACACCACCAAGTCAGGTTCTGATTCTATGCTTTCTTGAATTGGTTGCTTGGACGTTTTTCCTTGTCCTGTTTTTTCGTATTCTCTATTTCATCTTGGAAAAGGCTTTTTGTCCTGCATTATGCTTTGCATTTGGAAATTACCCTGACGTTTGGAATTAAGGCATGCAGTATTTGTCGCTACAGGCATCTATCATCATAGCTCTGTGTAAAATGATAAAAGCAACACAGAGGCAGAGGAGGCAGTGCTGATGAGAAATGCTAACGTGTCCTGGACGTGAGTTCTACAGACCATTAATGACAAATCATTCTGCTTTGGCCTCTCAACCTTGTAATCTCCTTTCTCATGAGCAGGTAATCCTGCTTACAGGATTATTCACACTAAATCTGTTCACAAGGCTTACCTTGCCTTTGAGTACACGTAAGGGGCTAAAATATAATACTCTAGGGGTTAAATTATTTTTAGTACAAGTGGCAAGAATTATTGCTGAAGTATGGCTTCCTTTAAAATTATATGTCAGGATAATTTTTTATATTTCATAATCGATGTCAGCAAAAGGGAAAATAATGACCTCGTGAAGTCTGAATCACAGAAAATACAATAAATAGGAAAGTTAATGTCCTTTAAAATATGTAAGTAGTTGCCATTCCACACACAGACATCAAGCTATGTCCTGACCACCAAAAGGAACTTTAAAATTACACATAGTATAAATCCAGTGAGGGAACTAAGAAAACAGTAAATGAATTGTATGGCACTAGACAAAATTATTAACAAGCTTGATATAGGTGAATGAAACTGGGGTTTTGAGAAAAATACTATATTTTAACTTAACTGATTATCATTGATCATCAGTTCTGTGTGGCTTCAGCTAAGTTGTTTACCCTTTGTACTTTGCTTTTTGTTTTTGTTTTGATACTTTATTTACATTTCAAATGTTTTCCCCATTCTAGGTCTCCCCTTTGGAAGCCCCCTATCCCATCACCCTCCCCTGCCTCTATGAAGGCATTCCCCCACCCACCTACCCCCTACTCCCATCTTTCCTCCCTGGCATTCCACTCCACTGGGGCATCTAACATCCTTAGACCCAAGGGCCTCTCCTCCCACTGATGGCCAACAAGGCCCTCTTCTGCCACATATGTGGCCAGCACCATGGGTCCCTCCATGTGTATTCTTTGGTTGGTGGTCCAGTCTCTGGGAGCACCAGGGGGGGTCTGGCCAGTTAACACTGTTGCTCCCTCCATGGGGCTGCAAACCCCCTCAGCTCCTTTTATTGAATATTTTATGTATTTACATTTCAAATGTTATCTCCTTTCCCAGTTACTCCCACCTCACTGCCCTGGCATTCCCCTACACTGGGGAATCAAACCTTCACAGAACCAAAGGCTTCTCCTCCCATTGATGTCTGACAAGGTCATCCTCTGGTACATATGCAGCTGGAGCCTTAGGTCCCTCCATGTCTATTCTTTGGTTGGCAGTTTAGTCCCTGGGAGCTCTGGGGGGTCTGGTTGGTTGATACTGTTGTTCTTCCTACGGGGTTACAGACCTCTTCAGCTCCTTCAGTCCTTTCTCTAACTCCTCCATTGGAGACCCTGCACTCAGTCCAATGGTTGGCTGCAAGCATCCACCTTGGTATTTGTCTGGCTCTGGCAGAGCCTCATGGGAGACAGCTATAACAGGCTCCTGTCAGCAAGCACTTCTTGGCATCAGCAATAGTGTCTGGGTTTGGTGTCTGTACCTGAGATGGATCCCCAGGAGGGGCAGTCTCTGGATGGCCTTTCCTTCAGTTTCTGCTTTACACTTTGTTCCAGTATTTCCTTTAGACAGGAGCCCTTCTGCACTAAGAATTTGGAGATGAGTGGGTGGCCCTATTCCCCAAACAGGGGCTTTGCTTACCCTCTGGATATGGACTCTACAGGTTCTCCACCCCCCTTTGTTGGGAATTTCAGCTAATCTTATCCCAGTTGTATTCTGGGAGCCTTTTGCTTTCCTGGCACCTGGGACTTGCTGGTGGCTATGCCCAGTTCCCCATCTCCCATTGCTACACACCTCTGTGAAGTTCCTGACCCTCTGTATATCATCCCCATCTCCTCCCATACCTGATCCTGCCCTCTCCCACCCCCCTCCCCCGGCAACATCTCTCTTCCTCTCAAGCCCTTCCTACCCTCTACCTCCCGTGAGTATTTTGTTCCCCCTTCTAAAAAGGACTGAAGCATCCACATTTTGGTCTTTCTTCTTCTTGAGCTTCATTCATATGTTCTGTGAATTGTATTTTGGGTATTCTGAGCTTTGGGGCTAATAATATCCGCTTAGCAGTGAATGCATACCATGTGTGTTCTTTGGTGACTGGGTTACCTCACTCAGGATGATATTTTCTAGTTCTATCCATTTGCCTAAGAATTTCATGAAGTCATTGTTTTATTAAAAACTGAGTAAAAGCTGAGTAGAACTTCATTGTGTAAATGTACCACATTTTCTGTATCCATTCCTCTGTTGAAGGACATCTGGGTTCTTTCCAGCTTCTGGCTATTATGACTAGGGCTGCTATGAACACAGTGGAGCATGTGTCCTTGTTCTATGTTGGAGCATTTTTTGGTTATTTGCCCAGTTGTGGTATAGCTTGGTCCTCAGGGAGTACTATGTCCAATTTTCTGAGGAACAGCCAGACTGATTTCCGGAGAGGTTGCACCAGCTTGCAATCCCACCAATGGAGGAGTGTTCTTCTTTTTCCACATCCTCGCCAGCATCTGCTGTCACCCGAGTTTTTGATCTTAGCTATTCTTAATGGTGTGAGATGGAATCTCAGGGATGTTTTGATTTGCATTTTTCTGATGACTAAAGATGTTGAACATTTCTTTAGGTACTTCTCAGCCATTCGATATTCCTCAGCTGAGAATTCTTTGTTTAGCTCTGTACCCATTTTTTAATAGGGTTATTTGGTTTTCTGTAGTCTAACTTCTTGAGTTCTTTGTATATATTGGACATTAGCCCTCTATCAGATGTAGGATTGATAAAGATCTTTTCCCAATCTGTTGGTTGTCATTTTGTCCTATTGACAGTGTCTTTTGCCATACAGAAGCTTTTTAATTTTATGAGATCCCATTTTTCAATTGTTAATCTTAGAGCATAAGAAATTGGTGTTCTGTTTGGGAGATTTTTCCCTGTGCTCATGTGTTCGAGGTTCTTCCCGACTTTCTCTTCTATTATTTTCAGTGTATCTGGTTTTAAGTGGAGGTCCTTGATCCACTTGGATTTCAATGACCTAGTAAAGTTATTTTTTTCAGGTTTTAGCTTTTTACTCCCTATTCCTTTTTTAACAACAAAACACAGCAAAATGAAATATAAAAAGGTAAAACAAAACCCATTGAAGGTGCATGAGGCAAATTAACAAAAGGAAAGGAGCCCCAAAGGAAAGCACAATATTCAGAGACCCATTTGTTCACATACTCAGCTGTCCCACAAATACACTAAACTGAAATCTATAATATGTGTGCAAAGGCCCTGGTGAGATCCATGTACGCCCTGTCCTTGCTGCTCAAGTCTTTATGAGTTCATATGAGCTTTGCTCAGTTGATTTAGAGGGCTTTATTCTCCAGGTGTCCTCCATCCCCTTTGGCTTCCATACTTCTTCTGTCTTCCCTTCCCTGCAGTTCCCTGAGCTCTGAAGGCAGGGATTTTACAGAGACATCTCATTTAGACTTATGTGTTCCGTGATCTCTCTTTGTGTATAATGTAATGCACTAATTTCTGAGGACCATTAAAATATTTGCTACATATGTGATTAAGGAGTTGGTTCAGTACTTGCTGCTCTTGCAGAGAATCTAGGACTATCACCCAGCATACACAGGGCAGCTCGCAATGGTCACAAACTTTAGCACAAAGGAATCACTGCTCTCTTTGATTCTGAAGGCATCAGGGATGCATATGATGAACATATGCACATGCAGGCAAACACTTATACACAAAAAACCAAAATAAATAAATCCCTTTCAACTGTTAATTTTATAGTTTGTTGGAAGAATTATTTAGTTTAGTTATGTAAAACAACTCATAATTTAAATACTTCGTGAATATCTATGGGTACAGATTGCCAAAAATGTGTAAGAATGTCTTGAGAATTTAAAAGAATGTTATTTACAAAAATATACAAATATAGAAAACTAATGAAAAATTAGGCTCAACAATCACATTGATATTCTAATTAGAAAAATATGCTTAAGTGAAATGTATAAATTTAAGAAAAACCTAACTAAGTTAAAACTAACAATAGTGGAAAAAAAATTCTCATTTAAAGATGACCTGGATATAGTAATTTATATTCTAGTGTAAGACAATGGAAATGATATTTTTAATAATAAATAAAGCATGCAGGACATACTTATTTTCATCCATTATAACTCCACTACTCAGTGAGTTAGTAAGTAGGGGATTTGGAATGAAAAATGCCTAGGATTTTAAAAAATGATTTCTTATCTTTGTCAAATGACTTTTATTTTAAAATGAATTTTATTCTGGAACCATCTATGGAATTTCCTTTTGAATGTACTATCCAGTCTCATGTAGGTACCAAAGGAAAAAGTTAAGCTATTCACTAATTGCCAAAATGTCTCTTTTAAAATAAGGGGCTGGCAAATTTAAAAGAAAGAAGTTTGCAATGTCTAAATGTTGGGGATTAGATATTCTTTCTTCAGAGATTTGGAATTTCTGAAGCTACATTTCTGGTTTTAGCACTAAAATTAGTTAGATAATATTAAGTTATTTAGAGAATTTAACATTATGAACTGTTAAAAGAATATTTTCTATGCACATACAATTCTTCTATGATAAAAACCTCAGAAAATAGGAGAAGCAAAAACTCAGAAAATATTTTTAGGATATAATGGAGAAGATTAGATATGAGCATTTAACAGAAGAGAATATATAAAAGCTAGATTATATAAGTAATAAATGTCTCTGAGGCAAAGCATGCTAGGAAGATATCCATATATAAAGGTATGAATTGAGGTAAAACAGGATGATTCTCTCACTCACCTCTTTCTTCCTTCTCTCTTCCTCACTTCCTCCATAACCCCTTATGCTTCTTTTTTCTTGTTTTGTTCTCTTCTCTCATTTTCTTCCCCTGTCCTCCCTCTCCCCTTCCTCTCCTCCCTTCTTTGTCTCCTCCCCTCTTCCTCACCTCTCTTCTCCCCTTTCCCTATTCTTTGTTACTCTAATTTTTCTCTCTTTTTTTCACTCCCTACAGAAAAAAATCTTTGATGTGATTCCTTGACCTCAACATCTGACTTCTACTATTCATTAATCATTGCTCTCCCTGGGACAATTGAGATACCTTTAGCTCAGCTTCTAGCTGTTCTACACAAACTACTATCTCTGAATTTGTGCATGTATAGGATCTCCATTTCCTGAAGGATAAAATTAAAAGCATGTAATTTACCTAAAGCCTTGACATTTTGGTCTGTGCTTATCCCTCTAGTGATATCTCCTCAGTCCCTTTCACTCCCTCCTATTTCCGTTCTTTATTTTGCCTAGGGCATTCATTTCTGGTGTTCCCTTTGTGTCCAATTTGTCCCCAGAGCTCACTTTAAGCATCATTTCCTCAGGGTAACTTTATGAAATCTAGGTCAGTTCCTTTCATTGTGTACTTTCATAGAACAATGTCCTCTTCCATTTTCGTCTCACTGTGCATTAGAGTGAACATCTGATTCGTGGATGATCCTTGTGTTCCACTGTTTACCAGAACCAGAGATCATAATGTCTCAGTATTATTTCCTCTAGGCATGTGGACAAGGTCAAGTAGATCTTTCACCTCCTGTCACTTACTCAAAGCAAATGTTTCTTCTGCTTCAGGCATACAACAAATGTATGAAAGCTTTTATAAATGATCAAGTATAGCCTTGTAAGAAACTCTTAGAATAGTGTATCTGAAGACATGTCATTTTGTTTAAAACTAACCTCTGGAAACAGAAAACAAAATGGGGCCGACACTAATGCAAATCTGCAATAGAAAAATGTTCATCAAATGTTTACACTCAACTATTCCAGTGCTTATTCCAAGCTCAAGGACTTCTTCTTAGTCACACGGTTTTCCCCATTTAGATACTCTACTCCAACATATTGAGGCTGGACTCAGAATCAGTTGAGTGTTAAGTGGACATTTCTCTCATGAGACTACTATGCTCAAAATCTGACACCACTTATCCAAGTTAAATCAAGATCAGATGAACAACCCAAGTAGACATATAACCCCTAAAGAAATTGAAGCAGTCATTAAAGGTCTCCTAAACGAACAACAAAAGCCAAAGGCCAGAAGATTTCAGGGTGGAATTCTACCAGACATCAAAGAAGAGTTAATGCCAATACTCCTCAAATTATTTAACAAAATGGAAATACAACAAACATTGCCAAATTCATTTTGTGAGACTACACTCACCTTGATTCCTAAACCACACAAAGATGTAACCAAGAAAGAATTTCAGACTAACACTCTCATGAACATTGATGAACAAGTACTCAATAAAATACTTGGAGACTAAATACAAGAAAACACCAAAAACATCCATCCACCACAATGAAGAAGGCTTCATCCCAGAGATGCCTGGATGGATCGATCAGTATAAGAAAATTCACCAATGCAATTCACCACATAAACAATCTTTAAAAAAATAAAACCACATGATCACCTCAGTAGGTACCCAAAAACCCTTTGGCAAAATCCAGCACACCTTCATGATAAAAGTCTTGGAGAGATCACGGGTACAAGACACATACTTAGACAAAATAAAACCAATGTAAAAGCCAATATTCAGCATCAAATTAAGTGGAGAGAAACTTAGAGCAACTCCACTAAAATCAGGGACAAGACAAACTATTCAGTGTGTCCCTATCTTCAGTATAGTACTCTATAGCTAGATCAATAAGACAACTAAAAAAGACCAAGGGGATATAAATTGGAAAGGAAGAAGTCAAAGTATCACTGTTTGCAGATAATGTGATAGTATACACAAATGACCCCAAAACATTTAACCAGAGGCTTCCTACAGATTATAAATACCTTCAGCAATGTGACTAGATACAAAATTACCTAAAAAAAAAAAAATCAGTAGCCCAAAGATAGACAGGCTAAGAAAAACTTAGGGAAATAAAACCCTTCATGATAGTCACAAATAATATGAAATATCTTGGTCTAACTTCAACCAAGCAAGTGAAAAACCTGTATGATAAGAACTTCAAATTTTTTAAGAAAGATATTGAAGAAGACCTGAGAGAATGGAAAGATCTCCTATGCTCATGTATCGGTAGGATTAACATAGTAAAAATGGCCATCTTATGAAAAGCAATCTAGAGATTCAACAAAATTCCCGTCAAATTTCCGACACAATTCTTTACAGATATAAAAAAAAAAATACTCAGTTACATTTGGAAAAATAAGGAAACAAACAAAAAAAACCAGGATATTTAAACATTTTTGTACAATAAAAGAACTTCTGGATGTATCACCATCCCTGATTTCAAGCTGTCTGATAGAGCAATAGTAATAAAAACCACAAGGTATTTACATCAAATCACACAGGTTGATCAATGGAATGGAATCAAAGATCCAGAAGTAATCCCATGCACCTACGGATACTTGTTTTTTGACAAAGAAGCAAATTTATAGAATGAAAAACTTTAAAGCATCTTCAACAAATGATGCTAGTCTGGATGCCTGCATGTAAAGAATGGAAACAGATCCATAATTATCTCCCTGCACAACATTCAAGTCCAAGTGGATCAAAGACCTCAACATAAAACCTGATAAACTAAATCTAATAGAAGAGAAAGTGGGCAATAGCCTTGAACTCTACAGGAGTTGATACAGGAGACAACATCCTGAACAGAATACCAATAGCTCAGGCACTAAGAGCAACAATTAACAAATAGTACCTCATGAAACTGAAACACTTCTGTAAGGCAAAGGATACCATCAAAGGGAACCCTACAGAATGGGAAAAGGTCTTCACTAACCCTACATCTGACAGAGAGCTGATATCCAAAATACATAAGGAACTCAAGAAACTAGACATCAATAGCCCAAATAACTCAGTTTAAATTATCTAAACAGAATTCTTGACAGAGGAATCCTTAACACCCGAGAAGCACTTAAAGAAATGTTCAATATCCTTAGTCATTAAGGAAATGCTCAAAAAGAAAAAAATGAGAATGGCTGCCATAAAAAATTCAAATTAAAGATCAACTGGAAAGAATGTGGAGCAAGTAAAACTCTCCTCCATTGCTGTTGGAAATCAATTTGGTGGTTTCTCAGAAAACTGGAAATATATCTACCTCAAGATACAGCTATACAACTACTGAGCATATATGCAAAGCATGTACCACCATACCACAAGGACACTTCCTCAACTACATTCTGATAAACTGTATTCATAATAACCAGAAATTGGAAAGAACCTAGATATTCCTCAACAGAAAAATGAATTTAAGAAAATGTGGTACATTTACTCAGCGATTAAAAACAATGACATTAGAACAGTTGCAGGCAAATAGATGGAACTAGAAAAGATCATCTTGAGTGAAACATCTCGGACCCAGAAAGATAATCGTGGTATTTACTCATTTATAAGTGGATGTTAGCCATAAAATACAGTATAACCAAGCTGCAATCCATAGCTCCAAAGAAGCTAAGTAACAAGGAGGGTCCAGTGGAAGATGGCCTTTCAATCTCATGGAGAAAGAGTAATAGAATAGACAAAGGCTTGGGATGGAGAGATGGGATTTGGAGGGATTAGAACAGGAAGGATTGGGGGAGTAGGTCAGAGGGAGAGTCCTGGGAAGGGCAACTGGAATGGGGGGGTGCATCCCTGGGATGAGCTAGAAATCTAGGACAATAGAAACTCCCACAAATCTATGAGGGCGACCCTAGCTAAGACTCCTCACAAGGGGGAATATGGAACCTTCAATAGCCATCTCCTGTAACCAGGCAAGGCTTCCAACGGAGGGAATGGGATACAAAACCTTCAACTCACATTGCCCTGCTTACAAAATGTGGAAGGGTAAATAAAGATGGAGCAGAAATTGAGGGAATAGCCAACCAATGACTAGCCCAACTCAAGACCCACACCATGAGAGGGAACCCATCCCTGACACTATTAATGAGATTCTTCTATACTCGCAGACATGAGCCTAGCATAGCAGTTATTAGAGAGACTTCACAGCAACTGATGGAAAGACCCACAGCCAACCATTAGGAAGAGTTTGGAGGAATCCTGTGAAAGAGGAAGACGAAGGATTTAAGGAGCCAAAGAGGTCAGGGACTCCACAAGAAAACCTACAGAATCACTAACCTGGGCCCATAGGGGCTCACAGAGACTTAACTGCTAACCAGAGAGCATACATAGGATAAACCTAGGCCCTCTACACATATGAAACAGTTGTGCAGCTGAGCCTTTATGGAGAATTCCTAAAGCAGGAGCAGAAGCTGTCTGACTCTGCTGCATTGCCGAGCCTCAGTAGGAGAAAATGTACCTTGTCTTACTGCAACTTGATATTCCAAGGTGGGTTGATACCCATAGAAGGACTCCTCTTTAATGAGGGGAAAGGGAAGAAAGGTGGATGAGGAGAGGGAGAGGGAGGGACTTGGATGACAGGAGGGAAGGGAAGCTGCAATCTGGATGTAAAGTAAATAAATGACCTAATAATAAAAAAAATCTGGACATTTCTCTAGTTCAAGATTTCACTAACTTGACTTTAGTCAGCTAGGGATCAGAAAAGAAAAATATCAAAGACTTCCAGTGTTCTATATAGAAACATACAGGGCCTTCCAATCTACTTAAATAGCCCTGAGACAAAATGAAAGCTATATATGAAAGAATAAAATAAAATATAAAATAAAATAAATATTACAAGCTATACCAGATTACCAGGGACTATTAATGACAATTTTGTAGCTAGCATTTTATAGAAATTATATATATGCATATATATTACATTACATATATATTTGTATATGAATTATACATGATATATTATATATTACATATATTATATGTGTATGATTTCTGTTGTAAATATAATATATAAATTTTATATTACATATTACAAATATTATATGTATATAATTCCGATGTTTATATACATAATATATTTATATATCTAATTTATATATATATATGAATGATACATAAATAGAATAGATTCTATATCAGAATAATGTTGCTATTCTCCAATTTGAAACACTTTCAATAATTTAGGCAATGCACTCTGTCTTGCCTTTCTTACAATAATCAATTATTTATAATTTATAATTTATAGTCATCTACTAAATTAAATTATCAAGTGAATATAAGTACAGTGGCAGCAATTTGAAAATAGGAATGAACTATAAGACATGAATGTGATATAGTACATATCAACATGATTTATATTACTTAGTGTTTGAAGGCCTGGAGATATGGGTCAGCTTGGAACATAATGACTGTACAAGGATGGAGATCTGAATTTGATCCCAACATCTATATAAGAGGCCATGCTTAATAATGAATGCTGTAATAATTACACTGAGGAGAAAGAGATAGACAGAGATAGTTGGAGCCCTGAGGCTCCCTTGGCAGCCAGTTTAGACAACATGATGAACTCTGGAACCCAATGAAAGAGCTTGTCTCAAACTACGTAGTAGATGCACCAAAGAAATGAAACCTAAGGTTGACCTCTGTCTTCCACAAACAAATCCATTCAGATGTACACACACACACACACACATACACACACACACATACACACACACACACATACACACACACACACACACACACACCTTCAATTTTGAAGGGACTTTCTCTTTTATTCTGAGCACAAAAGGAAAAGTAGGCCTTTCTCCGTCAAATCAATTTAACTACTACAACCACTCAAAATTATTTGTCAATAAAAATGACCCTTCTTAATCAAAGCAGATGAAACAGGTTCTCAGTGCTTATTTCCTTCTCTAGGACTCAGATGACTGAATGGCTGGTAATATTCAGCGGTATGCGTTACCTGCCTTAGCAATGCACAGCTTACTCTAATCATTATGTACTTAAGAACAATGGCCTACATTCAGGAGTCATTTTCTGAGTGTGTGTCTTAAGAGGAACAATGGATGGATTCCCAGTGACTTAAACTGAAGAAATCCAGGGACAAAAATTTACATCACACAGATATGATCAACGCTGTACACTGTCAAACATGCATGGCCTTTTACCTGAGTTCAGACTATGATTTTAATACAAAGTGATACATATTGTAGATCCCAGCAGATGGCAGGTAAGGCTATGCTTTTTAATTACTTACCTGAACTCAGTGCTCTATGTATCTAGTACCCAGGGATACTTTTGGGGAGTTTGACCATGTAAATTAGAAAGAGGGGCAGGAAGGATAATTAACACATAGCATTCACAGAAGGTTGAACAAGTAAATGTGAAAGATAAGAACTGTGACTGGGTCAAGAACAGTTCTCCAAGTGTCTGATTCAACTACCTCGACTGATGCTTGAAGTGGTGGAAATGACACAGAACATATGATTATAGTGAAGAAAACCACAGGTGGGAAGCTGTACCGATATGGTAACTAATCATTTTGAGAATACAGAGACTCCAGGACCAAAATCAAGGTGTGGGAAAATCATCTTCAGAGTCATAAGTTCTAGTTGCTGAGAAGTAGAACAGAAGACAGATGAAGAGGAAGGGGGCAGGGATGATCCCAGTACTCAAGAAGATATCTAAAAGGAACTGGACAGAAGTGTGTAAGAATTCCACTAAGATAGTGACCCTGAGGGAAAAGCACTGGTGATAAACGGAATAAGCCCGGAATAAGTAGAAATTCAGGAATTCCACAGCACACAGACACAAGTGTCCTCTACGCAGGGGTTTTGGTGAGAGCTCTTGATAGAAATTTGATGGAAATAGAATGAGGAAAAAGGACTATAAAGGAGATTATTTGCAATTCAAACTGGATATATTTAACAGGTTGAGGGTTACAGGGAATTATATATTAACATTATCTGTCTCTTCCTCCTCTTCCCTCTCTCATTAGCTGAGTTTATAGGCAAAGATTTAGTTCACTCTAAAATGTGTTTTGTTTGTTTGTTTGAAAGATTGTCTGGCCTCCAACTGAATTTATGGTGATCCTCCTGTAGCAGCTCCACAGTCCTGGAAGTGCAGGGATATGCCAATGTAGCTAGCTTATAGCCTCTAAATTTTCATACAGGCACTTATTGCTATAAACATTCCTCTGCCTTCATTGTGTCCCATTGGTTCAGAAAAAAGTAGGTTCACTCTAGAGGGTCATCTGTGAGACAATGCAAAGGCATTAAGAGCTAAGTATGTCATGTTAAGCACAGTTTTGACTGAAGGACCCACATAAAATGTAAAACTATCAGTAACTCATGGAGCTGTGCATGATAATATGTTTCTTTTTTTAGAGTATGTTTTCACTTTCAAAAGAACCTGAATGGTTTCCTTGGTTTAAAAAACTGCATATACAACAAGCTTTTTGCCTGGTAGGAAATACAGCCATCAGCTCATCAACAGAACTGATAATTTCCTTATATCACAAAAGCAAACCATGAACAACTATCAGAGGAAATGGGGTTCTGATTGAACACAAAGAAAAGGTGCCCATGTTATAGCCCATGGGGTTCACTTACATTTGGTATTCAGTATCTCAGATGAAAGATGAGGTAGCTAATTGATTGCATGGAACACAATACATACCATGATCCACCGAAATTGTGATATTTAAATTTTTCTTGTGTAAAATATCCTAAGGTAGTATTTTTGTGACACTACTCCTGCAGAATGAAGCCCACTCTATTTATTATTACTGTGTGCAGATGCATGTGTGTGCATGTTGGTGGTAAGTTCTATTGAGACAGAGTCATGTTGTGTATATATAAGCTATCCTTGAACTTACAAGCATCTCCTTGCCTCAGCTCTCTAGATGACAGACATGTGTACCATGTCCAGTTGGCATAAGGAGTTAATTTACTCAGAAAGATTAGAATGGACCTTGGCAATATTAAGCTCTTCCTTCAAGAGTTTAAACTACATTAAGAAGTGAAAGGACCAAGGTTCTTTCTCAAGTTCTTGGGTATCCCCACAACTTCAGACGACACTATTTCTCAAAGTTTGTTCATAGAGTAGCAACACACCTATGGTACATGGTCTTGCAATATCCTGCTTCTCTCTGTGAGACCCTTCAGTAACAAGACTTTTTGTTGTGCTTTTTCATTTTTACTCATATACAACAATCAAAGGGAGTATAAAGTCTGATAATCAGAAACATATCATTGTCTAAAATATATGTTGAACCCTTTGTTCTAACATTCTTGAGTGATGGCCCTAGGAACAGGAGAGTAGTTGACTTTGACTTTACTGAACTTTGTGGAATTGGACCTGCTATTCAACAGATGTTTCAAAGGATGCTGATGAGCCTACAGGTTTTGGAGTTGGTATATTTAGGGACTTGTTGGCATGTGGCTTTGAACTTGAGCAATCCCTTTGGGACAAATTTTTAAGACACAGCAATATTGCAACCAATATAAATGAAGGACTCACTATGCATGCAGACATCTCAGCCAGAGGGTAGCCAGAGCAGGCATCTGAAATTTTTCTGACACGCCATTTAGTCATTGAAATAATTATCAGCTTTTGGCCTTGGCAGCCATCTTCCAGTAACTCACCAAAATGACGAACACAAAGGGAAAGAGGAGAGGCACTCGGTATATGTTCTCTAGGCATTTTTGGAAACATGGAGTTGTTCCTTTGGCCACATACATGCGAATCTACAAGAAGGGTGATATTGTAGACATCAAGGGAATGGGCACTGTTCAAAAAGGAGTGCCCTGGAAGTGTTACCACCGCAAAACCTGGAGTCTACAATGTCACCCGGCAAGTTAAGGGCAAGATTCTGACCAAGAGTATCAATGTGCAGATCGAACACATCAAGCACTGGAAGAGCAGAGACAGCTTCCCGAAGCGGGTGAAGGAGAAAGATCAGAAGTTAAAGGAAGCCAAAGACAAGGGCACCTGGGTTCAGCTGAAGCGCCAGCCTGCACCACCAGGAGAAGCACACTTTGTGAGGGCTAACGGGAAGGAGCCTGAGCTGCTGGAGCCCGTTCCATAGAAATTCATGGCCTAATGTCCGTACAAGAAATAAAGGG
>CM052720.1:27177843-27212743 GCA_028551405.1 Uromys caudimaculatus | reverse complement strand
TGTGGGTTCATTTCTGGGTCTTCAATTCTATTCCATTGATCGACCTGCCTGTCACTGTATCAATACCATTCAGTTTTTATCACTATTACTCTGTAGTACAGCTTGAGGTCAGGGATGCTGATTCCCCCAGACATTCTTTTGTTGTTGAAAATAGTTTTTACTATCCTGGGTTTTTTTGTTATTCCAAATGATTTTGAGAATTGCTATGTCTATGCTAAGTCTATGAAGAATTGAATTGGAATTTTGATGGGGATTGCATTGAATCTGTAGATTGCTTTTGGCAGGATGACCATTTTTACTATATTAATCTTGCCAATCCATGAGCATGGGAGGTCTTTCCATCTTCTGAGGTAGTATTCAATTTCTTTCTTCAGAGATGTAAAGTTCTTGTCATACAGATCTTTCACTTGTTTGGTTAGAGTCACACCAGGATACTTTATATTGTTTATGACTATTGTGAAGGGTGTCATTTCCCTGATTTCTTTCTCATCCTGTTTATCCTTTGAGTATAGGAAGGCTACTGATTTGTTTGAGTTAATTTTATGTCCAGTCACGTTGCTGAAGTTGTTTATCAGCTGTAGGAGTTCTCTGGTGGAGTTTTTTGGGTCACTTAATTATACAATCATATCATCTGCAAATAATGATATTTTGATTTCTTCCAAATTGTATCCCTTTCACCTCCTTTTATTGTATAATTGCTCTAGCTAGAACTTCAAGTACTATGTTGAATAGATAGGGAAAATGTGGGCACCCTGATTTTAGTGGGATTGCTTCAAGTTTCCCTCCATTTAGTTTGATGTTGGCTACTGGTTTGCTGTATATCACATTTACTATGTTTAGGTATGGGCCTTGAATTCCTGATCTTTCCAAGACTTTTATCATGAAGGGATACAAATGGGACCTCATAAAATTGCCAAGCTTCTGTAAGGCAAAGGACACTATCAATAGGACAAAATGGCAACCAATAGATTGGGAAAAGATCTTTACCAACCCTACATCTGATAGACGGCTAATATCCAATATATACAAAGAACTTAAGAAGTTAGACTACAGAAAACCAAATAACCCTATCAAAAAATGGGGAACAGAGCTAAACAGAGAATTCTCAACTGAGGAAATTCGTAGGACTGAGAAGCACCTAAAGAAATGTTCAACATCCTTAGTCATCAGGAAAATGCAAATCAAAACAAGTCTGAGATTCCACCTCACACCAGTCAGAATGGCTAAGATCAAAAACTCAGGTGACAGCAGATGCTGGTGAGGATTTGAAGAAAAAGGAACACTCCGCCATTGCTGGTGGGATTGAAAGCTGGTACAACCACTCTGGAAATCAGTTTGGCATATCCTCAGAAAATTGGACCTAGTACTGCCTGAGCACCCAGCTATACCACTCCTGGGCATATACTCAGAAAGTGCTCCAACATCTAATAAGGACACATGCTCCACTATGTTCATAAGCAGCCATATTTATAATAGCCAGAATCTGGAAACAACCCAGATGTCCCTCAACAGAGGAATGGATTCAGAAAATGTGATACATTTACACAATGGAATACTACTCAGCTATTAAAAACAATGACTTTATGAAATTTTCAGGCAAATGGATGGAACTTGAAAATATCATCCTGAATGAGGTAACTCAGTCACAAAAGAACAAACACGATATGTACTCACTGATAAGTGGATATTAGCCCAAAAGTTCTGAATACCCAACATTCAATTCACAGACCATATGAAGCCTAAGAAGAAGGAAGACCAAATTGCAGATGCTTCAGTGTTTCTTAGAAGGGTGAACAAAATATTCACAGGGGGAAATATTGAGACAAAATGTGGAGCAGAGACTCAATGAAAGGCCATCCAGAGACTGCCCCACCTGGGGATACATACCATATATAGCCACCAAAGCCAGACATTCTTGTGGATGCTGGGAAGTGCTTGCTGATGGAAGCATGATAACTTGTCTCCAGAGAGACTCAGGTAGAGCCTGACAAATACAGAGGCCAATGCTGGCAGCCAACTGTTGGGCTGAGCATGGGGTCCTGGATGGAAGAGTTGGAGAAGAAACTGAAGGAGCTGAGGGGGTTTGCAGCCCCATGGAGGGAGCAACAGTGTCACCTGGCTAGACCCCCCCAGAACTCCCAGAGACTGGACCACTAACCAAAGAATACACATGGAGGGACCCATGGTGCTGGCCCTATATGTGGCAGAGGAGGGCCTTGTTGGCCATCAGTGGGAGGAGAGGCCCTTGGGTCTGAGGATGTTAGATGTCCCAATGGAATGGAATGCTAGGGAGGGAAGACAAGACGGGAGTGGGTGGGTGGATGGGGGAGCACCCTCATAGAGACAGGGCTAGGGGGGATGGAATATGGGATTTCCAAAAGGGAAAACATTTGAAATGTATATAAAGTAAATATCCAAAAATAGAAAAAAGAAGGGTATTAAGTTAAAAAAAAGAAAAGAAAAAGAAACAGGAAAGAATGATCTAATTCATATTTTTTTTCCTCAGAAATATGTAGATTTGGAGAAAGCCCTAAATTGCCTCTTTATTTTTATCAAAAGCTAAACTAACACTATTTTACTAAAAAGGCAAACCAAAGATTTCCAGTATTTGACCATCTAAGCAGAAATCTAACATATACAATCTTACAAAAAGGAACAACAAACACTGTAAGTAACATTTGCTTTGGAAAATTCATATCATGTCATATATGTTATGAATATTTCAAATAGTGATGAAATGTCTAAAAGATCCTTCCCATGAAACGTGACAAGATAGGTAAGATTTACCCAGAGTCAAAAAGGTTAGTCAGAAAGTAGGGAATAAGGTCAAGTCTAAATGATACTCAGGATAGTAAGGAAAAAAGATGCAAGAAGGACTCTTTATAAGAAAATTCTCAAATTGAAAGAAAAGGGATATTGAACTGGGTAGACAGGCCAAGGAAATAAAAACAAAGCAGTACTTTGAAAGGTTTACATACAAGGAACTTTTTGAGAGATCTACAATGCTAGAGGGGCCTAAGTATTTATGATAAGATGTTGTCATAAGACTTTGCCTAAGTATTTATGATATAACGTTTAGATATTTTACTATTCTGGATTATAGCCAGATTCCAGACTGGCTATATGCCTTGTAAGGATGGACAGGAACAAGGCATCAAAGGCAGAGAATTGGACATCACATAATTTATGTTCTAGGATAGGATAGGATAGAATAGGATAGGTGTAATCTATGGTAATAGAGCATTTAGTTACCAGCAATTGAAATGAGAAATTAGCATAAAACCTCAAAGACCTTATATACTGATACACAAGTTTATAACTACTGAGAACCTGCATCATTGTATATGTAGCAGAACAAGTGATGGGAAGAAAATTGAACTCAATTTCCTGAATATTTTTCAAAGACTTAAATGAAAATTCAGGTTTGGTTTCAAATATATATCATGGAGATGTTATCATAATCTAGACACTAATGATTTAAAGTAAATTGGGGTTTGGGGTGCAGTTTGATGGGAGAGTACATATTTAGCAAGTTCCTAAATTATGTTTTAAATTTATATTTACTCCTTATTACAACCATACAAATTCAGACATTGCCCTTATTTTATAAACAGGAACAGAGCTCTGGAGTAAACAACTGGTTGAGATTCACCCAGTGGATCGATTACCCAGATGGTTTTCTTTTTCTAATTTCAACCCAAGGATATTTCACTAGTCCCATATGCCCAATGTCCTTCAATACTTCCATGTGTCTTTGTGCCCCTTCCTCCTCTGAGAATCTATGATCTTCTCATTTGAATAAAAATGTGGAGGATTATATATATAAAAGCATGTTAAACACTAAACGCTATTTAAGACCACATCAAATTATCAAGTATAAAGAAGCCCTTGCCCAGTGGTTTGGATTAGGAAACAATATTATTTGTGCTTCTTTTATTAGATTATGTTATGTTAATTCATCCCAAACAGAGATCATTAGTGTCATATTATGTAAAACATTATAGAATATCACAATGACTATAATTATTTTATAAAAATTATACTTTTAAGTATAAAAAACTATTTGTTCTTCTAAGAAACTCCAAGCTTTTCACTGAAGATATCTTCATACTATCTGTTCAATACACTTATCCTCTACACTCAGTTATGTTTCTATCTACCTTGGCTTTTTAAAACGTGGATCTGTATTAAGTTTTACAAAATGCATTTTTCTTAACAATATGTAATATGAGTATAGCCCACCGTCATGTTTTAAGGGAGGTATACAGCGTGTATACACTATCATTTGCTGGTACTTGTGTGTCTGGTGTAGAACTGTCATCTCCATGGAGCCTAAAGGGTAACAGCACTCAGCCTTCCTTTTGTTGACTAGATTACAGGAGCTTGCTAATTGCAAAGTTCATCAGTATATTAAATAATCCAGTACAGAGTAATTACTGCTCTTTCTTCCAAATTTCTATCATTAATAAACATCCCAGCCCTCTATGTCAGTCAACAATGCATTAGGTGCCACAGCTGTTTGAGACTAAAGCACAGTCTTACAAACAAACAGGAACAAATCAAATTAAATAACTACATCTCTTTTATTTTACAAATTACAGAAGAATTGAAAGTAATTCCTTTTCTTCTTTTGCCAAGGATTTATTTTTCTTGATAAATACAGGCGTTCCAAATTCTACTTTGCTTTTTTTTTTTCCTGTGCTCAAAATTTGCTGTTGTGTTGCAATTCACTTATAAAGATTAAGAGAAGAAATTGTTGCATTACCGAAAGGAAAGAAATTGCAAAGACCTAATTACACATTTACTTTGCCAATTGCTTCGGACCTTCCTTCTGTGGAAGAATTAGCAGTTTTACCCACACATATAATGAGAGAGAGGTTTTGCCAAAAGCTGTCTGCTATGTTCAAGCTTTCAGAGATGCGTGGCATTTCCTGGCTTTTAGCTAAGTAGTGATCTAGGTACCAATTTTTGTGTCTGTGATATGCTCCCAAGCAAGATTCCTTAGTCAGGGCTCATAATCAGCAGATGCATCGTACAACACAAGACTTGGGCACCATCCAGGAATTAGTTTCTGGATCCACCTAAGTGTGTGCTCTTTTCCCATCCTATTCATATATGAAACATTTATATCTAAATCCCTCCCCCATCGCTTCTCCAAGATATGATGATAGCAACTTTGTGATTTGACTCTTTCATTGTTCAGATGAGTTGGCCTACAGGAAATGTACAGCAACATTTATTAGGTCGATGAAGTTCTTTTCTGATCTCATGGGTCCTTATAAACAATAGAACCTTTCTTTTTTCTTTTTCTTTCTTTTTTTTTTGTTTTTGTTTGTTTGTTTGTTTTTTGTTTTTCGAGACAGGGTTTCTCTGTGTAGTCCTGGCTGTCCTGGAACTCACTCTGTAGTCCAGGCTGGCCTTGAACTCAGAAATCCGCCTGCCTCTGCCTCCCAAGTGCTAGGATTAAAGGCATGCGCCACCACTGCCCGGCACAATAGAACCTTTCATTCTCAACAACTTCTCCTGGAAACCATGTTAGGATGATATTTCTAAACTTGCTTCTACCTTGAAGGGAGGTCACAGGGACAGTTGTGGGGACAGGAAGAGAACAATAATGATGAGATGACATAGTTTGAACTACATGATTTATACATAGCATTTATTAGGTTCTTATAAAGAGAGATCAAGGGAAATACTTGTGCGTTGTCTTTCAGATAAGATAGATGAGTTTTTCTTATATGAAAATACTGAAGTCATGAAGTGATGTTGAATCTATGTTGAAAACACACATCTTCATTTCTCTCACCAGGTGGCTCCATCTGAACTGTTTCATATATATCCCCAAATCAAACACATTATCTTCCTTCCCTTTGGGAAAACATTCCTTGCTTAAAGTCATTGAATCATTAAAAAGTAATTGAAACATTTTCCTTTTTTATAATTGCAACTTGATGCATGTGTAACGTTCAAAAGGAACAAGAATGGTCTGTAAATATTTACATTCTAAAGCTAACAAACTTGACATCGTGACCCATAAAACAATTATTTCATCAATTTTCTATTAGGTACTGTTTGACCCAAAGGATGTACCACTGAGTTTTCACTGTTCTGAGCACTCTTTTATGTTCTGGGAACACAAAGGGGACAATAAAGACAGAGAAATAAATCAAATATGTGTATAGCAATGAAGTAGATGCCAAGCAGCACTAGTCCACATAAAATGAGATTGTAACTGCAGAGGAGGAGAGAGGGCCATATTGCCAGGACATGGGGTTCCAGAGGGGAGCACTGTCTGGTGAGGTCGTAGGAGGAAGGCATTTTTAAAGCTGGATCTTGCAGTGTGAATATCCCATGAAAACAAACACATGGATAGGGATAAGCAACAGAATTTCACCAAACATTAAATGAAGTAGGAAGATGCTGGGGCAAAAGCCCGGAAAAGCTTTCCAACAGATTGAATCATGGCTGGAGTTTGCCTGAGATCACAGAACCAAGGCTCTTTCTGAGTTCATTTACTGAGGAAAGCTTTCTGGAGCCCAGGTCAGTACAGCTTCCTTGGAGGTACTTTGCAAGCTCTGAGCTCCATCTTCTTCTCACGTGGATCTCTAATTATGATTGAACACCTGCATAAACTAATTTGTCCCTTCATGAAGAAGAACAAACCTGTGTGAGTTTGTGATCTTCTATAAGAACCAACACCTAGCACAGGATCTGACACCTTAGCAGACACTCAAAAGAAATAAAAATCTTATAAATAAAGGTTGAAACGCATCTAGATAAGTAACCAGTAGGTTGGAACCAGACTGTCCCAGACATTAGTGAACATTGTTCTGTGGACAGCAGGAACTACCTGACTGTATTGAATTTTAGAATTCAATTGATTTGCCACAGTGTGGAGAGCTCATGGCAGTACCTGTTGCTAGACCACCATAGAGCATAGCAGCTGAAGAAGGCAGCTGGATGTGGTAGTGCATATCTATAATGCCAGTACTCAGAAAGTAGAGGCAGAAGGTTCTGGAGTCCATGCTGAAGACTCTGTCTCAAACAACAACAATTACGTTGACAATAATTGGTGATAAACAAAACAGGAGAACTGCAACGCATCTTCAAATCTTCAGATTTTGGTAGCTAAAGAGGAAGCAGCAGTGGGCGGAGTTAAAGGTTATTACCTCTGGTGATTCAGATTGCGTGAGTGAGCACACAACTGCTGTGATGAACTGTGTATGCCCAGATTCAAACACAGCTTGACATATAAAATGGACATCATCAAGCTTTAGTAGTTCAAAACATCCAAAGTCTGTTCCAAAACTAATTTTCAACCTTCAAAGGGGAGTAAATATTTTGGAGAAAGGGGAGTAAATATTTTGGAGTGGGGGAAGGTGATAGTTTCCTTGCTTTAAAATGTCACATGCAAAGTTATACACTACAAGAAAATAAATACGCCATAAAGTATGCACAGTAAAACATCTTCCCACCCTGGTTCCCCTTCCTCCGCATGTTCTCTAGAGTTCTACCATCAGTGACCTGTGACTCGTGAGCAGGATATTCAGAATCATCAAAAACAAAAAAAGGTAAAGGAGAAACCAAGACAAATCAATCCAGAAGTGAGACCAGAATTAACAGATAGCATCCCTGAAGATAGATGCCAGCAAAAAACTTTAACCATAGATTAAAAGTATAGCCCCAAACCAACACCTCATATATTTCTGCTTTACCTTTTGGATGCTGGATACATAGAGTTAGGGTACCTTGTGTGGAGGTGTGTCTCTGAATATTCATTTGTTAATTCTTTACCAGCAAAGAGTTAAATACTGGCAGGACATTGGTCCTTACTTGCCTAAGGCAATCCAGAATTATATCTGATTGGCTGTAATGAAGACCTGACAGCCAATAGCTGGGCAGGAAGTAGAGGATAGAACTGGAAAGGGAGGGAGGAAGGCTGGGAGAAGAAATAAGATGTAGGAGATTCATTAATGAACATGGAGATGAAAGGATGGACCGGAGCTGAACAGAGAGGTAGAGAGCTGGTCACGTGGTGGGACACAGTGCAAGGATTAGTTGGTGCTAAGCTAAGATAGATAGCTGGCTGGGAGACCCTACTGAAAAGGCCCAGCCTTCAAATTATTAAAGGCCTCTGTGTCATTATTTACAGTGCTGGGATGTTTGAGAAAGTCCCAGTCTAGAGAAGAAAGAGAGAGCAGAAAGGGAAGAAGGGAAGGAATTGTGGACAAGAAGAGACAAGAACGCCTGGGTGACTCCCTTTTCAAAGTTCTCTGTGAAAAATTTAATTCTATTGCATGTGAGTGTACCTTTTCCCACAAAATTTAATTTCTATCAAATTTCAGAAAATTAAAACTTATCAATTCTAATTTGTGCTGTTTATTTATTCCTGGAAGTCTGTTAGACCTATTAGGAGCCACACCCTTAAAATCATTGATTCCCCCATCAGCTGTCTACTGCTCATCAGTTAGGATCAGAGTTCCTGAACCCTTTCCTACTCCATGCTAAAATGTCCACTTGCCATTTTAAGTCTAAGGATAGTACTTTGCTGTCACCCAACATTCTGTTATACTGATAAAATACCTTGGTTCAAGCAACTTTAGAAAGGCCTTATGTTGGCTTAAAATTCCATGTTATAGGCCAGTTATATTGGAAAATTCACAGAGGCAGGGCTTGAGGAACCTGACTGTATCATATCTATACTCAGGAACTGAGAGCTAACAACACTGGTCAGCTTCTTTTCTTCCCTTACACAGTCCAAGACCCAACAATGGAATGGGTGCACCCACAGTGAGCTGGTCTGGGCTCTGAGAATATTACAACTGATAAAGTTACAATAGCTTCCTTTGAAGGCACCAATTAATATAGGAATCACTCTACTATACGTATTTCACACCTCCGGCAGTCACTGCAATCTTGCTAGAGCTATAGTGATTTTTTTCTCACTTTGCAACAAATAAGACCAGGCAACACCAAGTAGCACAATATTCCAAAAAGAAAACAAATATATTTCAATAAAAATATGCACCCATAGTCTTTTAAAACTTCTTTAATGCAGAAGTAGAATTATTTATATCCAAATTGTTATCTCCATGATATAGTAGCCAGAAGTGCCCTACTGCAGAACAAGGAGAGACCCACCTGATAATAGAGTCCTTTCCAAAGAACTGACAATCGAGGAGCCTCTATTTTGATATTTATATGTAAAGTGAAAATTTGCATACCCAGAGAATAAATATCCAAAGAAGCCAAGTTCAATATGCAAATTATATCCTCTGTGTTTATGGAGGTCATGAAATGACCTGTGACATAATTTCCACTAGGTTACTTAATTTCTGTCCCCCATCCCCAGAAATTATTAAAGAATTTATTAGTGGGGAGCATTGGAGGTGGGAGGGCTGGGAGTAGCGGAGGGAAGGGACACTGTGCTTGGGTTGTATTGTATGAAAGAAAAATCTATTTTCTATAAAAATATAAAAAGGACTAAAGGTTGAAATCAATGACAGATAATTTAGTTAGAGATAATTTCTACAACAATAGAAGAATGCAGGTTAGGACTTAGCATTAAATGATTGCTATTATTATTATTACTTCATTTCAATAAACCTAATGTAGATATTAAATGAAAGATGATTAAATTAAAAATAAGAATTTATTAATGATGCATCATGACATGAGTAGCATATAGAACATTTAAAGCTCAGAATCTGGTTAAATAGCCTGTCTTCACATGGTTGAGCCAAATATGGAAAGAAGTGTGTCAGTGGTGGCAGAGCTAGGAAGCGCTGTTGCAGCTCTGGTCTCTGTTTCTGCAATCTTCTACCTGCATCAAGTAGAATAGTGACGTGTTCAGGTACCATACTCTGGCATTGTTCGAGATATGGGGGGGAAGAGCAATTCAAATGCATGGATCAAGGGAAAGAAAAGCACATGGGAAGAGTATCTACAGGAGACTCCACAGAGGAATCTTTATCTCTAAAGGGTTAAGCGGAAAAAGTTGTAAAGGAGGAAGAAAATGGCTATAGCAAATCACCTTCAGGAACTGTGGCCCCAGAAAGACACACAGCCTTCTGGTAAACCTACACCCATTGAGAAAAACAAAACAAAACAAAATAAAACAACAACAACAGCACCCCCACTAATCCACACAGCTCACTTTCCTTCAGACCCCAAGGCTCTTGCAGGTGCCTGTCATTGGCCTTGCCCAAACAGGAGACATAAAAAGCAGAGGCACCCAACAATACTTCCCTTACACGTAACAGGGCAGGAGTGAGAAGGTGGTCGTGAGTGGAAAATAACCGAGGAAATTTCTTAGCTATACTTAACTTCTGCTTCACAATTCTGTCTTTGTTACTAGTTTCTGTCCCAATGAATCAAAGTAGAGGATTTCGTTGTCGCTGTATCTAGCATTTTACTGAATCTTCCCCTTACATTTAGAATTTTATAAATGAAACAGTATGAACAAACACACTTTGCACTATTTAATTAATCTCAAAGGCAATCATCTCAGTGCTATGACTCATTAGCTGGAAGAAAACTCATTGACAATATGCTTTGTACACAGAAGAGTTTTAATTAATAAGCTGGATGCATTTATTCGGAAATGATAATAAGATATCATTATTCTCAGAACATGAACTTTGATTGTAGGTGTTAGGATCCCGCTGAGTTACAGAGAATGAACTTATGGATATTAAACACGAGTGCTTCAAGGCTGCCAATATATCAGCCTTATGTGTCATCTATTATCTATCCTGACAATTGTTTGTGCCTACAAATCACCTGTACCTGATGTTATATCCAAAGTACTTCAGGAAGGTATTATGAGCAATATCAGGAGTGGGTGGCAGGAAAATCATTCCAGTAATAAAGCAGAATATAAGGAGGTGATTCAAAGCAGAGGCATTACTAATAAGAAGTAGGAATCTCAAAAACTTTCCTTTTAAGGGCGGCGCTATGAAGGGGAAATGGGGATGAAGAAGTCCCTGCAGCCTCAGAGTCAGCCACCTTTCCTGTCTTTAACACACACCAGGTTGGTGTTAGGACTAAGTCTAATCGTATGCTTTTCCAAAAAGAAGTACGTGCTCCTCTGATGTTGATGAGAACAGTTATCCAAAAGTAACCTGACTTAAAGTGGATTCTTTCGTGAACGCTTTAACAAGCAGGCTGAGGGAAGCAGGTTTCCATAGACACTGAGACCGAGGAATTAGAGGAAACATAAGACAGGTATAATAGATGTTAATCGTTCAGACCATTGCATCTTTTAAAAAGCTAAATGCATCAGAACAGACTGCCTAACTTGACTTTTCAAAGGTTTGTGGATGACAGGCAAGATTTGAAACTGCCAGATAAAAACATTTTCTATGCCGCAGGCTCTATTAACACAGACCTTTAGTCATGTAAATAAAAGAAATAATCAAATATACATTGTTGGACACAATGCCTTGAGCTAGGCATCTGTGAGCATACATAAAAAAAAAAAAAAAAAAACCAGCTTTGATTAAGGAGAATTCAAGAGGGCCCTAAGAGCTGGATAAACGGTCAACAGTTATAGCCATTTTAAGGAGAACCTGAATTTGCTGCCTAGTACCTAAGTCTGGTGTCTCCCAACTGCCTACACTCCAGGACCCAGAGGTCTGGTGCATGCACATGGACACCCAGGGACTCCTTCATGGTCACAAAAATAATTTAAAACACATTTTAAAAACACATTTCATATGTTTTAATAAAATTAAAATTCCCTGCTCTGTTTCCCCCCTCCACCTCCCCATGGCCTATTCTCAAGCTGATAGCCTCTTTTTCTTCCATTATTGTTACATACATTTATACAGCTCTACTGACAGACAGACATATGTATGTGAGTATTCACGTATATTTAAGTACAACCTGGCTGAGTCCATTTTTGTTGGTGGTAGCCAATGGTTTCCTACAGTTCTTTCTTTAGGAGTGAGACTCCTTAAAATTCCAACTCTAGTCCTTTAACACGTCTCTCTGTGGTATTTCCATTGTAATGGTATATTCATCCACTTCCAGGAGATACCGTTCCACAACTATCATCCTGGTATTCTGGCTTTTACACTCTTTCCACCCCTCTTCCACAATATTCCCTGAGCTCTAGGTACAGTAGCTGTGATATACATGTATTCACTGGGGCTGGGCTCCCTGCAATCTGTCAATCTCTACATTATGCCCAGTTTTAAATAATCCTACACCGATACAACACTAAACAACAGTGGCCAGCATGACAGGACATCAGTAAAGGTGGAGTGGCATTCACATTGCAGTGGAAACCAACTTCTATCTAATTGGACTTCAGCCATGCTCAAGAGGAGGAGAATCATGGCTGCCAAAGGAAACCTAGCCGGCCTTCCTGAGCAAGTCAGATTATAGACCTTAGAAAATGATCTGCCACCGCTACTTTGCTAGGTAATTACTACATTCTAAATCTTATCTTTACATCCACAAGTGAGTATAACTACCATTTCTCATCGGGGGGGGGGGGGAGGGAGGGAGGAAGGGGAGAGAATGCTGATATTTGTCAGGCACAAAGGTCATTCTCAATTTAGTCAGTTCAACGACACATTAAACACATTATTTAAGCAAGATAATAAAGTGAATCAAAACTTTAAAATTACTTCTGAGTATAGGCTAAGTCTTGACTGCTATAATTTTGTTCTCGATTTCCCATATTTGATCAAAGCACTTCCTCAGGGACTTTCTGACTTAGCAGCAAGTTCTGTTTGTTAATACTCCCCTATCTGTGTCTTGTCATACTTGCAAGGTTAGAAGACAATATCCTGAATCAGCTGCCAATTCCTTCTTCTGAGACTAAAACGTAACATTGTAACAAGCCATCTTTCATTGAAAACTATAAGCTGGCTTTCATAGAAACAGTATCATCTCTTATACATAATTATATGTATAAGACAATTATGTCTGGCAAAGAAATGGGCTCAAGATATTAAAGTTAACTCAAAGTCACATCACTGAGATTCCTGGGGTTTCTAGGGAAAACATTCACCAATGATTTAAGATTATGCTTCTACATTATGAAAGAAGCTAAAGAGAGTAGACAGACAGAAATGGAAGCTAGCATTTTTACATGACATTCATTATGTTATTTGAGAACCTCTCTTAGGAGAACTGTGTAGATTTATCTCATCTAACTCAGTAACAACCTATTGAGCAGGACTTCTGCCATAATCATGTGATACATGAGGCCAATGCACCATGGAGTAGATAGTTGCGCAGCTGATACCAGGTTACACAGGCCAGTTCAATATCAGAGTCTGTGTTCTTCATATGACCCAAGTGTTATCAAATCCTGTGGACATCTCATTTCTCTGTAAAACCTTCTAGGTATAAAGTAAAACTTAATAATTACCTGAGTGTAAGTAATACACACACACACACACACACACAGAGGAGGGGGCATTAACAAACCGACAAAAACCATGTGTGTTTACCTTTTTAGACTTTTCTTTCAAGACAAAGTCTCCTGTACTCCAGGTTAGACGCAAATTTGCTCTGAGTCAAAGATGGAAAAGGTGACCTTGAACATCTTCTCTTTCTGTCTCTACCTCCCAAGTGTTAGGATTACAAGCATATGCTACCCCACAAGATTTAGATTCACATCTCACACTCATTTTCCTCTCTCACCCTCTTTTATCTCTCCCTCCCTCATCCACCTGCTGTCTGTCTTCCCACCCCTGACACATACAAGGTGTTACAATGTAGCCCAGGTTGAACTGGAACTAGCTACATAGTCCAGGGTGAACTTTGACTCTCTGATATCTTCTTGCTTCTGCCTCTCAAGTGCTAGGAATTAAAGATTTGCACCACCACCCCTGGCTGATTATCTGATTCTATGTAGCTAGAACTCTACTTATATCGTGAGCAAAATAAAAACCAAAATAAAAAATAACCTAGATGTGGACGACAATCTAATCCTAAACGTTAACTGTGGAAAGGAAAAAAAAAAGAAAGAATGGGTGAATCAATGAAAGAAGGAAAGAAAGGATAGGAGAAAGAAAGGAAAGGAGAGAGAGAGAGAGAGAGAAAGAGAGAGAGATCCAGACTAGAAATACAATCCCCCATATTTGTCTTTAAAAATGTTCCACAGAATAAGTTTTGTATTGAGAAGAATCTACAGGTCTTTGCAAAGAAGGGGGGAGGTAAAGAGTCTTGAAGAAGACGTTCTTTTTGTGCACTGCATGACTTGAGATACTCCGCCCGTCCGCAGTGTCTCCTGTCATCTGCTTCAGACACGCATGTAAATATCAGCCCTGCAAACAGACTGTTTGCACCACTTTGAGGATAACCTGCCATCTGCTGATCACGTGCCTAGAGTCTGAATTGTAATTTCCCATGTGTTTCTTTTAAGGACAAGTGGTAGGAAGGGGTTCTGGAGACTGATATATGAGCAGTTTAACACCATATTCTGAGGTAGTATAACAAGATTAGTGTATATGAACAAGTGAAGCCATTTATTGAAGTCTTTTAGTGGGTATTGGCGGGGGGGGGGGTAGGAAGAGATCCTTTTATAGTTCATAATGAAATGTATTTTTCTCAAAATTTGGAGAATTCACTGATGTTCTGGGTAACTGTTTTTCAGTGTTGGGTCTAGCATAGTAGATCTACCAAAATGAAATCACGGGAAAAATATCTAGTAACTTGCAATATTTTTGAATAACCAAATGTCAAAAAAAGCACTATTCTAACATCATGTAAATGTGTGACTGAATACTATGGTTGTTTATGGTCTATAACTTCAGGTGGAGCATCTGTCTCCTACCTTTAATGAGAAAAGAAGCAGCATTTTATGTTCAAAATTAATAGCTTGGACACTCCAGAATTACAGGGAAAATACAAAGTGCATTAATGCAAAGCACTTCACAAAATCTTGCAGGAATCCAACCAAATCATTACATAAAGGAAAACACATGTGACAAATTTTTCTTCATGTCTTAACTACTGAACTGCTTATTCATTTTGCCTGCTGAGAATCTGCAATGTTCAGCACAATGGATATTCTCAGATACAAAAGTGTCCTTTCCATTTTAACACTTCCTAATCCCAATGTCACACAGATTGGCCATGGGGGAGTTCAGAATATTATTTATTTATAACAGTTATCTATTAGTTATATTTTCTACTGTTGACAACTTTTTATGTAATGTATTGTGTGTGTTATTGTATTATATATATGTGAGGGTATGTATCCATATACTATAGCATGCATATGGAAGTCTGAGGATAGCTTTCAAGTATTGGTTTTCTCCACCATGATTTCTGAGAATCAAATTCCAGTTGTGAGACTTGCACAGCAAGTGCTTTAGACCCATACAGCCATATCTGTGATGCTCCAGACCAATTCAATGTATGGTAAATACCGCTAATTACCAATGAACACATGGTCTTTAGAATGCCAATACACATTGGACCATCATGTGTTGCACCTTCAGAGCACCCTTTTCTGAGCTGTAAACAAGGATTCATTTACTATGATATATAATAAAAACATTTAACATGCCCCCAAAACAGAATGGTTTCCTCCTCAAAGGCTTCCATGTGTCAAAGTTAATGCACAATTGACCACAGATAAAACCAATACTAATTTATTTGTTTCAATTCTCTTTCTTGTTACTTTAACTCTGAAGGTGTTTTCCCTCTGAAATGTCCCTATGGTAAGTGATGATCCACAAAGGAGAATCATGATATAAAGGAAAATGGAACAAAATGATGACTGTGAGAGACACTGGTCACAAGGAAAGCAATGGAGGCTGGGATAGAACTTGGTTTCTAGAGTACTGGTCTACCTTGTACCAAGCCTTGGGTTGGGTTCTTAACACTGCATAAACCGGGTGTGTATGCTCACACCTTTACTCTAGAGAGATAGAAAGAAAGGTATCAGAAGTCCAAAGTTTTGTTTATTGTTAATGTTGCCTTTTGCTTGTTAGGGTAGTCAAGGGTCCTGCCCCTGCTATGTTTCCCATACTTGGACAAAAAAAAAAAAAAAAAAAAAAGTGAGCATTTGTTGCAGTTCTTTTATTTTGCTTTAGTTTGAAATCATGACCTCTGTTTTTCCTGATATTTTATTTTATTTAATTCTTAGTGTTGAATATATAAAATAGAAAAGCTAAGTCCAAGGGATTTTTATCAGCGTTTCATTCCTGATGATTCAAAGTCCATAGCTGAACTGACCTCTTCTGTCTGCCTTTCTGAACATTCTTAATCTTACTCGTAAGTAATGCATGGGGTGCTTATTTCTAAGCATCAGGAATCACAGTAGAAAGTCTGCACATCCCACCTTTCTGGCAGTCCTATTGTTCTAGCTATGTGGCGTGATAAATCATTCCTATTTATATACTATAATCCCTTGACCATCAACTAAGGCTATATGTTATGTTTGACAGTTCTAATCCAGTATCTATTAATGAGCTTTAAACTCTATTTAGATATAGCAATAGTAGAAATTAAAGGGGTGATATTACCGCATGACAACTTTTGATAAATTTATTTCTTTGCATATGAAAATAAGAAATTGGTTTCAATAATAAGTTTACTTTTTCTGTTAAGGTTCATTTTTTTTTTCATTCAATAGACATCTATTCACAGCAAGGTAAAGAATCTTAACTGAATTAATATAATTTGAATGATATGTGTTCTGTTTAATTATGAAGTTGATAATTTGGTAAACTCTAATAAGTCCATCCTTGTCCTTGGCTAGACTAGTTTTCCTTGCTGTTCTATCAATAGTGATTTGTATGCTATGTTGAAAGAAGTTTATTTTAGCTGTTTCAATAAGTCATATGTGTCTTGAAGGCGGACAATATCATCCCCAAGTGTCACACTGGAGGAGAGATTGAACAAATTGTACTCGATGAAAAAATGTAAAGAAGAAGAAGTAGTAGTAGTAGCAGTAGTAGTAGTAAAAGATAGATCCTTCTTTCAAGTCAAGGAATCAAACCCAGTGACTAGATTAATTATTCCTTTCAATATACTTTTTAATGTCTTTCTTTTTCTGTTTTTTACACATATGTTGTGTGTCTGATATGCATACATGTATATGCATGTTTTCATGTATGGAACTCATGTGAGAGGGCTGTGTGTATACATATGTACATGTGTGCATGTGGAGATCCAAGGTTATTGTCCAGAATCACCCTTAATCACTCTTCCACCTTACTAATTGAGACAATGTCTCTTAGTCAAATATGCGAGTGTATGTATATATATATATACACACATATATGTGTGTGTGTATATATGTATATATGTATGTATATATACAGATATGTGTGTATATATGTATATATACATATATATGTAAGTATATATACAGATATGTGTGTGTATATATGTATATATACATATATATGTGTGTGTATATACAGATATGTGTGTATATATGTATATATACATATATGTGTGTATATATACAGATGTGTGTATATATGTATATATACATACATATGTATGTATATATACAGATATGTGTGTATATGTATATATACATACATATGTATGTATATATACAGATATGTGTGTATATCTGTATATATACATATATATGTATGTATATATACAGATATGTGTGTGTATATGTGTGTGTGTGTGTGTGTATATATATATATATATATATATATATATATATATATATATATATATGGACTTGTCACAAATTTCAAAATGGTCTTGAGTTCATAATCCTCTTGCTTCAGTGTTCACAGTGGGATCAAACACATTTGCCTCTGTGCCTGACTTAATACTCTCAAAACATCTGCAATTTATCATGGCTCCAAGTTACAGCCTCCACGTAGAGACTGATAAATGCATGAGTTTGAAAGCTAACTGGTTATTTTATTTTATTGATTACCCATTACTCCATTCATAAAGCAGAAGCAAAGACATGTAGAAAGCATCAGCACACATGAAAGAAAATGAAAGGGCCTGTAATTCTGCATAATAACAGGAGAGCAATTTGGACTCCAAAAAATGACTAGATAAACAGGCGTCAAGGTTGTGCCTAGTACTAAGGATCTCAGAGACACTAGAGATAAAAAGGGCATTTGTTTGAGTCCAGGGATATTATATGCAATGCCTTGGCCCCAAATGGCAGATCTACTACATCAATTTATTAAGTCAGGTAACTAATAAAAACCATTCATTCATGTTGTCAAGGGAGGAGTGTTCTTAACAAATTAATCTGGAATACATTTTATTTTTCTTTCTTCCAAGTTCTACTTACTCTCTGAAATTAATTTGCCCAGAAGTTGATTTCTGTCTTCTTTGCAAAGGTCTACTTTTACCCTTAGATGCATAAACACCCTTGGTTATAAAATTTCCCAATTAGATAGGAGTAGGAAGGAAAAGAATGGGAGAAATGCCGACAGGAGCTAAGTTTTCCAGATACTTAATAAAATTTCTCTCTGTGACAGTACACAGCCAAGCGCACTAAAAGAATTGATAGTTTAGATGAGTCAGCATCCAAACAACTAAATATCTAAGCAACCGTCCAATGGAACTAAGAAAAAGGCATGGTATAGTTACAGGGGAAAATCAATACTACCCTTGGTATTTCCATTTTCTTGTAATAAAACACTCAGGCTGTGTGTCTGTATACCATTCTGCATCTGTGTCAGAAGGGAAACTCTGATGCACCTATGTTCCCAGGTCAGTCAGGCAACATCGGTGGCAATGCATTTGTTTCCGTTTTCAAGAACTGGACTGGAACTTTAAATAATAAGAGTGCACAGGTAGAGTCATGTTAATATGAACAGAAGTAATGGCATGTTTAATCTTTTTTAAAATAGCTTAACACTCTTTGATTCATTGTTAGCTTCCGTTTCTTTTAGCTTTAGTTGAGGCCACCGTAAGGGGAAATAGTGCTATCAGATGAAGAGAAGGACCATCCCACATGTTTGAAAAGAAATAAAACATAACGTGGGCTGTTTTCAAGGTGATGCATAAACCCGTCTTGTCGCTGTCATAATAAATCTTGGATAAGATCACCTAGAAAAAAAAAAATAACGAAACCATGCAAAACTGTTTTCATCAGGGTTACAAAGAAATATTAAAGAAATAATATTTGAATAAAAATATTCAGTAGCCCAAGTTTAAAATACTGAAGGCCGAAGCCTGATAATTCAAGGACACTGTTTTGACTGAGATATAATATATGTATACAGTGTTTGAGGGTTTTCTACCAGTTCAGATCTTAACATGTCACAGACTTTCTGAAATTCTATAAAAGTTAACTTTGGAAGGAATTTAGTGGTTGGGAGCAAGTCCTCTCATTTATACAAATGGGTTGTAAGGTTCTAGGGTTTAAGATTTAAGGGTCAGGTTCAATTCTAAATTGGAACTAAAGCATGCCTATAGTACCTGTATCCATAAAAGAACCTAAGATTATATTCATTTTTGACTCTGATGAAATTTGAAGTAAGTATCGTAAGACTACTGAGTACCAGCAAAAGGCATCTTAAATACTTGATTTGAGAGAAAAAAAATCAAAATGAATGGTTCTGTTACTTTCAAATATATGTAAGGTATTCAATCTACTTAGAAATGAGTTCTGCTAAAATGTATAAAACCAGGAATGTGGAAAATGACTTTGAAGTCAGTACTACATTTGAATCAGTAAAATAAAAATAATCATTACTGATTCTCCAGCATTTATTTTCATTGTTTATAATTTAATTTAGAAAATGTAATACATGAATACAGTAATTACATCATTTCCGACACTCCCTGTCCCCATTCCAACCGCTTCTTGTCGTCACTGCTTCTTCTGAAGTTGTTCATGGCTTCTTCTTCTATAATTATTACACACATATGAGCAGATATGAACATACACACACACACACACACACACACACACACACACTTATTCCAAGGTGCTCATTTAGAGTTCTTCTTATGCATGTGTGTTTACTGTTGAACATGTGGGATTACATGACCTATACCACAGTTATGTAGTCAAGGAATAATGTTAAAATTAGTTATACTTATCTGGATTTCTAAAGGAGTAAGCAGTATTAAAGAATTGTAATCATAGAGACCATTCAATACATCATTCACAGATAGTATAGTTGATCAATAAAGAAAATGGATGACACGTGTGCACATGTAAAAGAAGTGGCATTTGAGAGGCATCTGGAGGACTTGAGTTGTTTGTACAAGCCAGAAGCAAAGGCTCAGTTCTCCAGGCACACCATTTATACAGGTAACTGAGTAGGAATGGTTTTAAATGGGAAGCATTTTCCTATCTCATCTTGGTAGAAAAACCAAAGGGCTTTTATCCTGTTTTGTTGACAGTTCTTTCAGCAATGTGGTGAGTTCTGAAGCAGAACAGAGCACCATCTGTATGAGTTTAAGAACTTGAACTGGCTCCGGGAAATATGTATAACTGCCCTTGAGAAAGAGAGCAGCTTCAGAAGGTTTGGAAAACTACTGGTCAATCAACAAGTGTTTATCAACACGCCAGTTCTTGTGTTCAGAACACTATGGTGCTGGCTATGAAATATGATCCCCACAATGAGGATTTCAGTGGGAGAAATGCTATTGGAAAACACTCCAGTGCACATGGAATGAAGAATAACAAGGACTTTCATCATGGAATATGTTCTATTTGCACAATTCCATTTTGGATTAGAAGAGCCTGAAGGCAAATTGAGAGCAATAGTAACATCCCAGAATCTCTAAAAGAGAAAAATCTTTGTTACATCACATTTAAATGTGTGATTTTTGTCTACTTGATTATATAAGCTTGAGACAAAAAGCTCCCTCTCTACCACAGGCTGGCCTGCAGCTTGTTATGTAGAGAAGGCTAGGTGCAAGCTTGTGATGATCCTCAAATCTCTGCATGTTAGGACTATAGGCATGCCGCCGTGCCTGGTAGATAGTTTTCATTCATAACAAATTATTCTATTGTTAGGATGCTCTGACTCCAAGAATGTTTCTTTGACTGTTGACCTGTTATTCTCTGTTCTACTTGTTCATCTTGAATTCTCAGTGCTCCTTGTTCCTCCTGTGGGAGAAATCCAATAGAACAGTAATATTCCCTGAAATATCCTCCCTTTTTCAGTCAACTATGAGAAAGACATGATCTTGATGTTTTCAGCATTCTATGTTCCATACATTGTCGAAATTTACATAACTATGGCAACCACACACAGTACAATCTTTAAAATAAGCATGACTAACGAGAACACACAGGAAAATTACTTTCCTTGATCTGGTATTGGATCTGGTTCTTCTGTAAGATTCTATAGTTTTGTGAACTCCTATGTCACCTCTCAAGTTCAGATTCACTTTAGGGAATGTTCGGTGACCTTTATCAAAACTGCAATCAAGAAAATCTTAGGAAGTCGTAGATATTATGGACTCATTTAATTTGGACATAAACTTTATAGCTATTGATGTTAAATGTTCCTTGTTTTCTGAGTCATTCGTCTACCTTGGCAGGATATGATGAGTCACGGCTCATCATACACATTAGCTCTTCCTTTTATATTGACTACAAATCTAATTACATTACTGGGGCTTCAAAGGATGCTTATGATAGTACATTATCAAATTGCTATGAAACTGCAAAAGAGGTAATATAAAGAAAATGTAAATTGGAATTGTTAAGACATAGCACATGCTCAATAAATGCTAGATTCTTTCACACAAATATTCAAGAAAGTATGGTAAAGTACAGAATATCCTTCGGAATAATATTTTTCATTTAAACAGTATCAAACTTCAATATTTTCCCATCTTTGCGACAAATATTTAGCAAGGTCTCTGTCTCTGTCTGTCTGTCTGTCTCTCTCTCTATATATTTTTTTTTCACGAGAAACAAAGAAGGTCCATAAACATTAAAAGTTTTAGATTTTATATATATTCATGCATATACACATACATACTGATAAATTCATTGACTGGAAAGTATTAGATAGCATGTTTATGGAGCATTGAAAATATAAAATTTAATAAATATGGATGAGATCTTGACAGGATTATTGCTGAAAATCTGAACACTGAATGGGGAATCAAATCAATATATTCAAATATGAAGAGACTGATTTGTGTTATTGTGAGGCGTGGAATTCTTGGTAATTAATGATGGAATACCAGAGCAATGCTGAGTTGGTATTGAAAGCAATGGTAACCATTAGATGTTACTGTATTGGAAGTAAATATGGTGGTTTCTCAGAAAATTTGTAATTGATCTATCTGAAGACCCACCTATACCACTTCTGGGCATATACCCAAAGGATATTCCATTCTGCCACAAGGACACTTACTCAACTATGTTCATAGCAGCTTTATTCATAGTAGCCAGAAACTGGAAACAACCTAGATGTTCCTCAGTCAAAAATGGATAAAGAAAACTTGGTATATTTACACAATGGAGTATTGCTCAGCTGTTAAAAAAAAAATGACATCATGAAATCTGAAGGCAAATGGATGGAACTAGAAAAAATCATCCTGAATGAAGAGGCCAGACTCAGAAAGACATGGGACATACTCACTTATAAATGGATATTAGCTGTGAAGTAAAGGAAAATCATGCTACAATCCAGAGACCCAGAGAGGCTAAGTAAGAAGGGGGGCTCAAGGAGGGATGCAAGCATCTCTCTGGAAAGGGATAACAATAGATTTCAGGGGTGAGGTAGAAACTTAGTATAATGGAAGCTCTCTGGATCTATGAGCAGAACTCTAGCAAAGTCTCCTAGTAATGAGAGATAAAGAGCCTGTGCCAATCACCTTCTGGTATCAGGCAAGGCTTCCAGTGAAGGGATGGATAGTTTGTCCTTCTTGCAAGATATGCTGGAGCAAATATGGCACAGAACTTTCAGGAATGACCAACCAATGACTAGTCTAATTTGTGACCCAGATCACCAGAGGGAGCCTAGTCCTGACACTGCCAGGAACCATAGGCTAAATAGTCCAGAGACCTAGGCTAGAAACAAACACAACTGCCAAAAAATCATCAATGAAATTGTTCCTAATGATATTCTGCTATGCTTGTAGACCAGAGCCATGGATAACCATCATCAAAGAGGCTTCATCAAGCAACTGATAGGAGCAGATGCAAAGATCCATAGGTAGACATTAGGCAATTAGGCAGAGCTCAGGGAATCCTGTAGAAGAGGTGTGAGGATGATTTGTAGGAGACAGAGGGATCAAGGGCACACACAGAATCAACTAACCAGGGCTAGTTGGGGCTCATAGAGACAATCGGGTGACCTGGATATGGTTGACCTAGTTCCTCTGTATACATGTTCTGGTTGCATAGTTTGGTATTCTTGAGGAACTCCTAACAGTGGTAGCAGGGGCTGTCTCTTACTCTGTTGTTTGCCTTTGGGACTTTTCCTCCTACTGGGTTGATATGAGGGTATATGCCTAGCCGTATTGTAACTTGTTATGCCATGTCTGTTTGATATCCCCGGAAGGCCTCATCTTTTCTGATAGGACATGGAAGAGGAAATGATCTTGGAGAGAGGGAGTTGGTTGGGGGAGTGTAGAGAGGAGAGGAAGGAGGGGGAAACTGCAGCCAGAATTTAATATATGAAAGAAGAAGAAATAAAGAGAAAATTAAATTAAATATTATAGTAATCCTAGAATTCAGATTAATAAATATCAAGGTTGGAGTAAAAGTTAGAGAAGAGTATAAGTTCTTGAATACACTCTCCATAGAGGATGAAGAAGACGACAGAAAGAGAACTTTCAGGATCTTGCAACTGAAGGGACGAAGGACAAGCTCTAGATAACATGGCAGATGAAAACAAATTTTTAGTGTGTGGGGCTTGGGGCTGTACCATTCATATCATCCAGGACTCACTGGAAACACAAACTCAGAGACCCATCCTAAGTCATGTAAATATATAGCAGTGGTGTGTTGGAAAATGTCAACAGAATGTTTGTTTGCTGAAAGACTTTTCTCCCAGTGTGGCATACAGTGTGATGATTTACAGTAGGTTCAAAACCTATATCCTCTAGGTCTGAATCCTATGTCCTTAGCGTCTTTTATCCTCAACATAAGCAAGTTAGGACATCTTGGGAAACCCATGTTATTATCTTTACAAATTGTAAAGGACTACAAGAGACCAATTTTTTTCTTTATGAGCACAAATGAGCAGAGAACATAGAGATGAAAGAAGGTACTCGAAGCAAAAAACATGCATGAAAGATCAGTGTAAAGGGGGAACTATCACAGAATAGACATTAGGTTAAAAAAAAAAAAAAAAAGTTTACAAGAAACATAAAAGGTCCATAAGTAATAAAATACCAGATTTCAGTAAAATAGAGAGCTTTAAATATTATATGCCCAGGACTAGGACACATAAACACAGGAGGAAACCAAATGTAGTAGCAATACAAAAATATTGCAAGAAACATAAAACCTCATTTTCAGCATGGATTACAGACCACCTTGCAGAAAACTGCTATCAGGAGAATCAAACAGTACCACATACCAGCTAGCTTGTATCAATGCATCCAAATCCCTCCATCCAACCGCAAAAAAGTATACTTTCTTCAAAAACATGAAGTGGTCATCCCATAATATAGGTCCTATAATAAGCTAAAATCTGGTATAGGAATTACTAAATGATTATGGATGAAGGTAGCTCCAAAAGTTAAAAATACAGCTAACATATGATCTGGAAATGATATTTGTGGAAGTTTATCCAAAGGAAACCAGAATCTCTTAGGAATATCATGTAAATCATAGAACTGTTTATGATGCCAACAACATGGAGTCTAAAGTCTGTCAACAGATAAACTGATATGGCATATATATGTTCATGCACTCAGATATTCGGCCTTGGGAAAATGAATAAATCCTGCCATTTGTAGCATCATGGGTGCACCTGGCAGGCAGCCTAAGTGAAATGAAATAAAAGCAACACAACAAATTATGCATGATGCCACTACTGTGTGAAATCTGAAATCCTTTAAAAAGCAGCAGAGCAGAACAGCCATTGCCAGGCACTTTCCAGGAGAAAACAACAGCTGAAGTATACATGTTGGATTTGTATAGTTCTCTATACAACACAAACCACAGCAACAGCAGCATACTGGAAACTTAAAACTTAATAAGAGCTTAATTCTTCTCTTAATTGTTCTTATCAAGTTATAATAATGATAACAAAAATATAATAGATTTAAGAATGATTTTGTCAGGCAATAAACATATCTGCCCACCTGATGAAGATAACCGTTTCATGGCTATGTACTTATCTACAAACTTATCAAATTGAACACATTAATTATGCACAGTTTTTCACATATAAAAATACATTAATAGAGCACCTTACAAATTATCTTGTTTGGGGACTAGAAAGGTGACAAAGTAGTTAAGATAAAGTAATGCATTTCTAGAGGACCTACATTTGGTTCAGAACACCCATATTGGCTGGCTCATAACTGTCTGTAACTCTAGCTGCAGGAGATTGTATGCCCTCCACAGGTACCTGCACTCAGATATCCTCAAAATTATTTTGCTAATATATTTTGTCATAGAAAAATTTTTATAGCCAGATGCATGTTTACTTCAGTATGTACTATGCCTGGGAAAAGGTCTTCTATGGGGCTGCTCAGTAAGGATTTGCAGAATGACTGAAAAGTAAAGTATCTCTCAATGAATATTCAAATTAATTGTTTTTAAATATCTGTCTTAAGATTGGGTACAAATAACTGCAACAATTGGCCTCATTATATTTTTGTTCAGAGTGGCTTTCATTTATTTGTCTTAGAATCTCATGATTTAGAGGAAACACTTGGCAGGGACTCAAGTCATTTTATTATTTATTAGCAGCTGGAACTGTATCCAGGACATAGAAGCAAAGACTTCCACAGGAAGGTGGCTGCCATGTCTTTATCTACATACCAATGGGACTTGGTTAACAGGGATTACTTTCCCTGCCAAGGCAGACATGGGATTTTACTTAAGAATTCAATAAAAACAAGTCTTCCTGTTTATAGGCAGTTGTGTTGTCACAGGCTGTGATATTCTTGGATTTCTAACCCCTTTCTCTAAGTACAACATCAAATTATCCTATGCTTTTCTGTCCAAAGCCCTTCTTTTCAATTGGCATGAAACTTGTTTGAAAGCCAAAGACTCTGTTCTTAATATAGCTGACCTATTATTTGATTACATATGGAATGTCTCTTTCTACAAAACAACGCTACTTAGAAAAGTGCAAGTGAACTCTTGAGCTGCTGAACAAGTGAGCAAGGGGGAATTTCGATAGCAATCAAGGGCTTCACTACCACAGAGCTCCGGAAACTACCTGCTTGGTTTTGTTCCTCCCTCTCTTCTTTCCTTCCTCCCTCCTTCCTTTCCTTTCCTTTCTTTCCTTCCTTCCTTTCTTCCTTTCCTTCCTTCCCTCCCTCTCTCCCTCCCTCCCTCCTTCCTTCTTCCTTCTTCCCTCCCTCCCTTCCTTCCTTTGTTCTTGTTTACTTCCTTTCATTATAAAAACTTGACTTGGAAAACAGATTTAAAGGTTTTAAAAGCAAGGATTTTCCAACGTCCTTGTTCATTTCATGTAAACAGTTCACGTAAGTCATTTTCTCAGCCTGTGTCTTTCATAAACATTGTGTAAGCTTCCTCAGCACTCCTCCATCAAAGAGAGTAAGCACACAGTCCTTTCGGGTCCCTGTGCTACTTGAAAACAATGATAGAGTATTTCAAAAGATTTATTTTATATCCACTCATTCACTTGTATTTAATGACTTAAAATTTTAGGGGAAAATATTTAAAATGGTACAAAGTCATTGGAGATGAGGAAATTACTAATAAAAGCAAATTAGAAAAAAGATCAAGTTTAACAAACTCCTAGTCTAGTAGGACAGTTGCTGAAATATGTTATTTTTTTTTCAGTAATAAGATATATGCATTGGTTTAACTCATTTAACTGAAAAGAGATCTGGGGTTCAGAGGTTTTGGTTGAGACAGGATGTTGTACAAACTGAAAGTGATGGTGCATGTCTATACTCTCAACAGATGGGAGGCACACATGGGAATATTGACAGTTTGAAACTATCCCGAAGGATAAAGTGAGAATTTTCTGAAAACAAAACAGAACTGAAGCATAATTCTATGGCTCAAATGTGAGCAATATTATAGGAAACGTTGATTTTTTTTTTTTAACTAAATATACTGAATACTTTGCAATAGTCCAATAATTCAAGCTTAATCAAATTGTTTTTCTTAAAAGCATTATAAATTGTGTTAAAAAGGGGGTGGCAACGACTATGTGAAATGCGAACCTTTATAGCCAGCTACAGCAAATGCTCTAAATTTTAAATAAAAACTTAAGAGGGATATTAAGACTTTGAAATAACTGTATAGAAAAATAAGAGTTAGCACATTAATCTACCAATGTTTTTGTCTCAAGTGATAACTGTTACATGAAGAAGGGTGGTAAATGAAGAATTCCATTCCCACTCTCCTGCACTCTGGTTGCTGTGTAATCTTATAGAACACAAGTAACCTCTCCAGGATCATGTTTTACTAATGCAATGCTGGTAAAAAGAAATGGTATGGCCCGTGGTAATCATATCACAGTATACTAAGTGCCAATGATGTTGACATCTTTGTAAAGATGTAAAGGCCTGCTATTCTAATATAGAAAGCTAAAATGAACCCTACACTCAATGTAGTAATTAAAAGTTCTTTTGACAAACTCTTTATAACTCTTGGACAGTAAAGACAAACATTAAAAATTCTGTGCTTACAATTAGAAATTTATAAACAAATGAAATTTCCTGGTTAGTTCTAAAATAAAAAAAAGAATGTTAGTTACCGAATCCTTTAGCATTTATTTTCTGAATCCCTAATCTTACACAATCTATCTAACAATTCTGAAGCCCATCCTTATACAGATAATGTGTCCAGTCACTTATATGTGAGAACATATTTTTGTGTATATGACATATGCAACTACATGATCTGAATAAAGAAGCCATTTAACTTAGATGCATAAGGGATGCTATCTGGTCCACAACAGAGAAAAGGTACCGATAGGTTCAGAAATGTGTTAGTATTCTGAAGGAGACTTTGGCTTTAATGCAGTTTCAAAGAATAAGACAAAATGAAAAGTATATTTTGAGATACTTAACATACTTTATCCTTCATTATGTAGAACAGAATTTTGTTGTGTGATAAATACAGATGAGAAGAGAACAAGCGAGAGGGGTCAAGAAGACCACAAAAAGTCCTACGGGGTCAACTAACCTGGTAGCGTGGGGCTCACGGAGCCTGGGCCACTAACCAGGGAACATGCAGGAACTGGGCATAGATGCAAACACATTTGTAACAAAAATGCAGCTTGGTCTTCATGTGAGTCCCCTAATAAATGGAGCGGAGGGGGGGGCTGTCTCGCTCTCTGTTCCCTACCTTTGGATCCCCTCTCCCTACCTGGACTTTTTGGTTGAGCCTCAGTGGGAGAGGATGTGACTAGTCCTGCTGGGAATAGATATCCTAGGGTGAGATGGTACCCAAGGGAGGCTCCCTTTCTCTGAGGAGAAGGGGAGGGAACAGTGGGGGGAAGGATGTGTAAGGGTGAGCCTGGGCAGAGAGGATGGAGGGGGGTTGATTGGTGTGTAAAGTGAATAAAAATATTATTGGTGAAAAAGAGATGGGTTAAAACACAGTTGATCTCAGAAGCGATCTCTTCCTTGCTCCTCCTTAGAAACAATATTTTACCTCTCATTGGTTCTCCTGAAATAGCCTATCCTTTCTATACTGACATGGTCTCACAGTTTCCGCACCCCCATGAAGTTCTGTTTCCCTATCCTTGTCCTGATCCTGTGCACGGCCTTTTTTTCCCCAGATAACAGTATCTCTGAAGTTGTCTTTGCTCCTGGAGCATGCAAAACCATCTAAAATTTTGCTTTACTAAATATCACCTAAAACAATAACCTCAAGTCAGAAACAATAGCCAGATGAAAGATAATAGTTGGTTTATATTAACAGTTTTTGCACATTTGTTCTTTTCGTTATTAATAATGAGGCTGATGGTACAGGGTCTCTTCATGTCGTTGAGGGTGGACCTGAAATTGTGACCTTCTTCTACCCCAGCTCCTTCGTGCTTAAATGATTGACATGTGCCACTCCATCCGCCATACACAGATCTGAGTCATTATCCTCGTAACACTGAATTTCCCAAGATATTGCCTCAGCCAAATCATATTTCAAGAGTCTAGAGGTTACTGGCCAGTCCCGACCTTTGGTTCGGTGTGATGTGTGGTGCACACTCTCTCTTCTTAATGAGCATGCTGGTAACACCGCATTTCAATTACGGCCTAGAGGTCACAGGCACTGTCAGTTACGACACTTGGAATGAGGACCCAGGGTATTCCCACGACAGGCGATAATTTTCCATATTTATCATAGCACAAGAAAATGGATTTAAAAATGGGTTAGATTTTATAAGGTCCTCGGGCCAGCAAAGTTGTCATGAGAGACTGTAGACGTTTTCAGGATGCTGGGTCACTAGTGGTATTCATATTCATCCACAAGAGAGAGTTCTTAGAAACAACCACAGGCGTTCTCTATTTGGTCAAGTGGAATGGTTTACATTTTTTTCAGTTTTAAGCTTAAAAACAGTGCTACCCACAAATATTTGGGGCACTAACATCACTCCCTAATTGCATAGAAAAACCACAAATTTTAAAGGTATATTTAAAATGTTGTCTCATGTAGTTAATCTCTTTTGGTTGGACCTTCTAGAAACACAGGGAATAAATAATCTCAGATGAGCAACATCAAAAAAAAAAAGGGAAACACACACACACACACACACACACACACACACACCACCACAACCACCACCACCACCATCACCACCACCATCATCATTACCACCACCACCACCACCACCACCATCACCACCACCATCATCATTACCACCACAACTACCACCACCAACAGCAAAATATCAAGATTCAATAATTATTGTTCATTGAGCTCTTTCAATATCTGTGGCCTCAATTTCCCAATAAGAAGGTATATGCCATAGAAACTAGAAAATATATCCTGAGTGAGGTATCCTAGACCCAGAAATACAAATATGATATGTATTCACTTATGAGCTTTTAAGTCAATGATAGCCAAGCCAAAGTCCATAGGAGCACAGAGGATAGATACAGGGTAAGAGACTAAAGCAGATAGATAGATATTATTATTATTAAAGGGAACTAGAATAGATATTTATGGATAGATGGGGGTCTGGAATTGGAGGATCAAGTGGGGAGGGAAGAGGAGCTGTGGAAGGGAATATAGAGGCAGCAAATTTAAAAGTCATTTGAGGGGTAGCATGGAAAGCTAATACAATAGAAATTTCAATATATATATATATATATATATATATATACACACAAAGGTAATCTAAATGTAATTGCCAAATAATGTTGGGCCTTATTGCTGAAGACAATATCTAAACAACACATTGAGCATCAACATGTCAAGCCAGTGTCTACACAGGGCCTTCACCCCTACATTCCAATATTTCTGGTGCAGTAAGGTATTCTGCACGCTATCAAAATAGAAACATAAACACCAAGCCAGGCCAGAAAAAAATAAACCCTTTATCTGCACTGGTAAACTACCTGCTACAGATGATCGAGCATTAGTTCTCAGCCTGTGGGTCTTGACCTCTTTGAGGTTGACACGGCATATATAATGCATATCAGCTATTTACATTCTGATTCAGAACAGCAACAAAGTTACAGTTATGAAGTAGCAACATAATCGTTTTAGGGGTTTACCAAACATGAGGAACTGTATTAAAGGGTTACAGTCACAAAATTAAGAACCACTGTGCTAGGGCAGTGGTAGCACAAAGTCCGTGGGAGTAACCAACCAATAACTGATCTGACTTAAGGCCCATGCTGTGATATGGGATGCATACCTGACACTGCTTGGGTGACCATGAACCCGAGACTAGGGAGCCCAGGGACCCAATAATACAGGTCTAAAAAAAAAAAAAAAACAGAATAGAAAAAAAAAAAACATATACAGTAATAAGATGACTTCTAATGACACGCCGCTATACTCATTTTTCAGTGCTTTGTTCATCATCAGAGAAGCTTCCTTTTGCAGCCGATAGAACAAATATGAAGACCCACAGCCAGATTTTATGCAGAGGATGAGAGATATTGGAACGCTCAGCCCCAAATGGGATGTCTCCATAGAATCTCGCTCAGGGAAACCCACAGAAGAGGAGGCAGAGAGAATGTAAGAGCCAGGGGGGATGGAGGACACCACGAACACAAGGCCTCTAAGTGAACGTGGGCGTGGGCGGAGCTTTGTTTGAATGAACTCACAGAGACTGAAGCAGCATGCTTTCATCATGGACTCCAGGTCAGTGTTTTCACGGGATTCCCAAGGGCGTGAGTGAGTGGGTTTGTGATTCTTGGTACTTCTCTTGCTTACTTTCATCCTTTTGGTGTGTCTTGTCCAACTTCAGTGTGACAATTTTTGTTTTAATTTCACTATGCATTATTTTCTAATATTTTTTAAGCGAATGGATAAATGAATGGATAAGTGAATATGTTGAAGTTGTTTGGGGGAAGAGGTTTTTGGTTTAACTAGATTTTAGGGTTCTGTTGCTGTGTTGGGTTTGGGGGGTTGTTTTTAGTGAAATAACTTAAAGTCAGTGGGTAGGGAAGAAAAGAGGATTTGGAAGGACTCAGGGGAGAAAAAGAATATGAAAAAAGTATTTAAATTTAGAAGTTTTTAAATAATAAATTTATAATTAAAAATTAAAATAAATTAATTCAACCATTCAAGGAAGTCCATCTCTCCTCTCTTCTCTCCTCTCTCTCCACTCTCGCTCTCTTTCCCTTCTCCTTTCTTCTTCCGTTTCCTCCCTCCCTCTGATCTCCCCTCCTCCTCTCTCCTTCCCTCTTCTGTCTCTGTCTCTGTTTCTCTCTCTCTCTCTCTCTCTCTCTCTCTCTCTCTCTCTCTCTCTTTCTCTCTCTCATACACACACACACACACACACACACACACACGAACGCATGCCTGCGTGCACACAAACACACACACATGTTTGTATATTTGAAAGTAAGTTTTAATCACTCAAAAATCAGGATATGGTATTTCCTTAGTAAAACTTCTCAATAGGTCATAGTACGTCTTCGTCCCATGAGCCTGAGTTCACTGGATAATTGTTCACTTTTTAGGACACAGCTGGACACGTTTTGAATTTTAGCATCACACCATGCAATGGCAGAAGTCACTGTGGTGCTGAGGCAGCCCTGTCCTCAGCTTCTGATACGCTCACTTGAGATGAATTGTCTTAATCACAACATGCCTTTGTTCCTTTGAGTTCTAGATCTTCTGCAATTTCAACACATATTTATGGTTCCTACTGGTATCTCTTTTAGAGAAGGTACCATATCTGGCTTTTGTATCTTAAGTTCTTACAGCATTGTTACAGTAACAACGTCAGGAATTCAGTTTGTAAATGTGTTTCTGTGTGTGTTTATGTGTGTTTACATGTGTATTCTGTGCTGTTGTGTTCTATAGTGACTCTCCTCTCATTTTTATTTCCAATTTCTTCTAATAGGACCATTGTTTCCCAGAATCATTCTCCCCAAAATTTAAAATGATTTCAGGTAGTGTTCAGTTTACATAGCCTATTTAAAATTTTTCTGTATCGTAAAATTTTACTCTTACATCCCTGACCCGGATCCTGATTTCAACACATAACTGTCAGTAATAGCTCAACTTGCATGGCCTTGATTTTTCTCTATTCAGAAGGCACAGTTTCCAGAGTAATTGCCAAACAACACAATGAGAGAGACACCACCCACGCTTACATGCCAAATCTATTACACCAAAATGATTTGGTTTGATCATTAGCAACTCATCATTAGGAAGTCTACTCAATCTTATCCACTGTTTGTGTCTCACGGTCTTTCTCAGTTTGACTTGCTTTCTAACATTCCTTGGAAGTGCGTCGAGATGATTTGATTATTACAAGGACAATGCGTGAAGACAGTGAGACGGCCCAGCCGGTAAAAGCCTAGCAAGCGGAGCTCAGTCCTTACAACTCTGGAGGGAGAAGAAGATGGAGTCTGTACAATTATCTTGCAATTTTTACACATATGCCATGGCATGTGTACATGACCTCTCCTACAGCATATAGATTCATATATGATAAAATTACTACTACTGCCGCTGCTGCTACTACTACGACTACCACTACTACGATTACTACTAATTATTGTTATTATTACATGCATTTTAACAATTACAAACACTGGATTGGGCATAGATACGTTTTTAAATTTAGATGGTGAATTTTCTGATATGGCAAATCTTACAACTGTGACAATTTCATATAAAAAAAATTATACCTAAAATGTCAAGAGCTTTCATGCTAAAAAATAACGTGGCTCAGATAAATCCAAATGCTCATATTTGTCATTTGCTATTATAAATTTCCATCCTGTCTGCCTAGAATGTCCTTTTTATATTTTCCCAAATGTCTAACTCTTACTTATCTTTTAAGACCTAGAGGAAATGTTACTTTTCCGTGACTCTCTCAACGTGAATCACTCCGTAACTTTTATGCCTTTCCATCCTATCTCTCTGGAACACTACTTTGTGCTCAAAATACACTCTTTCTTCCGATGATAAATGTCCGCTGATAAGTTTTCCCTACACGACTAGAATACCATTTACATTTGCTAACACGTAAAGGATAACATCTAACTTTCACACTATTGGTACTTACAAAAATACTATTGTTATCTCTCCACTTAATTTTATAATTCAAAGGGTTTATTCTATGATTTGTAGTTAACTCTAAAATTATTGTCTTAGCTTACATGTTAAATCCTAATATACTTTGTTACGGTTTTGTTGTTGTTTTTGTTATTGTTGCTTTGTATTTATTTTTTGTTTTCTTTGAGTTATCAACAAACTTTTTCCCACTTGAATTTTGGGGGCACAGTTTCTGTTAATTCTTCCAGGAGACATTTCCTAAGATTCTCCTTCAGACTTAAAGAATTATTCCTCAGAGTTTCCTTAGTGGGTAACACCTGAATTCCTACTCCCTAACTCTAGCTTATTCTGTTGTCATGGATCCTCCCAGAAGTCTAATATGTATCTTCTGAAAGTAGTATTCCTCAGAGCAGGGAGAAGGGAGTACTCACCATGCATCCAGGAGAAGACACAGATACACAATAGCCTAGAGACAGCCATTATATCCAGACATGAGAAGTCTACATACGCACAGCTACACACTGACACTTTCTTTCTCCACTGAAACTTCTTGACATCACTAAAAAAGAACCATCCTTGATTTGAAATCTCAAATCACCTTAGTTAAAAATAGTGACCAATCATGTAATTACAAATGGTTTTCAAATTTTCTTTTTAACCTTCTAATAGGCTCAAATGACGATTTTCAAAATTTTGAAGTATTTTTTTTTCCATTTTCTGAAAGAGAAAATAAATTGTAAAAGTCTTCTGATTGCTGTCGTGGGCACACCCTGGGGCCACTGAAGGATGAACTTATTTCATATGGATTTTTATGGATCTGATATTTAGGTGTGAGGGAAATTCCCATTATCATATCTCAATGATTTGCTCCCCCTAATGCACAATGTTTAGAAAACTGGGTGCTTAAAATTCTCAGATTACAGGATGTTTGATCAGAAGCAAAAAAAAAAAAAAAAAAGAAAGAAAGAAAGAAAAAGAAAAAAGAAAAACAACCGACAAACTTTGTTTCCATTTTATTAGACACCTTATAACCTAATCAAACTTAACATTCTCTTGCAACAAAGTTATCCTGTCTACTCAGAGAGAGATAATGCCAATCATTTCCCATGACTGACATCTTAGCAGATGATGTGTCATACTGGGACTTTCCTTTTTTTTTTTTTT
>CM052720.1:27163416-27177343 GCA_028551405.1 Uromys caudimaculatus | reverse complement strand
GACTCCTGGTGTCCCATACTGGGACTTTCTATCACTTTGGTTAGAAAATGGAGTTTTATAACACCCAGAGAATGAAATGGGGATGGAGAAGACTGGTGCTTCAGCAGCCACTTCACAAGCCTATTTAGCACAGCAGTGATGAAATAACAAAGCGATGCACTGTAGCATGACCATTCAGTCAACATACATGCACTAAGCATGCAGCACGTGGGGCTGGTCAGGTGGCTCTCCAGGGAGAGCCTCTCCCAGCCTAGTTTGGCAGCCTCAGTTCAATCCCCAGTACCCACATGGCAGAAAGGGATAGTTGGTCCCAGAAAATTGTCCTCTGTTTCTAGATATATACAATAAGGAAAGGAAAGGAAAGGAAAGGAAAGGAAAGGAAAGGAAAGGAAAGGAAAGGAAAGGAAAGGAAAGGAAAGGAAAGGAAAGGAAAGGAAAGGAAAGGAATAGAAAGAGAGAAAGAGACGGAGACAGAAATGAAATATATTTTATTTACCTATTAACTGGCATTAGATTCAAGGTTTATCAACAAGACAAAATCCTAACCCTCACAGATCGTATATTTCCCATGCGTAAATATACAATCTTTCAGTGCACACCCTCTCCCAAATACTTTTTTTACTCCAAGATTCTGTGCATAAAATAAACAACTTTCTCCCCTTCTTACCACAACCTGAAACTTTTTGCAAAGTGTTTTTTATAGTCTCCAAAAAGCTACTTGCAAAACATTGCCTCTTACGCCCAACCACATCATTGAAATACATTTGTAGCCTCCCGCAGCCTCTGTAGCTATGTTGAGTCACTGGGTACAATTTCATAAGGGAGACAGATGGAGAAACAGAAATGCTGCGCTAGGTATGACTGAAATTAGACCGAGATTGTAAAACGTAATTAGATTTGCAAAAGTTAAGCACTTGTGAGCAGCTGCCTGATTGAGTCTATTCTCCATAAGGAAATATCCTAGTTTTTCATTTTTTTTTTCTAAATTAAAGAATCTCATTCATAGTGATAACACTTAAGACCATCTAGTGTTACATCTCTAGTTCCAAATAATGACAGTTGTTTCTGATATGTCTTTGATGAGATAAAGTGTGATTGACATTCATTTAAACATGTCAGGCATGAGGTAATAATAGTTCACTGTACATAAAACAATTCAATCTTTTATTGTCTTTAAACTGGAAATCCAGAATTTCAATCTAGATATGGACAACCCAATACCTAGTTTAAAAAAAAAAAGACTTCTTTTCTTAAGTTAAGTATCATAAGAATTTTAAAGGGATGAAATAGTATAATTATTATACTACTAACAAAATATAGGTGAGTTACCTAAGCTCAAAGCTTATTTATTTGGCTCTTTAAACCTAAATATATGTCATAAACAAAATGAGAAGATAAAGAAGGAATTTATACAAATTTTCTTTTGCAAATAATGAAATAGAAATATTAAGGATTATTGTTTAATATATTTATTCCAAAGATACAGTATGCTAGATAAGGAAAAAATAATACAGAAATTCATAATCAAATCGACGAATAAATTTTACTTTGTCCACAATTATACCAACCTAATTTCACTCAAATTAGACCATGGAAATGCTTTCACAAACTCATGATTAGAATGCAACAAACTGCATATCAAATGTGCTTTTCATCTCCTGATGCTGCAGGTTGTTTGGGTAAGTAATGCTGCTGCTTCCTGCTTCTGCAATAGGTTGTGCTTTTGCCCCTGGCGTCACGTTTGTCCTTATTTAACTCCCACTATTATATCAAAGGGATGAGAAGAACTTAAAGAAATGTTCAAAGTCCCTAGTGATCAGGGAAATGCAAATCAAAACGACCCTGAGATTCCACCTTGTACCAATCAGAATGGCTAAGATCAAAAACTCAGGTGACAGCACATGTTGGCAAGGATGTGGAGAGAGGAACACTCCTCCATTGCTGGTGGGATTGCAAACTGGTAAAACCATTCTGGAAATCAATCTGGAGGTTCCTCAGAAAACTGGAAATAGATCTACCTGGAGACCAAACTATAACACTCTTGGGCATATACCCAAAAGATGCCCCACCATGCCCCAGGGGCATGTGCTCCACTATGTTCACAGCAGCCATATTTGTGATAGCCAGAAGCTGGAAACAACCCAGATGTCCTACAATGGAAGAATGGATACAGAAAATGTGGTTCATTTACACATTGGAATACTATCTAGCTATTAAAAAGGATAACATCGTGATTATTTCAGGCAAATGAATGCAACTAGAAAATATCATCCTGAGTGAGGTAACTCAGACCCAAAAGGACATGCATGGTATGTACTCACTAATAAGTGGATATTAGCCAGAGGAAGTCCAGGCCCTGACACTGTAACTGATGCTCTGGTGTGCTTGCAGACAGAAGCCTAGCATGGCTGCCCTCAGAGAAGCCCAACAAGCAACTGAAAGAGTCAGATGCAGATACTAGCACCTAACCAATAGATTGAAACCAGTGTCTCCTGTGGTTGAATAGGGGAAAAGCTGGAAGAAGCTGAGGAAGAGAGCAGCAGTCTCAACTGACCTGGACCCACGACATCTCTCCGACACTGAGTGACCAACCAGGCAGCATATGTGAGCTAGTCTGACTCCCCTGACACATATACAGCAGAGGACTGCCTGATTTGGCCTTAGGGAGAGAAGATGTCTCTAACCCTAGAGAGACTTGAGGCCCCAGGGAGTGGGAAGGCCTTGTGAGGTAGGGATGGGGACATCCTCTTGGAGACAGGAGGAGGGGGAAGAGGTATGGGATGGAGAGCGTTCTGGGGGCAGACCAGGAGGGCGATGAACTCTGGACTGTAAAAACAGATTAAAGAATAAAAATAAATAATTTTTTTAAAAAAAAACATTATTTCCAATGATGGAATATTTTAGAACCCTGAATTCTATCTCTTTCAGCTTTGTGCCATATCTTTACAAGTCAGTTGTTAAAAATAAAATTATTGGGGTCTCGATAGATATCTCATTGGTTAAAAGAGTGCATACCATTCTTCTAGAAGACACAAGTTCAGTTGCCAGTGTCTAGGCAGGTAGATCAATCACAATCTACCTGATTCCAACTCTAGAGATCTGGCATTCCCCCAGGCCTCCTCAATTACCACACACACACACACACACACACACACACACACACACACACACACACACACACACAACTACACATAACTTTAAAAGCTAATAATAAATTTTTCTAAAACCGGAACTGTTGAAACCTACAGATAATTTGCCCTTTTACCCTTCTACTAATCCGGGTATAATTTTTCACACATTTATAGTATCGCAGCCTTCTTATCCTCCAGATTACATTCCTTTTTTTCTATATGAAAGATGTCCTTTAGCAGGTCTCATAAATGGGTACTGGGAGTCCTCTAGACTTGTGTATTCAGCATGGTCACACAGACAAGTGTCATCTACCTTAGATCTATGACATTGAGATGTTCCAAACCCTTCATCTTTAGTTTAACGTAAATCAAAACAACACTGTTACCAGCTTTGTCTCTACATTGAGCTGAACCGTGCCTCCTTCTAGACTGTGCGCATAGGCTGTAGCTGTGCTCTTCGGAGCCTGTCAGAAACAGTCTCTCACTTAAGAGCCCTTTGAAGAACTGATGACAGTGAACACGAGTCCCTGATGCTTATGCTATCTTGGCTGATTTTCTTTTCTGTAACTTTCATGAGGTCTTCATACATCTCAGTTTCAAGTCATGTCACTATTTCAGACACTGACTGCTAAATATGCTGCAAGTGGCACTCTTCTTTTAAAGCAAGCCACGTGTAACAGTGCAAACTTTGTGCATAGCAGGAAACAAAATAATTGAACAGGCAGAGCCCAAGGTGAACTTAACAAGACTTAGCAAATAAGACGAAAGTGTCAGACTGTCAGCTCCTCCCACTTAAGCATTGAACCCAAATCCCTCCAGAGTCAATTAGATTTATTTTTTTAATCTGTCTTTTGGATAGAAAACCTTCAAGACAAATGCAAAAACAATCTTCAGGTGAGCTAAGTTACTTCTCAAACAGCTTTTAATTCTGTGATGATAGACATTTAGTTTGGGTCTATCTATCTATGGAATATTTTGTCTAAATTTTACTCATACATTTTGTGAACATATATGTTTGCCATATATAGACACACACACACACACACATATATATATACACATATATACATACACATATACATATATATGCATTTTGTGTATATATATATATATATATATACAAAATGCATACACATATATACAAAATGCATATATATTTTTGTATACACATATATATACAAAATGCATATATATTTTTTCATGAATAGCTGAGAGTTGTGTTAATGTCCACATGTGACTTTTTGTGCAAAGTTGTAACACTACATACAAATGTAACACAACACACAAATGTGCACAAACACACACACACACACACACACACACACACACAAATTAGTCTCTACTCCAGGACACTAATCCAAAATTTCAGGATGCAAAAATATTAATGAAATATATAATGTCTAGTCTTAAGAATCAGTTTGAAGGTTAGAAATGGCTCAGTAGTTGAAGAGAAATTATTGCTCATTAGAGGACCCAGGTTCCATTCCAAGAACCCACACTAAAGTTTATAGCTATCTGTAGCTGTAGTTCCAGAACTTTCTACAACACTTTCTTTTGGTTTCAAGCATGTGTGTGATGTACAGATATATATGCTGTCAAAACACCAATATGCATAAAATAATAAAATATTCTAAAAATCAATTCAAAGTGCAGAGAGGTTGGGGGTCCTTTTCTCGCAGGTTGTTGACTCACTGTGAAATAACTACTATCTAAGTACTTTTTAAAGTAAGATTTCCCTAGTTCTTGTCTGTTTACTGCTCTCATTTGCAGTATGAACCTGGGAGGGTAGGGCCAAACAATGAAGTGGACTAAAGTCTCATGCAATAGCCAACTTTATTCTGAACATCAGACAATTTGTACTCTGAGGGTTAAGAAGGATCTCATGAGTAAGGTTTTCAATCTCGAGGGCAAGCCACATGTGGCAAAAACACGTTTTTCCACAGAGACACGTGATGAACAACAGCTGAAGTAAGATCATTCCTGGGAGGGCCATGAAAACATATTTCAAGAACAGTTCAGTGTTTTAAAGAAACTGAGGTCATGAGACTCTCGTCCTGTTTTCTGGGAACTTTCTTAAAAGCGCTCAGAACTCTTACACGACTCCACTCTTGGACTGTGTTCCAACGCCGGCCTATTTCATTCCAACCATTTTCAATTAGAATTACAGAATCCGGGGCTTGTGGTTTGATATTTATACCTATTGCATTTCATAAGTAATTTCAATGAACAATCTGGAGTGTAAACGATTTTGGAAAATACCAAGTTCCATTAAAATGGACAAAGGAAATGTTTTAATTTAAAATTTGAAGCTAAGTAAGCCAGGTTAGGTACGGTGCCACATAGCTGTAACCCCAATGTGAAAAGCAGGAGCAGGGGGATCACTGCGACTTCAGGACCGAAATGGTTTTCACAGCAACCTCCAGTCCTGTTAGTCCTATACAGTACGATCTTGTCTAAGTTAAATCCGTAATTTTACTGAAATTACTAATGAATCACTGTCATAGATGCAGTAAAGAGTAGGTGACTGCTGCTAATTAGCCAATGTCTTATCAGTGATTAACATATCAACTTTAATCAGCATCTCATTAGCATATTTACATTAGTCAGATGTAACTGAAATAATAATGTCTTTATCTTATCAAACAATAAGGTACCTTGTATTAAACAAACTTTCCTAACTTGGTAACAAAAGGCTCTCTAGTCTTTATAAAAATGAAATGGCTGTCATGCTAATAACCAACCATTCCCTTATATGCTGGATAAATATTTTTGAACAGCCTTAGATATTACCTTTCCACTATGTATAGGGAATAAAATATTAGACATTTTCTCTCCAAATATATAGTCAGGGCTTGCTACATAGCAGTTGTTCAGTGACTATCTGCTGAAAGAATAAACATCTCCCCCTACACACAGACTCTTCACTGAAGCAAGTAAGTGGCTATATCATCAATCGAACTAAGAAAACATGAAAAAGCATAGAAAGTAGGCATGGAGGAATGTGGGATCCCAGTTTGGACAACGAAGAGAAGCCTGCAGAAATTCAATTTATGTAAGTCTACACTTTAAGAAAAGGCTTGATTGTCCAAAATGAATCTCTGAGGCCATCAGCATGTAAAAGATTGTTTGTAATGGTGGAATTTTAAAATAAATGATATAAATTTAAATAATCTAGAAATGACATAGACATATGATTAAAAGAATGTGTGTATATAAACATATATGCGTCTTATATAACACATATAACACTATATATATTATATATTTATATTCCATATATAAACTATGCTGGTTGATACAAAGATTTGATACTTTAATTTTACTGCAAGGTAAGTCTCACATATTTTAACATTTGATTTGTAAATTATCACATGATTTCCGTGACATTTGTTTCTGAAATTCATACGAAAGGAAAGAAAATGAAGATAGCCATTTTATTTGTATATACATACATGCAGATGTAGAATTTTACTGAGGTATAAAGAAGAATGAAGCTATGTCATTTTCAGAGAATGAATCTAACTGGCTAGTGTCATATGAAGAGTGTCAAGTCAGACTAAGAAGGGCAAACATTACATGTTTTGCTTCATTTGGGGACTCTAAATTCTCTCTTGAGACACAAAACTATGTATGCATATAATACAAAAAGGAGAAGTGAAATGGTCTGGGGAAATTAAGGAGACCAATAGGACTTGGAAATAAATAAATAATAAAAAGAGCATAGGGGGCTGGAGAGATGGCTCAGCGGTTAAGAGCACTGACTGCTCTTCCAGAGGTCCTGAGTTCAAATCCCAGCAACCATATGGTGGCTCACAACCATCTGTAATGGGATCCGATGCCCTCTCCTGGTGTGTCTGAAGACAGCTCAATGTACTCATATACATAAAATAAATTTATAAAAATAAAATAAAATAAAAAAATAAAAAGAGCATAGAAAACCCATGGTAATTGGGTCAAAGTAGAAAGCATACTATAATGAAAGCATTGTTATGAGATACAATATCATGCACAGTAGATATATTCTAATTTTAATCAACAAAGAAAGGGATATAGTATCGAAGGTCCCCTCTTAAAAAAGTATTACCATAATTCATTACATCCTTTACCTCTTGCCAGAGACGTGTCTAAAGCCGTGGACAGTGGCACAATTTGTGAAATTGAGGTCATGCCCAACCAAAGACTCAAGGAACATTGAAGGAGCAGCAGTATACTCTAACTGCCAGCAGATGGAAAGGACTTCTGAAAAACCACGTCTTCTGGACCTTACAGGACCAGTACATGCAGAAAACCACTGCAGCTGGGGTTGACTGCAGAAGGCCTTTACAAGATTAATCCAGTCAATATCCCAATATGGGTAGGGTAGGGCTCATCAGGCCCCACCCTTAACTGAGGACCTTTGGTGGGTAATAGCTACTGAGGAAGGCAAAGTCAGTTTTCTTCTGTGATGGCCCGTGGTGGATTGCTCATGGTCCAGAGGATAAAGTTACACTCATCCATACACATGCAAGAATAATAAGACTCAAGAGGAAAGGCAAGGAAGGGGGGAAGAAAGAGGAAGAGATAATGATACAGGTGGGAACTGGATAGAGGAGTCCAGGAGCAGTTGGAGTGGAAATTGATTAGGGGTTGGTTGTGATCTTAACACATTGTCTTCATGTAAGAAAATACTTAAGATCATTAATTTTAAAATCTTTCCTCCCTTGAAAATGAGCAAAGGATTTAGACAAGGAATGAGATTGCATGTCAACTATTCAGACGTGTGGGGAAAGCATATTCTCAATAACCAGAAAATGGGCAGTTAGAGCCAATAACGTACTTACTAGTATTTACGTCGAGAGGAGACTCCAAAAAGTAATAGCATCAAGTGTCGGCCACAACGTAGAGATGAAAACCCACGTGGGCGGCTGATGAATGTCCGATGGTTCAAGGCAATAACTTTAGAGACCTTGCTGCCATATCATGTTCCCCACAGTCTTACACAGAAAACTGATTAAAAGTTGGAAGAGCACTGCTGCAGGCTGGCTAGCCAGGGTTCTTTTGCTAATTGACATTAATTCCAAAGAAACAGACACCTTGACTGTTCCCTCAATAGCATTAGAATTAAAATTGTCAGTGAGGCAAATCAAGCATGCATGCGTTTTCCTCCTACCATTTGTGATCTATACAGAACTGTATATGCATTTTCTGGCTTTTAAAGTGTGCTTAGTATTCAATAGTGTCCTCACATGTACCCTGATTCTGAACTTCAAGGAAACCAGTGATCTAAAACAATTCCCTAAAATTATGCTGTTCATCAGACATTAAGAAACTGCCAAAGAGTTGCCAAGAAATTATTTTTGACCAGTCATATTTCCTTTGGTTTCTTGGTTGAGTTGGTAGGGCTTTGATTTTGCTCGGACACAGTCTTTCTCTATAACTCGGGTGGGTGACCTCACACTTCTGATCCTCGGGCATCAGAGTGTTGAGATTGCAGGTCACAGCCTCCACCAGGAACTACCATCTGAAAGTGTAAAGCAACAACTCTTATCAAAATGAACACATCCCATGATGTGTAATAGTAAAACGTTGCACAGAAGTTTTCTGTGCATTTTATTCAAGGTTCTTCAGCCTCTTGTTTTGCTGACAAAAAGAATTTCTGGTTTAAAATAACCATTTAATATTTTCTTTCTAGTATAAAATTTTTGCACCTGTAAAATAAATGCCTTTTACTAAATAATATCCTTTCATCTTATAGTTTAAGATTTTTGGTGTAGAACTGTTTCTTTCTTCAGAAATCTTACAGAATAAGCTTCCTTTTCCTTGTTCCTTAAGTAGAGGTGAAAGGGATTTAGCAGCAGGAGTCAGATCTTAAGGTTAATTATGAGAATTGAAATGTGCCCATTTCCAACAGTTCTTAGACACTTTTGGACAGCTGAAAGGTGCTTAACTCAAGTCCACAGAAACATCACAAACAGCTAAAACAACTTCCTCTGTGGTAGATAGGCCCCAATCTGAGAACCGTTCAGTATCCGCCTTATAACAAATATTATACTATATCTCAATTAGATATGAGGAACCCAGCATATCTGTATGAGTGAGATTTGATTTAGCGACTCTACCTGTGGACACAGGGTCTCCAGGTGACTGGCTGCAGTTCTGACGATTTTAATCCCATCTTCGTTCGTTGTCATGGAACAGGAAAGGTTTGCCACCTGAAATACAATTGAAGACAATGAAAATTAGTCCCAAGCGCTGAGGAAATATGGAAATATATGCTCTCATGGGCAAGGAAGACCGTGTACACATTTACCAAAAATGCAGTATCAGGCGGCATTTGTATAAATATCATTGATACCTACTTCACAAGATTATTCAGGGAAACTATTAAAATAAATAACAAAAGAGAGGCTTCGGGAGTCAACATAACAGAGAAAATGCTGATGAATGGAGCAGTAAGCTTTTCACAGTCTCTTGGTATCAACATCTAACCCATAATAAGACATTCTTAGGGGACTGGGTAAAGTTTATCTATGGATTGCATGCTAATAGGTTCTTGGAATCTCCTTTGATTGTGGTTTATTTTAAGACTGTAATTGTTTTATTATTTCCCAGAGGTCTATTATGCACACTTAAGTTGCATTAAGCATAGCTGTATCTTATTCATGTTTTATTCAACATCAAATGAGCTGGGTTTCCCAAGCTGGACAGGCACAAGATAATTAAATAGTATTTCCTGTTCTTTGCTTTTCTACTGTAATTTAATGAATAATATCTGACATTCTGACAGCCAATTTAATTCAAGTATTAGTGACACCTAAATCTATTTTATACCGCTGCTTTTGAAACTTACGCAATCTTCCACTCTTCTTTTAAATGATTACCATAACAGCCATTACCTAAGCCTGGGGTTTACAAATTCTTTATAGCATAGCTTTGAGAAAGGGTGTGGAATTTGCTTCCCTTCCTTTGAACCCCATCTCATCTAAAATTCTTATCGCTAACACCGTGGTAATTTATAAAGAAAAACAATATTTTGTCTTTGCTAAAATTTTAGTTTGGGGGAAAGTTAGGCGCACGGATGCAGGAAAGTCAGTACTGTGATGTACTTGTGGAAGTCAGAAGACGACTTATGGAAGTCTGTTTTCTCCTTCCACCATGTGGGTGAGGGGACAGGTCTCCCATTTTCAGGTTTGGGAATATATGCCATACTCTGAATGCCATCGCAACAGCCCATGGTATATTTTCTGATGTACACAAAATATTTCATTGTCTCTATTAATGCTTTGCACCTTAAAATAGATTCTTAAAAGATTTGCCAGTTGCCCATTCTATAATATACACCTTGTAGCTCTTGCTGCTAAAATCCAAAGTAAGTTCACTTTCAGGGGTTGTAGGAATAGCAAATAAACAGCAATCTTTAGGTTGCTATTTTAAGACTATGAATTGAAATTTGAATAGCTGTAAGTCTTTCTGGCATCTTCTTTAATATCTGAATGGTGAAACATCTCCTGGTTTGCTCTTACACATGACAAAATAACAGACATACATTATTTAGCTATGAAGAGGCATCATTCAATTTATTAACGCACATGAAATGCCTTACTTGAAAAGGCCTTTTGTTAGAGGGAAGGTCACAATACCTAAACGTTCCTATCTGACACATAATTAGAACATTTGTGAATTATTTGAAAAGGGCAATGGTTTCTGTGCCCTGTACCCCACCTCTCAAACCTCATTCACTGATAGTGAAACAGTTCCAAATTTGAGCATTGATTAAAGTTAAAACTATACGGATGCACAACAAGGACCATTATCCTCAAGCACTTTACATTTTATATTAGCAGACTATCCAATGGACATACAAAACCATTGGAAACTGGGTTTATGTTCAATGTCTTTAGTGAGATAATGGTCATAAGATCATTTTTATGTCAAATTTTCACTGAAAATAGATAGATGATATATATATATATATATATATATATATATATATATATATATAGAGAGAGAGAGAGAGAGAGAGAGAGAGAGAGAAGATAGATAGATGATTGATGGATGGATGGATAGACAGGCGGAGGCAGACAGCTGAAGTGAAGATGATATGTATATATCTCTATCTCTATCTCTCTCTATATATCTATATCATCTATATCTATTCATCTCACCCAAACTGTCCTATGTAAACTCAACTTTCGAGGTAATCAAAAACTGACTTAAAATGATTAGGCTTTGTCATGCATTAGTCAAACATGGCTAATTTATGGTAATATTCTATGACAAAGCAGAAAGGCTGGGTTGTAACACTGAAATCTTTTTAGAATCTGAATTTGTATGACTCAGAAATGTTTTCCAAAATCACATCAATGTGTGAGGGAAAGCCACATTTCTTCTAATAATAATTAAATCTGAGTGCTTGTTCAGGAAAACAAGCACAGCCTAATGTGACTCCCGGCTTGTCAAAGGAAATAGCATGCACGTAGAATATCTTTTAAAAGTAATCTGTGATCTTTTGACATCTGACATTCTTGTTTATCTAACTTTGACAATGTTTCACAAATCCAAGTAAAGCTTCATTATAGAACACATTCCCATAGAAATATTCTCTTCGCTAAGGAAAACTAGGGGTTAAAAGGATTTCTTTTGATTGCAGGAGAGATGTTAAGTTCCATGATTCTGTTTTGTTACCTATAAAATGCATGTCAGTTCCTAACTCATAGCTGTGCCTGGGCAACTAAATGGGACACTGTATGAAGAATCTGTGATACTCAGTAGCTCTGAAATGGTGTGAATTCCCATCATTCATTTGTCTCTTTATCTTATATCTCATCTCCATCTCTTAGCTAATGGGTGAAATAAAAATAAGTTCAAGTTCTCAGCAGTGCTATAAATTTAAGCCTTAGGTGTACAAAGAACCTTAACAAAATGTCTGACTCAAGACACCGAGCTAGGCAGAACTTAGTAATGGGGTAGAATGGTGTGCAATCCCTACCTAGAGGCAGGAGGACGCATTAAAGCAGGGTGAAAGGGAGGACAATGTCATCCCTCAGCCAGCACAGCAGCTGGTTGGCTAGCTTTCATTACCACCTCTGTGACCTCTTATCAGCCTGCTGTCCTCTACTGCACAAAGGGAAGATGAGCAGTCAGATGTTGCAAACTCAGATTAAAGGATGGGGATTCTGAATCAGGTGTGTGTGTATGTGTGTGTGTGTGTGTGTGTGTGTGTATTACTTATGGGCAAACACTTCTGTACTGAAATAACGGAGCTGGTTTTCAGCGGGTACTATGTGGTAGCTTTAACAAGTCTAAGAAAAGTTGAGTCTACATTATCTAAAATAAACAAAGAAAAGATATTGGGTAAGCCTATGTATCCATTAAAGAGAATGGCTATGACAAAATAGCCCTTCATACCAAAAAGAGATTAATTGTATATCGTTAAAGTAACTATTTAAATTCTAACCAATAATTTTCAAAGCCATCTTCAGGCTGGGACATGCTGCCATGTCACTGTGCATTGACTAAAGATTTCTGTCCTGTCAGTATCCCTCTCTCTGGCCTCTCTGCTTCTTAGCAGCTCCTCTGATATCTAATATGTAGGTCACATTTGAAGCCTATAAGGTTCTCTAATCTAACTATGCCACATAATCTTGAAAAACCATGTAATCTGCAAACACATCAGTGCTGACATAAAAGCCTGAGCAGTCCATTCATTCCTCATCTCAGCAATGCTACTGATATTTCTTGTCCCTAGCTCCTGGATCAAGTTCTAGGCACCAAGTGGTATGTTCTTATCATGCTCGCTATTAGATGGATATTATATCTGTCCTTATATTTGGCAGTAAATGTGGTCTTCTTCACTCTTTAACTGTCATGAGAAATTCCTGGTGTGGGACCTTGTCAAAGCTACCACCTGTGTTGGACATTCTCGTTCCTCTGCATGTCAGGAAGCTGGCCACTCAGAATGAAAGGACTAACTCATCCATCCCAAGAAATAGGGATAGCTATAAAAAGACGGTTTGAAAATTATAAATTTCCTCTGTGGCCGTTAAACAATCTATCGATCTACAGATTAATCTTGTGTTTGATAATCACTATGCTGTATGTAATATGACAGGAAGACTATGTTTAAAGTGTTGAATGGCAGACCATGCTAGGACTTAAAACTCCAATATCAGGTTTCACCCGAAATCTCACTATAGCTATCCTCCCTGACATTTTAGGAAACTAGAATGGAAGTGTCACTAGAAAGTGCGCTATTCAGAGAGCTGTATGTCATCCACCATTCATTCCATCACCAAGAAGTTCCTGTACATATATTTGCCTTTTATATTCTTTTGTCCAGAGCGTGAACTACATGAGGATGTTTGGTGAGATCCTCACTGTGGCACACGCACTGTGTATCTATAATCCCCATGGCGAATTATAACATCTTATCACATCTCTACAGATCCTAGATCTCAGTAGGGGAGAAGGATCACTCTTTCCTCATCATACAAAATCTCTCTGGCAGATGGTCATTTAACACTTGTGCAAACACTTCTGGGTACAGAAAATTTAGTGTCGATAAAGGCAACTCTATTCCCCTGGCGGGGCAGCCTGAATTTGTGAAACGGCAGCATTCTTTTGATAAGGAAATGTAATATCCCCTCAGTGAATGTCAAATGTCATAAATAATAAATAGTTGGATTCATAGAAAAAGTGTAGCAACAATTACAGAATTGTGGGATGAAGAAAAGGGAAATAGAATGATCAGTAAATAGCTGTTAAAAGGTTTTATTTATTCCTGCCTAGGTATACATTAACTAAGTCAACATCCATGT
>CM052720.1:27152775-27163316 GCA_028551405.1 Uromys caudimaculatus | reverse complement strand
ATGTACACACACAACCCAGTGATAGCAGAATAAGAATACACCTCCACTGGACCTTGGTTGATTTTTCATTTGTTTGGACATATAGTCTTCCTGAAGATTAGTATAATGATCTGAAAGTCTACAATAATATGATACAAAACAATTTTCAAGAAACAATAAAATCACTGTAAGAGAAATTTCCAGCCACCAGACTTTCTAGTGGTGACAACAATCTGGGACACTTAGGTATATCTGTGATCCCTTCATCTAAGGCAGGGCTGCCATCTGCTTGTGACTGGCAAGTCAGTCTCCTAGTCATCCCTTGGTCCTAGGCTGGGCATACTCGTCACTTCCTCCCAGAGCACTTCTGGTTTCTCCCTATTCTAAACTTTCATTTTGACTTTAATTATGTGAGCCAATAACGTTCCTATGTTCCCACTCAGATAAGCCAAAATAATTTTCTCAGTGTTGAACTAGAAAACCAATACACCAACTGTGCACTAACATCACGCTGTTTAACAGTGATGAGTGAACACAATCATGTCTAGAGGAGGAGGCTTCTGACTACATCTCTGACTTAGGTCTTAGATGGACTGGCTGTCCTGGCCTCAGATACAAACAAAAAGGAGCATATGTGTCAGTTCCTGCAAATATGAATAAATGTGTTTCTAAGAGTTTTCTTCCTGGCCCCTCAGTGCTTAATAGAACTTTTTATACATTAGGTACAAAAAAAAAAAAAAAAAAATTGAGTTTTTACCATTTTTTCTACCTTAACTCCCAAGCTGTTCATTCTGTTTAAAAGTCATTTCTCACATCTTGTTTCAAAATCATATATCAATACTCCAAGACTTAGAGTATAGTTCTCAGAACTGCATAGTTAGACTCCATAACTCTATTTTCTGTGCACACGCCAGCCTTCCAAACCTCATGTGGCTACCCATGAGATGGAGTGCATGTAAAAAGAAAGCAATTTTTTTCTCTAATCTGCTATCAAGCATATTGTCCTATGACAGTGTTATTTGGGTCATGTAAATAACGGTTTTGAATCATTATGCTTATAAGTCACAGTGTCAATTCTCTATATTAATAATTCTATTGTTTAGTCTTCTGAATAAGACATAATTTATTCCTTGGATGCTATGGCTTCCTCTACAACTTCTTGATTATAATAGGTCCTAATTATTCACCATGTGAACATTAAAAGTAAGTACCATTTCTTCAAACCATGAAGGAAAGGCATAAAGAAATGAAGGCTGTAGGATGTTAGTGTGAACCGCCTTAAGCTGACAGCAGCCTGACTGGGAACATCCTTTGGGTTTATCAAGATTTAGCTCTTGGAGTGAGGAGGCAGATTCGGGTTTCCTTCTCATTTTAGAAGGAATGAAACTTCACAAAAGCTTGCAGCAAGGCATGAAGAAACATGAAGGCTCCCATAGCTCTTGGAAACATTATGTAGTAGCAGACTTTCAAAGTCACTAGCTAAATCACAAACAACAAAAATGCTGGAATTTCGGCTTTTTGGCTGTCATCATTTCCTTTCTTATTGATAGAGACAGTGAGAGCTAAATTGAACAGTGTACGTTTGGGTTGACATATTATGATACAAGCAGACATAACTAAAACATGGATGCATAATTAGGATGTTAATAAGGAATTCACCAGTTTATCAATGATAATTGAATGTGATTAAAGAGGGACGATTATTCTCAGAAGAATATTAACAATATCAATATTTATTACATAATGAGAAGAGAATTTTTTTTCCTACGGCACCACATATAGAGTTTGTAAGGCACACTGGAAGTCGATGTTATGACATCACGAACCCTGGGACAGACGGCTGCAAGGGACGTTACTGGATGTTATTGTGCATGGTGCTTAGAGGTAATGTAAGCACCCATTAGAAGTATACGCTCATCCAGCCACACAGACAGCCAGGTTATTACTTCTTGGGGTATTTGGCTGAAATGATGGTCCCAGAGGGAAAGAGTAAGATAGTTCCAGGACCTTGTGACTCAAAGAAGACAAAAATAGGACACCTGAGCAACATACACACAAGCTCGCACGCGCACATACACTCACACACACAAAAGTGTGCACACGCATGGACACACAAACACACACACTTACATCCAATCTTATTATTTTTGTTAGCAACTATACTTGCCTTATATATGTGTGGGGGTATAGACATCATTCCTTTATTTTCACAAACATATAAAAAATATTATATAGCCGGGCAGTGGTGGTGCATGCCTTTAATCCCAGCACTTGGGAGGCAGAGGCAGGCAGATTTCTGAGTTCGAGGCCAGCCTGGTCTACAGAGTGAGTTCCAGGACAGCCAGGGCTATACAGAGAAACCCTGTCTCAAAAAAAAAAAAATTATTATATATAGAGAGACTTATTGCAGCTATTATCCAATATTTTAAATGCAGATTCGATCTTCCCATTTTCTCATTCCTGTACCATATCTTCTTTCCTATAAATTATGCATAGCTAATGTACATATGGGTACAATATAGCATGAAAGAAAATAGAAGGCCAAATATAAAGGAATGAGGAAGGACCAAGCAGGCAGTGAACATGAGTTATGGAAAAGGATATAATGCTAATTGTGTTTCTTGTTCTAATTCTGCCATTGATTTTTGCTTGTTATTTATGGTGGTTCAAAATATATTCAAAATCATAAAATATATTCGATACTGAATATGTAAAATTTAATGCCAATTTCTAAAGCTTCTTTCAGAATGCCTCTTCCTTTTATTTCAAAGCTCACTGAGTTGTAAAGTCTAGTTAATTTCACTGTGTGATGTTCTTGGTTATTTGTATATTGTTAACATTTTTGAGATTACTTTATTTTTAAGTGTATTAATGTTTTGCCAGCATGCATGTGCTCATTATGTGCATGCAGTAACTAAAGAGGCCAGAAGAGGGCATGAAATTCCTTGGAGCTCGAGTTGAAGGTAGTTGTCAGCTTCTGTGTCAGTGCTGGGAATTGAACCTGGGTCCCCTGGAAGAACAGCCAGTGTACATCATGGCTGAGCTATCTCTCTAGCGCTAGGTAAGATTTTTATTATGCTAAGTTATAAAACTTCAAATCAAACTGCGTGTAGTCCAGACCAAGCTCATTATGTATAGATTTTTTGAAAAACACTATTTTCACTGACTAAGCCCAATTTTAGACACCAGAATGTCCTTCATTCATGGGACATTTGTGCTTGTTTTCTTTCTAGTTGATGTTAGTCCGTTCCTCCTTCACAGCTGTCTGTGAATCTCTCCCTTCAGCTCCTAACTGCCCATCAGAGCTTGCTCACAAGCGTTGTCTTGGCAAGTCTGTGTTGCTTTTACTAGCATCATATCCTTTCTCATACCTTAAGCATCTATCTACCAAAGGGAGCACTTTCTTTTGGAGCATAATTCTCAGTTTATAAAGGCGCATTCACTGGGTGTAATTTGTAGGTTTTGTTATTGGTTGGTTTGGTTGGTTTGGTTTGGTTTCTTTTGTTGGCTGTGTGAGCATGCATGCACGAGTGTATGCATGCATGCATGCACATGCGTGAGTGTATATGTATGTGTGTTTGGATAGGCTCTCACTATCTTTCTCTGGCTGGCCTGGAGTTGACTGTGTAGATCATGCTGACCTTGGACACATCTGGCACTGTGTTTATTTGATGATTAGCAAGTGTCCCTGCTTTCCAAGGGACAGGATCCCTGTCATGTTGGCTCATTGTTTCCTCCAGTGTCTGCTACCTGACATCTGATAGCCAAACAATAAACGGCTTTTTCAAAAACAGAGTACATAAATACACATGAAGCAGTTATGCTTACAACTGTGCCATCTTCTCAGATGAAGAAACAAACAAACAACGAAAAGGAGCTCTGGAGGGAAGAGAAAATGGTAGAAATTCAGGGCAAGAGAGAATGAAGAATAATAATTTCCTTTGAAAGTCCCTGCAAGTTCTACAAAGCTCAGACAGCTGGCTTTCAAGGAAATGGTGCAAGCCTTTCTTCTTGTCTGGACTTCATACTTAATGTAACTTGTAGAGTAGTTCCTTTCAAGTGTAACTTACGCCATCCAATTGAGAACTAATGAACAGCTCCCAATCTAACTCTTAATTTATTCTTAACCGAGTAAAATAACTCTTCAAAGGGCCCCATCTGGCTGACAAATGCTTGTGAGTGTGGCAGATGCGTGAAGCACAATGACTCCTGTCCACAACCTAGGAAATGTAATGTCTTTTCAGGACAAAAGGCATCCTTCGCTGCTAAGAAACCCAAGCTCACAGGCCTATACCTGAATCTGATATGCCAAAGGAGATCTGTGATCTCCCACAACAGGCCTCACTCAAGTGACTTCTAGCTAAACAGGTCAACTCTTCAATTCCTCTGCTGTTTTATTACTGTTATGCTTGGCCTAGCACTAAGTTTTTAAAAAGAATTATGAGTTATGTATAATGTTTAACTGATAGAATTTTGCTATCAATGTAATTGGAAAGGTTCAACTAATCATTTGACAAAGTAATAACTATCGATTATGTAACTATGAACCAGGTTGGAAACTGCCGGTGAAATTAAAAACAAAACAGTAACAGTGGAATGAGTTGTTTTATTTTTTTATATTATTTCTTGATTGATTTAATTTCTGCCTGGGGAAGGACACACATGTCTTACGGCATGTCTTAAGGTAGAGGACAGAGGAAAACTTGTGGTAGTAATTTCTTTAACTCCTTCAAGTGAATTCAGGGGGGTGAATCTTCTGGATTAGTGCTTTTTGCCTACTCAGCTATCATCCTGACACAAGAAGTGAATCTTAAGAAGAATTGTCAATGTGGAAAAGACCCTATCTCTAAAGCTATAGGAAGTACAGTGGGAAGCTAGAGGCAAGGAAATGTCTAAGAGATGCCAAGGATCCTGTGGAGATAAATTATCAGCAAGTGGCTCAGTTAGCATTGCTGCTATGACAAAACCTTATGAAGCAACTTGAGGAGGAAAGGGCTTGTTTTGCTTAGGCCTTACTGCACATCATTAAAGAAAGTCAGTATAGGAACTCAAGCAGGGCAGAAACATGGAGGCCATGGAGGAGTGCTGCTTACTGGCTTGCTCCTCATGGCTTGCGCAGTCTGCTTTGATACAGAAAACAGGACTACCAGTCCAGTACTGAACCACCACAGTAGGCTGGCCACTCTTACATCAATTGTTACTTATAAAGGGAATTTCTCAATTGAGATCCCAGTATCTCAGATAATATAGGTTGTGCTCAGTTGACATTAAACTAGCCAGCACACAAAGGAACTTCAAATTCTCATGAACATTGCTTTTTAGGATACCTTCAACATTGTACGGGTGCTGAGTTACATAATCCTCTAATAATTTGCTAATGTAATCACCTACTTCTCTACCTTCAGTTATTCACCTACAAGATGAAGAAGTGATTGGTATTATTTCTAGGCCTCCATACATTTCTAATTATTCTTTATCCCCTGTATGCAACTGATGAAGTTAGAAATTAGGCAGGGGTGAAGATCGATATGACATTTGGATATTAATTTGAACAAAAATTTACAAATAAAATATTAAACAACTGAAAATAATTGTGAAATTGAGAAAGACCATTGAGTCACCCCATGACAAGGACACCAAACAGTAAGACTTTCCTAGACCTCAAGCTGGGGAACAGCATTTGGCAAGTGTAAAGCCTACAGTTACTAACACTAGACTGAACTGAACAAATTTACAGTAAGTGTGACGGCCAATAGTCAAGGTTAAGCCAAAGCTGTGGGATACACGTGTTTCCCTGCTTTTGGGAGAACAGAGTAGGAGGATATAAATTCAAGGCCAGAACATGCCATTTAAGAGAAGCTAACCTAACACACACAGATACTCATCCCCCCCCCTCATACAAACATAATCACACACTCTCTCTTGCATAGACACAGTTAGAGCAAATATTAACAATATCAGCCCTTTTTCTGAAGAGATTGCTCAGTGACTAAAAGAACATACTGAGGACACTAGTTCAAAGAACACGACTCCAGCTTCCTGCACCTTTGTGCTGGAATGCCTGCCTGTCACTCCAGGTCTCAGGTTTCTGATACCTCTGTACTCCTCAGGCACGCATCTGCCCAGGGCACATGGGTCCCCTACCCCTCATGCATACATCATTTTTAAAAAGTGTCAACGTTGTAAACCTTAAGATCTCCATTATTAATGAAGTTGACCTGAATTTCAGACAGGGATTTAATCAGTTAAAATGAACCTAAAATATATATGGTAACAGTGTTAAAGAAAGATGTTAAAGGAAGATAAAATCATGATTTTTATTCCCAGGAAGCCAGAGATTCTCCCAAAAGTATGCAAGACTATTGGAAAGTGTGCTCTTGCTGCCAATAGTTTAGGAGCATTGAATTATACAGAAGGAACATGGGGAGAATAAATTTTTTATATCTGCTAGAATCAAAAGCAAATTTTTAATAAGAAATTACTTTTATAGTGACAACCAATACAGTAAATGTCATGGTAATATAAACCTATTAAGGAATCAAAATATTATGGATATGTGTGTCTATGTTCATATGCTTTTAATTTAACTTAACGATGGAAAGTAAACGTTAAACGATGGAGAGAAATATCAAAAGGCTCAATACTAGAAAATAAAACTCCAACTTGTAGTAAATTCATTTATTAAACTAAAAGACCTATATTGAACTCAGGCTAATTTTAATATATGTGTGTGACATGTTTAATATATATGTGTATGTGCCATATGTGTGTGTGCGTGTGTGTGTGTGTGTGTGTGTGTGTGTATTATATAGAAGTAATATTAAAGGTGAGCAAAGAAAATTAACAGAGATGAGCACTGAAGGAAAACACAACATGCCAGCAGTTATACTGCAGAAATTTGTTATTTTTCAAACCGGTGGGAAAAATATTGATCATGGCTCAATTGATGAGCTACTTCAATTAGAGCTCAATGCATGTAAAAAAAAAGTAGACTGGCATAGACCCTAAGAATTTTTTTAATGTTGATATTGAAAATAATTCAGGGAGTTACAAAAGTACACTAATATTTTTCATAAATCAAAACTTATCCATAGGGATAAATAGGTTCAGAAGTCAATAAGGAAAATAGATTATAAAAAAATCATGAATCTTAAACATTTCACAGCATGATATACATACTATGAATTTCTGGTAAGAATTTCAATCTGTTATCAATTTAAGCAATAAATATACGGGAAACAACAAAATGACATATTTTGCTCATCAGATTAGCAATATCTTAACATTCTCAGGAATGAAGAAACAAGTGGAAAATAAATGGGCAACTTTTTAGAGGGCAGCTCAGCTCATCCACGAGGACTTGCCACACAAAGAGCAATGAACAATGAAGCCACGCCAGCTCTTCCATCCTTTACAAACACTTGCTCATGTGAAAAGCATGATTGTGGAGGAAATCTTATTTGTCAAGGTAAAGAGAAACACTTGTTGGTAATTAACTGGATAATTCTCCAAAAATAGAATAAAACTTTCTGCTTCTATGAACAACTTAAACTTCAAAAAAATTGTTTCATTGATCTATTAGTATGTATTTTTATGAGGCAGAGAGGGGTGTGTTAGTTCCCATTCATGACAGGGAACAATCAATTACAGATATGTAGCTACTCACCACCTTAAATATTTATAATTTATGATAATGATTACATTCAAATTCCTGTCTTAGATTCTATAATACAGTATTGTTAATTATTTTGCCTCACTCTTCCACAGAATATGAGAACTTGTTCCTACTGTGAAATGACACTGCATATAATTTTGTTTTATATTTTTGACAAAGTCTTGCTGTGTGGTCCAGGCTGGCCTAGAATTCACTATATAACCAGGCTGGTCTTTTGCTCATGATCCTGCTACTTCAAACTGCTAAGCACTGGCCTGTAGGCATGCATAATTATGCCTGCTTTGCATATATTTCCACCAAAATAATTCCATCTTCCATTTTAAAAAGTTTTTTACCTGTTTAAAATTCAAATTTATTTACTTATTTATTTATTGACATTTCTTTTCTTTTCTTAATTTGGCAGCTTCAGCCATGTGCTTCAGACTTTAGCGTTAAGAATACTAAAAAGGAGGAGACCTCTGCCTGGGCCACCAGGGTCCCATAGCCAAGCAGCACCGGGAGAAAGTTACTCTCCCAGGCCCTCAGGACACAGAGATTGAGGAGGAAAAGTCAGGGACAGGAACCTTCCGGTTCTTTCTGTGGCTGGAGACCTGTGCCTGGGCCACCAGGATTCCATAGCCAAGTAGCACCAGGAGAAAGCTACGCTCCCAAGAGCATGGAAAAACTGTGAGTGGGGTTAAGAGGAGCACCACTACTCACTGGGACCCACCTGGAACCCGCAGGACCCAGGGACTGAGATAAAGTCGGGCATAGGAACCTTCCGGTTTCCATCTGTGGCAGGAGAATTCTGCCTGGGCCACAAGGGTTCCATAGCCGAGCAGCACCTGGAGATAGTCACCATCCCAGGAGCATGGAAAAGCCAGGAGTGGGGATAAGACAAGCACCACTGCTCACCGGGACCTGGAGACCTCAGCCTGGGTCACAGGGTTCAAGAAGAGAGCTGGTATCCCAGGAGTGCTGACACACCTTCAAGCATAGGCAAAACCACCACTTCTGTTCAAACTCCCTGGATCAAGAGGGACCCTTGCAGAGCCATCAGGACACAGGAACCAAGGGACCACTGGGGACAAGATCCTTCTGGTTTCTGTCTGCACACCAGAGCTGACTCTGTGCCACAGCTCTCCAAACCCAAACAACTCTCAGAGAGAGCTAGTCTCCAAGGAGTACTGATATAGAGGCCTGCAGGAAGGACAAGCCACAGCCAGACAGAGTAAGATCAGCTAACATTAGAGTTAACAAGATGGCAAAAGGCAAGGGCAAGAACATGAGGAACAGAAACCAAGACTACTTGGCATCACCAGAACCCAGCTCTCCCACCACAGCAAGCCCTGGATTCCCCAACACACCAGAAAAGCAAGACTCAGATTTAAAATCACTTCTCATGATGATAGAAGACTTTAAGAAGGACATAAATAAGTCCTTTAAAGAAATACAAGCGAACACAGGTAAACAGCTAGAAGTCCTTAAAGAGGAAACACAAATATCCATTAAAGAATTACAGGAAAACACAATCAAACAGACGTAGGAAATGAACAAAACCATTCAGGAACTAAAAATAGAAATAGAAACACTAAAGAAATCACAAAGGGAGACAACCCTGGAGTTGGAAAACCTAGGAAAGAGATCAGGAGTCATAGATGCAAGCGTAACCAACAGAATACAAGAGATAGAAGAGAGAATCTCAGGAGCAGAAGATACCATAGACAATATTGACACGACAGTAAAAGAACATACAAAATGCAAAAAGTTACTAACCCAAAAACATCCATGAAATCCAGGACACAATGAGAAGACAGAACCTAAGGATAATAGGTATCGAAGAGAGTGAAGATTCCCAACTTAAAGAACCAGTAAATATCTTCAATAAAATTATAGAAGAAAACTTCCCTAACTTAAAGAAAGACATGAACATAAATATACAAGAAGCTTACAGAACTCCAAATAGATTGGACCAGAAAAGAAATTTGTCCTGTCACATTATAGTGAAAACACCACAAATACACAAAACAAGGAAAGAATATTAAAAGCAGTAAGGGAAAAAGGTCAAGTAACATATAAAGGCAGACCTATCAGAATTACACCTGACTTCTCACCAGAGACTATGAAAGCCAGAAGATCCTGGGCAGAACTCATACAGACCCTAAGAGAACACAACTGCTAGCCCAGGCTGCTATACCCAGCAAAACTCTCAATTACCATAGACGGTGAATCCAAAATATTCTATGACAAAACCAAATTTACACAATCTGTCTCCACAAACCCAGCCCTACAAAAGATAATGGATGGTAAACTTCAACTCAAGGAGGAAAACTACACCCTAGAAAAAGCAAGAAAGTAATCTTTCAACAAGCTCAAAAGAAGATAGCCACACAAACCTAAAAGTAATATCGAAAATAACAGGAACCAACAATCACTATTCCTTAATATCTCTTAACATCAATGGACTCAATTCCCCAATAAAAAGACATAGACTGACAGACAGGATCCATAAAGAGGACCCAGCATTTTGCTGCATTCAGGAAATGCACCTCTGTGATAAAGACAAACACTACCTCAGAGTAAAGGGCTGGAAAACAATTTTCCAGACAAATGATCCCAAGAAACAGGCTGGAGTAGCCATTCTAATATCAGATAAAATCGACTTTCACCCAAAAGTCATCAAAAAAGATAAGGAAGGACACTTCATACTCATCAAAGGAAAAATCTGTGAAGAAGAACTCTCAATTCTAAACATCTATACTCCAAATGCAAGGGCACCCACATTCATAAAATAAACCTTACTAAAGCTCAAAGCACACATTGCACCTCACACAATATAGTAGGAGAAATCAACACCCCATTATCATCAATGGTCAGATCTTGGAATCACAAACTAAACAGAGACACA
>CM052720.1:27126343-27152275 GCA_028551405.1 Uromys caudimaculatus | reverse complement strand
ACTCAAGAAGTTAGACTCCAGAAAACCAAATAACTCTATCAAGAAATGGGGAACAGAGCTAAACAGAGAATTCTCAACTGAGGAAATTCGTAGGGCTGAAAAACACCTAAAGAAATGTTCAACATTCTTAGTCATCAGGGAAATGCAAATCAAAACAAGTCTGAGATTCCACCTCACACCAGTCGGAATGGCTAAGATCAAAAACTCACGTGACAGTAGATGCTGGCGAGGATGTGGAGAAAGAGGAACACTCCTCCATTTTTGGTGGGATTGCAAGCTGGCACAACCAGTCTGGAAATCAGTTTGGAGGACCCTCAGAAAAATGGACATAATAATCCCTGAGGACCCAGCTATACCTCTCCTGGGCATATACCCAGAAGATGCTCCAACATGCAATAAAGACACATGCTCCACTATGTTCATAGCAGCCATATTTATACTACCCAGAAGCTGGAAACAACCCAGATGTCCCTCATCAGAGGAATGGATACAGCAAATGTGGTACATTTACACAATGGAGTACTACTCAGCTATTAAAAACAATGATTTAATGAAATTTGCAGGCAAATGGATGGAACTTGAAAATATCATCCTGAGCGAGGTAACTCAGTCACAAAAGAAGAAACATAGTATGTACTCACTGATAAGTTGATATTAGCCCATAAGTTCAGAATACCCAAGTTTCACTTTACAGTAACAGCTGGACTGAGAGTCAGGTTCCAGATGGAGGAGTTGGAGAAGGGACTGAAGGAGCTGAGGGAGTTTGCAGCCCCATGGAGGGAGCAACAGTGTCAACTGGCCTGACCCCCCCCCCCCCCGGTCCTGGAGGCTGGACCACCAACCAAAGAATACACATGGAGGGACCCATGATTCAGACCACATATGTGGCAGAGGAGGGCCTTGTTGGCCATCAGGGGGAGGAGAGGCCCTTGGGCCTGAGGGTGTAAGAGGGGAATGTCAAGGTGGGAATAGGGGAGTGGGTGGGTGGGTGGGTGGGAGGTGGAATTCCCTCATAGAGGTGGGGAAGGGGGAAGGGATAGGGGATTTCCAAAGAGGAGACGTGGAAAGGGGGAAACATTGGAAAAGGAAATAAAGTATCAAAAAATAAGTAAATAATTAAAAAAAAAAAAAAAAAAAAAAGAGAATACTAAAAAGGATTGCATCTAAGGAAAGCCACTGAGGTCAAGCATATGTCAGGGGTATCCCTGCATGGAAGCCCAGAGAGGCTATTGTGTAACCTATGATGGTGAATCCTAGATTTTCTTGGAGACCCACGATGTTGAGGATGCCAGGGCTGTGTGATACCTGCCAAGGAAAGCTAGAGACAGGAGTGTAGAACCAGTTGAAGAGAAAGAAGTGTGTTTCATCCAACAAACCTGAAAGAATTTGGAGATCTGAAGAGCTCTTAGTCAACAGACATGAAGATGCAGAAATTGGAGCTCTGCCCCCTGGTGTTGAGTCTTGTATTAGGTCCGTATTTCTTCACTAATCTCCTTTTCCTCCTTTTTAGAACGGTAATGCATGCTTGGTCCTATTATACATCAGAAGAATGTGATCTGCTTTTTGGTTTTAGTTCGACAGGAAGTTATAGTTGAGAGATAGCCATACATCTCAGAAGAGACTTTGAAGTTTAGGCTTTTTAAAAGGTGTTCAGAATGTGGAAGACTATGGGCACTTCTGAAGTTGGACTGAATTCATTTTTGCATTATGATATGGCTACAAGCCCTTGGAGCCAGGGAGTGATATATAACATATTGAGTAGGAATGATTCCTCCCCAGAGGCTCATATATTTGAACGTTAGTCACCAGGGGGTGAATCTTATTTGAAAGGATTGGAAGGGTTAGCTGGTTTGAACCTGTTGAAGGAAGCATGTCACTGGGGTGGGGGGATGCTTTGAGATTATACAATTGCGTGCCGGGCCTAGTGTCTATCTCTCTGCCTACAGATCAGGATGTACAAGCCTCAGCCTCCCTGCACACTGCCATGGTCCCTGGCATCATGTAATGGAATAACCTCTGAGACTGTAAGCCAGACCCCAATTAAATGTTTGCTTCCTTTATTAGAGTTGGCTTGGTCATGGTGTCTCTTCAGAGCAATAGAACATTTAATAAGCAAATTGATTAAAAAACTATGGGAAGGCTGTGTTGAACTGAAATTCACCTAGAGGTGTGAAATATATGCTGCTCTAAAATGTCATCATATCAAATACATCCTGTTTCTTTTAGTTTGGAGAATGTTTGACTGTATATGAATGTCTATATCCCACAGTGATGTAGATATAAATTACAGTGGTAAAATCAGCTATACTGTTCTTCAGCATCTCTAAATGAAGCTATTATTCACCTTAGAATCACCACTCTAAAGATAAAAGTATGTGCTGTTTTCCAAGCAAATTTAAAGTAATAAATAGTACCACCTAAAACCTGTTTGATGATGAAAGAGATGAGAGAATCTAAATCATAAATTAGAGGCTCAAGTAATGCTCCCAAGGCAGTATCATAGTTTGTCTGCTAAGGTGAAGCATAAATATGAAGCAGGCAGACCCAGTAAAATTTTATGAGTAGGGTCAGTATGTATTTTGACAATGTCAAAATACAGTTATTAGCCATCATGATCATTGAAATCGATGCCAAATTATACAAATTTATGATAGCTACTAATGTTTCATGGGACATGCACAGAGAGAACTGATTTCAATACACAGAGAGCCGATGTCATCAAGAGAATGTATTTCAAGGAATCTAATTCTGTGCCAACATGGTTTGGACATGGACTCCAATACACTTGTAGAAACAGAAAGTGTCACACCTTAGAGCTAACTGAACTGTATGTGTGCAAACTTGCATGATAAGGCTGAGAAGGCCAGAAACTCATACTTTAATGAGTCAATAGATTTGTGGCCAGGCACATGCCTTATTTTCATGAAAGACCAGGTCTCCTTGAAGAATGACAGTTGACAATCAGTTGACAGAAAACATTCCATTGGGAGGCTATTCCAGCAGTTATCTATGTGCCTTTTTTTTTTCTTTTGGAGAATTTATTTATAACTTTGAGAGAAATGAGAATGGGCATGTACACCATAACATTTACTAGATTTATAATACCAGATAAAGACCCTCTACCTAGGAATAAATGCCCATATATGTAAGACAGAGGTATGTGAGAAAAAATATTTATACATATAAATATACATATACATGTGTATGAGTGTTTGCAAAGGAAGTGGGACCGACCTAAAGACTATACAGGCTCTTTGAATGTCTTAGACATTTCAAGATATAGGAAAAGTGAAGTGCAGCCTGGGGTCATTTCTTGGTATAGAGGATTCCATGTTTCGAAAGAATAAGTAACTGGGTTTGGATATTCAGAACCCATGTAAGGAAGCAAACATAGTCACATATTTGTCAGTAACACCGCACTGGCAGTAGATAGGACAGAGACAAGAGACTTGCTTGGCTTTGTTTTGTATCTTTAAACCAACAATCTACCTCCAAATTCGATGAGAGACCCTTACGCAAAAGAACACGTTTGAGAATGGCAAAATAGAATCTCTGACATTCACTGGTGGCCTCTGCACACAGTTACATATACCATGGACATATATACCACACACATACAGCACAATCTTCACATAAATACCCCCTAAATACAGTAGCTCTGTGACCTAGGATGAGGAAAAAAACATAGCTTTTTAAACTTGTGACATAGGATGAAATAAATAACATAGCTCTTTTAACTTGACTTTAATATTATCGAAGGTTTAATCCCAACCACTCCTCATATTGTGATAACTCAGTGACGTGGACCCATACTGTGAGCTCTGAGTATCTTAAGAGGTGTGATAAGACACTTGCCACATAACCATGACAGTGCCTCACGATACTGCGGATGCCTCTCTATAAGGAACAAGGAGTGAGAAGCCTATCGCACTAACCCATCATAACTAGACGAGATCGAGCTTAGTGGTTCACTAGTGCAAGGTTAAACTGTGAAGTATTGTAGGTCCACAGCTACGCTATCCTTCTTATTAGTTCCAGGACTTCATCAGCACTTGCTGATTCTTATAGCTCTGTTGACCGAATAGATTCAAGTCAAAACTAAAACCAATCAGTTTTCATTTTATTTTTTACTTATACATTCATTTATCTTGTTTTATAGAGACAGGGACATAGAGCCCAGGCTAGCCTCATATTCTGGATCCTGTCTCAGCTTCCTGATTTCTGGTATTACAGGTATGTGCTACCGAACCCAACCTTTTTTGTTGAGTTCTTTATAATGCTTCCTTGTGACACACTGACAGAGCCTAAGGTCAACAAAGGGATAAAAATCTGCAAAAACATCTTGTAAGTCAAGTCTTAAAAATGGAAGCCAGGTATGATGGCTCATGCCAATAATTCTAGTCCTCGAGAGAGGCTGAAGCAAGAGAATTTGCCACTAGTGTGAGGTCAGCCTAAGCTGTCCAGTCAGTCCCAGGCTAGCTAGGCTACAGAGTAAGACGCTATTCGACAAAAACGCAAAATAAAACAAAGCAAAATAAAAATGGAGACACAGACATTTAAAGAATAAGAGATTTGGGAACAAAAAGTTCCTGTGTTTTAAATAAAAGTTTTAAAGATAAATATCCCAAATGTATAGAACTGTATATACTGTATAATTTGAATGTTGGTATATTGGCTAATATACTAATCTGACAGCCTAGGAGGAAAGAGAATAATTCATTTAACTTTTGAAGAATTTTAAGGGGATAGTAGGAAACAGGCATAGAGAAAGACTGTTGCTTTGCCTCCCATGAGTGACATGACTTTGTAAAAATGATGTTAACAGGAAACACCAAAGTTTTGATCAATCCTAGAATCATAATATTTATGATAAATGGAAATTTTATACAAATTATTTTATTTCATAAACAGTAAGTAATAAAAATTCCTCACAAGCTAGAAGTCAAATTGTACGCTATTCCATTTCTACCTTTGACACAATATTTTCTATATTACTATCTATTGCTATTATTTCAAGTAATGTAACATTTGACCCAAAGCTTAAGAAAGCAGAGTCGCTTATCTAGAGAGAGCCCACGTATGAGAGTGAGCCACTTGGTGCCACATGGCAGTAGGAGACCAGGATGAGTCCTCCCAACTTTGCTTGAAGCCCTTGAATGAGCACCACAGGACTTAGGGGACATCTTGTTCTCCTACTCCAGTTTCTGACCTGATTTCAAGAAGTTGGCTTGCACACACTGTACCTGGAGCTTTTCAAAACATTGTCAGGCTGGGCCTTTAAAGACAGAAACCCTACAGTGTTCTGGCTTGCTTTGTGTAACGTTTTGTTTCTCAAGTCAAGGGACAGTTTTTTTCCTTTTCTGGCTACAGAGGTCTGAGGTTGGGTTTTCTCACCTACGAGGAGGTCATTTTAATGAGTGCACCTCCCCTGGGGATGAGAGGAGAAGATGATGTGGCCTGGATGTTTATTAGCCAGAACCAGAGAAGGACAAACCAAAATTCAGTCCATCCTCTCACAACAAGAGTTAAGTCCTGCCTTACCTCCAGCCTATGGGGACCAGAGTGCTCCTGACTTGGCTGCCACAATTTGGCAATCACGCTCCACACACCTGCTTCCTCTCTTTCCTGTTGGTTAATGAACATTAATGGGCAGCCATGGCTGTGTTCCTGGAAAGCTAAAGGTGCTGTATGTCCAGCACAGTGCCTCTGTTCTCTCCAGGACCACCCCCTCTGGGTGCTTCTTGCTTATTATTACTTCCACAAGTGGAGCGTGGGACAAGACTCTCATCTCTGCCACTTCTCACATTTCCAAGAAAAAGCATCCAAGCAATGCCATTTTAGAACCTTTCAGCCCATCATAATAACCATCTTTGCTCATAATGTCTCACATGCTGAATTATCTTATTAAGAACCAGAAACCAAAAAAAAAAAGAAAAAAAAGAAAAGAAAATGAAAACGAACCAGAAACCTTTTCTGCAAATGACTTGCTTTTAAATGTGCTTTTCCACCATCTCAAAGGGTAACTAGCTACCTGAGTGGAATTCTTGATCTTTCCCCAGCACACTTGCTGTTGTCTATTACTTTTTAATGGATATATGTCTCCTCTTCCTCTAAGAATGGACTTTACAATCTACTGCTCTTTCTTATCCAATGGGTGTACTGAAGCCTGTGCCTGAAATCTTCCTTATCCAACTTTCCCACCCACTTCTCTCACCTCAGTTCCCACCCTACCATTTTTTATTCTTCAACTATACTCTTCAGTCTCCATATCATCCATAAATTCCTCTAATGTCAGCTGGTCCTTTCTGGACTATCTAGTTAATACGGTTAAGTTAGTTCTGATTGAGTTTGAGACTCTGAACTCTCATTGTTTTCTCATTTTCCCTCCCCACTACTTATTTTCTTTGTGCATTTATTTCTCTATTTCAAATTCTTCCACTTTCCCAGAATTTATTACTGTCTCATGGGCTTATGGTCATTGTGCTCGTGTTTCCTGTACTATGTCACCGTCTCTGTAACATGTGAAAGGTAACATAAACAATATGAATTCTTTTCCATTTACACTTTGAAGGCTTCATATGTCCACACTATATGTTGATGCATGATTCACTTCCAGTTGTTTAAACACAGTCATGGAGCCTGGAATACCTTCTATATGTACACTTAATAAATTGACGACTAGACTCCATATTTACTAAAAATAACTGTTTTAGAGCACAAAGTCTCCACTGTGGCAGTAGATTACATGAACTGAAGCAAACATGATCAATTATAACTGCTTATCCAGTTAAGTATGTTGTATAGTGAGTGTTTAGGATAGTTTTGAAGAGAAAAAAATTATTATTTCAAGATATGTGACCAAGTAACAGTAGCCATTTTTCAGAAGGTCCAACATACCCATCCCATGCCTTCACTGTGTAAATAGGTAACATGAGGGTCTCTCTGGGAATATACAAAACAAAATGAATCTTTGCAATAGAAAAACATCAGTACATGTTAGTGCATGGGGACACAGATGTTTACTGTTGACTGTTTTTCTTTATGAAAATGTTTAACAACACTTGAGGCATCAATTTAGGACTAAATCATCTACGTAGATATAGCTGCTAATAGAAACAGAAAATATATTTCAGAATATATTTCAGTTTATAAATTAATATCTTATAAATATCTGCATTTCCAGTTTTTCTAAGAAAAAGTATGGGATGTGAACTTTCTATTTACAAGTTATTATCCTTAAACTCTGATAACTTTATCATGTAGTTTTTTTTACTTCGTATACACCATTTCATTATTACTTTTAAACTTTCCTTGTATATCTCCATTAAACATGATAATGTGTTACAAAGGATGTATTATTTCCTTTTGTGTCTCGGTTTTTATTTTTTGAGTCATGGTTTCATGTGGCCCAGACTACCCTTGAGCTCACTATATAACAGAGGATGGCATATGAAGTTCTGATCCTTTGATTCCTGTCTTAGTCAGGGTCTCTATTCCTGCACAAACATCATGACCAAGAAGCAAGTTGGGGAAGAAAGGGTTTATTCAGCTTACACTTCCATGCTGCTGTTCAGCACTAAAGGAAGTCAGGAATGGAACTCAAGCAGGGCAGGAAGCAGGAGCTGATGCAGAGGTCATGGAGGGATGTAACTTACTGGCTTGCTTGCCTGCTCTCTTATTTTTTTATTTATTTATTTTTTTTTAAGTTATCTCTATTTTATTTCTCTCTTTTTTTTCCTCCTTTTTTATTTTTGATACTTTATGTACATTTCCAATGTTTCCCCTTTTCTGAGTCTCCTCTTCAGCCTGCTCTCTTATAGAACCCAAGACTACCAGCCCAGGGATGGCACCACCCACAAGGAGCCCTCCCCCCTTAATCACTAATTGAGAAAATGCTTTACAGCTGGATCTCATGGAGGCATTTTCTCAACTGAAACTCCTTTCTTTATGATAACTCGAGCTTGTGTCAAGTTGACACAAAACCAACCAGTACAGTTCCCTTTCAAAATTCTGGGATTACGGGTGAATCTCAGCCACTATAGTCAGTTTGTGCAGTGCTGTAGATTGAACACAAGGTCCTTTGCATGTGAAATAAGTACTGAACTACATGCCATGCCCCATAAGGTCATCCTCAAACAAGTACACAGCAAAGCTACACACTGCCTTTCCCACTCAGCTTGTCACTAGACTCATGGACAATCCCAGACTAACTGGAAGCCTTGCTTCTTTTATACAACTTCAACTGTTGAAGAACTCTGTGCATGCATGTGCACGCATACACATACACACACACACACACACACACACACACACGCACACACACACAAATACCTTCTCATGATAATGCCTCTTTCCAGAGAACAGTCTCAATTAAGTGTAGGCTGAATTAGTGATAAAAGTCCATCTCCTTTTGACTTAATATGTGGCATATTATTACTGTTGTGATCTTTTGATACAGTGTCTCCTTCTGTAACCTCAACACGCCTGAAAATCAGTATGTAGATCGACACTGTTTTCAGACGTGCATCAGTCCTCCTGCTTCTACCTCCTGAAAGCTGGGATTACAAACAGAACTACCACACCTGGCTCACATGTGAGACTCTAAAAGACTCCAGACCTCCAGCATCCCTAGCACCACAATCCATTACTTCTATCTAATCCCACATCCTTCCCTTCCTCACAGCTTAGTCACTGAAGGTCAGCAAAGGTCACCCACCAGTCTGCCTTCTGTGCTCAGTCATCCACATCACAGTCTGTTCTCCAAGGACACAACAAGAAAATTAGAGAAGACTCAGTTCTTCTGTCTCTCTTACTACAGGCTTGACCATGTCCTAACACATTAGCTAATGCCTGGAAGAAGAGTAACATTTTCCCCACTAATAGCATAGATCCATTAGAGTATGTTACACAATAGTAAAAGATGCCAGCACAGGAGCAACTGTAAGAAAACAAAGCAAACATACCAGTCCCCAAAGAGACCCCAGGTTCTAGAGAACACTAGTGAGCAAGATAACCTATGGGAGATGCCACTAATCCTCAATTTTCTAATACATGAGGAAAAAAAAAAACCAACAAGAACTATTGGAGATCAATTGTCACAACCGAATGAAAGTTCTAAATGACATTATAATCACTCTAAAAAGAAATATGTGCACCCAGGTAATGAAGTGTTACTTATAACACCAAAATATGAAAATGTTAAGTTAAATGCAGTGTTAAGTTGTGGCCTATCATTAGGAACAACAACAACAACAAAATAACCATGAAAATAATGCTTTTGAAGAATGATTTAAGGCTCTGCATAAATGCTTTCGATGCAATATTAAACTTAAAGATGTAAATCTCATCAGAAAGATACATACTCTCTTAGTTTCATTTTTCTTGCTGTGATAAAATACCCCAACAGAATCAACTTAAGGAAGAAGTATAAACAAACCAGCTACCTACCAGGTAGTTGCTAAAGACTAACTTTCTGAAACTTCTTTCTAAAAAAGAGAAGTTTGCTATAAAGGCATAATTAATTCTTTTTATTTTAAGTTCAGCTGTTTTAAGCATAACATTTTTCTAAAAGTACCCACACCAATATATATTTCATTCTATAAGAAGATCACTTCAAGAAATAGGCCTGCCACGTATGAAGACAAACTGGGATCTGTATTCTTTTTCTGAGCACCAGGCAAGTGCTGGTGACTGTACTGACTAATTTTAATCTGTACAAAAAATAACAGGTATTAAGACATAAGACAATAGATTTTTAAATGATTTACTGGCAACATCATTAGGCAATAAGAACCACTTTTTTCTTTTAATTATTCGGTCTTAAAAATAACATTTTAAATACAAAAACAAAGCAAAAGTTTACAAATTTAGTTGAACCATATATAATATTACTTAGTCATTATTTAATATGTTTTTATAGAACAGTAAGAAGCATGCTAAGGTTAATTTGTTAGGTGGTAGAATCTGAGACTTACTACAGAAATGCTGGTTGAGCCTATGTATTCTAATGGTATTGGGAAAACTAAATGAAGTCATATTACCCATTTGTTGAAAGTATTAAAAGGCATTACCCTCCCCCCCCAAAAAGAAAGTATTAAAATTTGCATCATGTCTTTCCTATAGCCTGCAAAATTAACCTGCAAAATTATCATTCCCTAGGACTCTTTAAATAAAGGGAAATTACTATATAACATTTATAAATTATAACTAAAACTAAAAATGTCATTCTTAAATAGGTACATAAAGTGTGGACATTCTTGGTGTGTTCCAGATTTTGGAAGAAATTGAGTTTCTCTCTATCATCCCTATTCAATAAAATATTGAAGTCTGAGAAAGAGCAATGACTTCAGATGACTGACAGAGATCAGGGGTATATAAACAAGAAAGGAAGAACTCAAAGTATGCTTGTTTGTAGATGATATGATTTTGTAGCCTTCTTATATACAAATAACAAACAAATGAGAAGAAATGTGGAAACAATACTTTCCACAATCGCCTCAAAAAACAAAACAACAACAAAAACAACAACCTTGTAATAACTCTAACCAAGCATGTGAAAGACTGGTATTACAAACATTTTAAGACATTAAAAGGAAAAAAATGAAAACCAGAAAACGGAAGGATAGGAAGGGTTAACGTGAAACTGACCATCCGATCAAGAACAATCTAGAGATTCATAATTTATTCAAGATTCCAACACAATTCTCCAAAGATATTGAAAATATTTTCAACTTCATATAAATACAGAGAGAGAGAGAGAGAGAGAGAGAGAGAGAGAGAGAGGAGAGAAAGAGAGAGAATAACTAAACAAAGCTGAATAGTATAAGAAGTGCTAGAAGTAACACTACTCCAGATTTCAAAATTTATTTCCGAGCTATAGTAATGAAACCTGCATGATATGGTATTGGCATAAAAATAGACATGTTGATCAATGGAATTGAACTCAAGACCTATATGCCCACACACCTACACAGGCTGGATATTTGACAAAAATGCCAAAAAAATTTTAAAAAATTAAAAAAAAACACCCATATTGCTCAAAGGACATCTTAAACAAATGGTATTGGCCAAACTGGATGGTTGCATACAGAAGAATGAAAATAGTTCCATATCCACCACACTGCACAAAATTCAACTTGAAATGTATTAAGACTTGAACATAAGACCAGATACCCTGAATCTGGTCGGTGAAAAGGTAAAGAATAGAGTTAAACACATTAGCCTATGACCTAGCAGTGACCTTCCTGCAAGATATACAGGTACACTAGTGGCACAAATGCTCTGGATGTAACCAACCACTTTAATTTAAAAAGTGGTTAATTTAAATCAATTTAGAGTCCAGGGCCTACTCCCTGAGGTAAAACATATAACTGATGCTGTAAAACTAACCAAGGACTCAAGACGAGATAGTTTATGGATCTAGGGGTTAAACTTAACACCATAATTCTACAAAGAGAACATAGTCAGAAAATGACTATTAATCACATATTGGTACACGCATAGGTAGTGCCTCACTTAACCCTTACTAGAGAAGATGTCTTACAAGAGACGGAAATTAACACAGAGACTCACAACTGGACAGTGCAAAGAAATTGAGAGACTTTGGAACACTCAGTTCTAAATATGATGTCTTCATCCAAATCCTCCCCTTAAGGCTCAGAGATCCATGTGGAAGAAGAGGTAGAAAGGTCCTAACTCCAGAGGTGTCCAAGGGAAATATCTTTCAGACACAAAGAACCAATGCACATAAAAACTCACAAAGGTTTTAGCTGTATACATAAACCCTGCTCAGATTCATGTCAGAAGGTATCCCAGCACCGAGAGGGGAGCGTACATTGGGTTCCACCACTAACCAAGAAGATATTTGCAATTGATACTCGCTGGCAAAGGGAATAGTTCTTTCCAATAGAGTCTCATAGGGTATATGAACCACACTCTAGCACAGGCCACACACACAGGAGTAGTTAGCTGGCCAACACACACACACACACACACACACATACACACACACACGCAAATCAATCAATCAATCAATGCTCCGTGGTATTTTCTTTGTTTCATATTGTTTTGGCATTCATTTATCATATTCTTTTTCTTGCTTGTCTTGATTTTCATTTTTGTATCTTTTTGAGTATTTTGAGAGTTAAAGAACATAAATTTGGTGTGTAGGGATGTAGAGAGGAGGAGAAAACATGTCAAAATATACTGTATGAAAATAATTCTTCAAATACGTCTGTGGAATTAAAAATGGTAACTCTAGGATGACAGGAAAATGCACTTGTCCCCTGTCCCCTGCTCCTTCCAGGGTAAAAGGCAGTTTGGAAGGTCAAGACCTAGAGCAGAAGAAAATTCACAGTTCGGACTCCAATCTCATGATCTGCAGATAAGGTGGGACAACAGTTATCAAAGTGGCTTTTCTTCAATTATTCTTTAGGTCAGACTCATCTACCCAAATACTCCCATGTGCAATTTAAACCCCACGAGCCTGAGATAATGCACAATCAAAAATTCTCATTTCCTTTACAAAAGTCAGCAATAAAGAGTCTGATATTTAAAAGACATATAAACACACACACACACACACACACACACACACACACACACACACACACACACCTGATACTGAATTTCATTGTCTCTCCACCCAGAATACATGAACAGGTCATTTACACAGAACATTCACAGAAAATCGGAGGGTCCAGTGGAGAACCGTGCACTCTACACACCAGTTGTGAACAAAGTTACAGGGTCTGAATAGCTGCCAAGACATTTGGCAACACCATGTCCCCGTGTTCCTATTAGCTAGCAGCACCCACTTAACCTACCAGCGCCATCTCATGTATGTAACTGTAATTCAAGCTCCTGTATGCTGACCTGAGCTCAACTCTTCCCTTGACTCACAGCATTTCCAAGCAGGGCATTAAATATAAATGCTGCCATTTTCCAAAATATATAAGTTAAGCACTCCTGAAATTCTTTGAAGGTCTACATTCACCGTTACACTTGTATGAGCACAGGGTAGAAAGTAAAAATAACTTTGTGCATGCTGTTGTAGACTTTCTATTGTTTCTGCAATGACACGATTACAGCATTTCTCCTTTAACATTGGAAAATGAAAACTATAACTGTTGCAAGCCACAATCAGCAAACGAATAATGTAATGGTAACAAACAAAAACTAAGACTGTCACTCAAAGGCTTAACTCTGACTGTACAATCATTGTACTTTGATTTCAGCAGAGCCAATGTCTCAGTGGTGACAATAGAAATCTTGACATTTTTGTATTTTCCTAGGAATTTGAGGGTTGGAAGGGAGAATAAAGACTTGTGACTAACTATAGGACTATGAGGAAACACACATACATTCATGTTTCTGGTTTGCTAAAGCCACTGACTTTAATGGCATAAGATGGGTGAAAATCAGATGCTTTATTAGTATACACTGAACTACAGCAGTGAAGACTGAATGGGATTCTCCTCATACAGAGGAGAATATTTGGAACTAAGGCACCATGATGCACAGCCAGGAGCCTTACTCTTCAGACTGGTATCCCCATCAACATGAAATGTACTAGTTGCGTTGTGCTCATGAGGAAAGGCTATCATAGAATAAGTTCTTTTCTAGCCCAAAGCCAATCAAAAAGAATTTCTGACACAATAGAATAATATTATTAATCTTAGAATTTTCCCCCTCAAAGCCAAATATTTATTACTCCATATATCATCCTAAACCGAGAAAAGACTAGACACATTATCATTAATTTCAAAGAATTGTGAATATATTAAGGTTATCAAGTAAGGTTCCTCTAGTGAACAATTTCGTTTACAGTGTATGAGTCGGGGGTAGAGAGATGGCCCAGCTGTCAATAACAATTCTGCTCATTAAGAGGAGCCAAGTTTGATTTCCAGGACCCACTGAATGGCATTAAGTTGACTACAGTTTCTAGGAAATTAAATTACAGGTCTGAGATCCATATGAACCATGCATGCAGGTGTTGCACTGATATACACGTGGACAAAACACATACATACCCTTATTCAAAAAGTAGGAAAGGTAAATCAAGTTATAGTTCATGAATTTTTTTAAAATATGTTTCCCATTACTTGATTTATTTAGTCACATTCTATCTGATTGCAGCCCTCTCTCAGTACCTTTCTCACATGGCCCTGACCCAAAACCTGACCCCTTCACCTCTGAGAAGACGAAGGTTCCCCCCTGGCTACCAACCCACCCTGCCACCTCAAGTCACTGTAGCACATGGCACATCCTCTCCCACTGAGGCCAGACAAGGCAGAGCAGTTAGTAGAACAGGATCCTCAGACAGGCAACAGAGTCAGAGTAAGTCCCCAGTTCTGATCTTGGACTTTTTGATAGAAATCCAACCATGATGGACCCCCAAAAGTTCTGAGAAAGACTGAATATCATGCTACTATCTCAGACCCTGCAGCAGGTATACTTAAGACGATTTGAAACCTCTGAGAAACATTAGTAACAATGAAATCTTAGTGGTAAAAATGAAGTGTCTATGCCTTACTCCATAAAAAGTCCCAGTCCCGGGCTAGGCAGAAAGTGGACAAAATAGATTAAGAACAAAAGAGATTACCACAGACCTACCACACCATACACACCCACCTGACGGTTAGTAAAAGAATTAAGGGATTTTAGAAACTAAGATAAATATGAATGCATGTATATCATAAGCCAGGAGGGGTAATGTACCCCTCAATCCCTTGCCTGTTCATCCAGCCAAAAAGCGTATCTTAAACATTTATTACATGCCTTCTGCTTTAAAGGATTTTGATGTCCGGAATGAGAGACTACACAAACAAACAAAATTAAATACAGTAAAAAATGTTTAGCTTAAAGTTCCTTGAGAACAGTCTGGTTGGATTTTTGAAATAAATAGGACTGGAGGAGGGAGATCATGAAAGCTTTCATCACTCAGTTAACATCGGAACAATCCTGAAGGATAATGAAGATAAACTGAAAGGATTTTTTTCTTAAAAAAAAAAAGTATATGATGTGCTAAAATCTGACGGTAAAATGATAAAAACCTTAGAGAACAGAACCACAGATCAATCGCATGCCTGGGGTTTGCAAAGCTAATTGCACCTGCACTTAACCGCACCTAAAGATGAAATTGCCCTGCACAACTTGGGGGTAGCTAGTGCTATAAAGGCTGAAAGAATCTCCCTTGGTGCGATTCTTCTCTTTCCCCTTTACCTCCCTACTTTTGTCCCCACGAGCCTGTGGTTATGAATCGTCCCAGAGCCGAGGAATTCTCTACCAGTGGGTTTAAAGTCTGGCTCTTCATTAGAGTAACCAGAACTTTTACAAAGGATTTCAACTTGGGCCATTCATTCTCCAAGGTTTCTGATTCAATTGGTCCAGGGTTGGAGCCTCTGAGTTTCCAACAGTGACTGGGCCTTTTAAAAGAACACTAGGAAGCTCGGTCTGCAGGCAATCATTCTGGTCTGCTATGGCAAATGTAGTCTTGAGGAGGAAATCAAACAGATTCAAAAAGGAAGAATTAATGCCATGGGTTTCCAAACCAACTCAGAACTTCAAGACTTACATATGTACATATGAAACAAAAATGTTCGAGGTGGTTTTGCAAATTCTAGCCCTATTTTTTTTAATGAATATATGAATACTGCCTAAAGATCTAAGTGATATTTTATGTGACCAGTAATGGAGATCATTGACAAGACATTGCAGATCATTCTAGAGACATCTAAGAAATTGATTGGAGAAAGGCAAAGATGATCACCAGCCTTTTCAGTTCAGGAAGAACAAATGCTATATAAGTACCATTATTGAGAAGTAACCAAGGACATTGTTGAGAGATGGCAGTGTCGTTAGAAACTCACGTTCTCTTCCAGGCACACTCCAGGTTATACATGTAACACATCAGGGCATATATTGATTCTAAATTCAAGATGAGGTAATTCCAAATAGGGTTATGCATTCATATTTATCTTCATGTAGCTAAATGTTTTAAAACAAATGACTAGAATGAGCATACCCTCCAGGGGGTTGGGGAATCTGGAGAATCTCTTTAAAGGATTCTAAGGCAGAGCTGAAGGGACCACTTGCATATGCAGTAGAAAGCATCCAGAAAACAAATTGATGGGAAATGGCTGGCCAAGCAGATGTAATACCAGCAGGCAATGGAAAATGGGTAACAAGAGGAAGAAGTGGTTAAGGAAGGTGTATGCAAACAATAGGTGCAGGTGTTGCAACAGATTCAGCTGAGCACAGAACACAACTCTGATCATGGCACATCCAGGAACAGATGCCACCACAGTAAAAGTAGGAACCAAGACAGAAAAGGCTCTTTAAAGGGTCATGTCGGGATTTCTATCCCTCATTCTGTGTCTGTGTTCAATTTCAGCATTGGTGCACAAATAAACCTTCGCACTTCCCCAGAACCAAGTAAACCAGATGAGAAACTACAGCACCTGAGTGTAGAGGTGAACTGAGAACTGGCAGTGTGAAAAGGTTTCACATCATCTGTGTTCTCGCCAACAATCTCAGGTGTCTCAGGATGGAGGAGAAATACCCCCCAACACTCAGGAGTAGAGAGGGAGATAAGTGGTTCAGACTTTTTCTTGGACCCCAAATCCCAGTAAAAGCCACACCCAGGCTCCAGGCCAGTGCTGTCACATTGAGCTCCCAGACTCAAATCAGGTCCCAGGGTTCCAAGCTCCAGGCCTCCTGGGGTTCATTCCAATCCTAAGCTGACCTTAGCAATGCTAAGGATGTCAACTGGTTCCAGCACGATGTGAGTTCCTTCAGGACCAATGCAATATTGATCCAGTCTTCTTTGATGAATAATTTAAGCCTAACTCAGGGGCTCAGGAAAAGGCCCGCCTAACACCTACAAACCTAAAGAAGTTAGATGAGAAAGCCTACCCCTTAGTACAGAAAAGAAGAAGCAGTGTGCTATAAAGGGGGATTTAGGCAGTTTGACATCAGTTGACTCACTGCCTACCAATTGTAGGTGGTATGGCATAACAGAAATATCATTTGAGAGTAGAGAAGAGAGTGGATGCTAGCATTTTAATTACCCCTGCCCCACTTCTAGGTAAGACTTTTGGACCTACGCTTGGGTCTAGCTCCTTTTAATGCAGGCTCTATGTTCACACTTGTGGATCTAAGACTCAGGAAACAAGGACCCAAGATACAGGCAACAAATCAATAGACCTACTACCACCAATGGCTGCAAGCAATAATGCGAACGCTGTAGAACAAGTGGCCAAGCTTTTCATTTGTTGACCCATGCACGTCTTCATCTTGTCCAAGGACTGTGGCACTCTATTTTCAGAATGGAAGTAACGTGTAGATTAGATAGAACCTCAACAAAGAAACGAGCTACAAACTACAAACTGGGCCAAACAAAAATTTCAAAAAATTCACAGAGTCATGGAATCCAAGCGGCAGAGCCTCAAACACTAAAGAGGTTAATTTTTAAAAAAATTAAAGGTCTCTTAAGACAAATAAAAATGCAAACATAAAATATACTAAAGTTAGGGACTATAGCAAATGTAGTTTCAAGGTAAGCAACACACACCCACAAAACAAAGGAGAAATATCCCAAATTAGACAACTTGATGTATTCTTCAAATAGAGAAACAGAAATACGCTCTTTCCTAAAGCTAGCAACTGGAAGGAAATAATGAATAGCGGTGCAGAAATTAATGAAATAGAGACTAAGAAATGGATAAGGTAACTCAGGGAGGGTGTGTGCTTTCCATGTGTAGTGCCAGCTCTCCTTATGATGAGACAAGAGTAGTTCCATAAGTTCACTGGGCTATGCAGAAAGATGCTGTAAATAAAAAAGTTCTATGAATCATTAAGCTAATAATATTTTTTTTTATAAATTAGAAACAAAAATCAACAAACCTTTAGCTGGATTACAAAAAAAGAAAGGTTCACACAAATTACAAATGAAAGAGAAGACACTACGACTGATACTACGGAATCCTAAAAGAGACGTCTGGGCAAGGAAGAATGACTGGGTAATGATGAACTGGACAATACAGGAAAATCAAGTAAATTTTAAAACCAAATGCAATATGGCAGTCATAAAAAAGAGAAAATCTGAACAAATCAATAATGACTCCTGGCAACCATTGAAATAAGAACTAGCATAAGTTTCTCCCCCTAAAAGACTTCCTAAAAACCTTAAGAGTTCATTGTGCAAGGTCAGCATTACCCTAAAACTGAAACCATAGATAGGTGGGCACTACAAAAAAAAATGGAAAACATAGGTTAATATCTCAGATTAATAAAACTCCTGAAGAAGCTAAATGGTAGATGCTTGTAGATAGCATAACCTTATATAGAAACAATAAAGTAGTCAGCAAACAACAAAATTAAACAAATAAACAAAAAACTTAAGTAAACAAATAAATGATGTAAACCACAAATCTACATTTACAATCAATAATATTACTATTTTACCAATTATTATACGAATTATTTAAGGAATAAGTCATCCCAAAAAATAAAGCAATGTCTAATCTACAGTAAGTACTAAAAGTAGTCAAACACTTAGGAATAACTTTTATCAAAAAAGTAACTATAAAATCTTGAAGCAAATGAAAGAAATAAAATACAGAATACAGTCTGGATAGATATATCAGTGGGTAAGTGTACATAATGGTCTTCCATAGGACCCAGGTTGGTTTCACAGCAACTACATTGGAACTTCCTGCAAGTCCAGATCTAGGGGATTAGATGCTATCCTCTGACTCCAAGTTAACTAAAAATAAGGTAAACTGTTTAAAAATAGAATCTTACAAAATATATGGGAAGACATGAAGTGCTTGTGAACTAAAGGAATGACAATATAATATTATGCATTTCTCATAACCTTAAATTATATACAGACTCAATGTTATCACCATCAAAATAACAATGTCACTTTTTCAGTAGCAGACAAAAAAAATCATAGCATTCATATATGCTTAAAAAACACCTAATTAACTAAATCAGTCATGAATAAAAAGTACAGAACTGAAGGCATTACACCCTCAGAATATATTACGAAGCTATCATAAAAGCACAGTATGGCAGTTATAACAGAAACATAGATATTATAGGAGATTAGGGAACTCATATAATCTCACATATTATGGTTGCTTTTGACTTTGATTTATAAATAATGCTGAGATTAATATGCATAAGAAGACAATTCTAATTCATATTATACCACATACCAGCACCACTCGAAATGAGCTAACATCTAATATTAGGGAGATTCTTCCATTAAACGTTAGCTTAAGGCCTTGTAATAATGACTAGCTGTGACTTCCAAAGCACCAGAAACTAAAATAAAAACAACATTGAATGAAAGATGCTCATGCACAGTCAACTGAATAATGAACAATGTCTAACTACAAACTAGGGCATGGAGAAAACACGTGAAAGCACATGTACAGTAAGAAGCTAACAATCAGTGCATATGAACAACTCAACAGACAGAAGACAACCTGATTGAAACACCGGAAAGAATGTGAGCAGACCCCCAAAAGACCTAAGAACGACTACACGTATATGGAAATTATTTAACTTCATAAGATCATCAGTCGAATGCCAACAAAATAAAGACCACAAGTGAAATTTACTTCGCACAGGATAGGGTGGTTAACATCGATGAAATATACTCATTGGCAAGGATGTGGAAAATCAGCATTTCGTATATACCATAGCCATATGGAAAGCAATGCAGACATTTCTGAATAAATGCCATTGGTTTCAATGCTGCCCCGTCTACATATTGCTTCGGTACATAAACACTTGGAGAAGAATCAGTAATTAAGAGAGGGATACAGTTGATATCATGTAGCTTTATGGAGTGGAAACAAAACAAACACACAGTAGCTGCCTGAAGTCAGATTTCATCAAGCATCAATGGCTGCTGTTGCCCTCTGGCTACTGTGATGAGGAGTGGGGGCCCAAGGAGGGGTTTGTGGGTCAGAGTCGAGACCAGAGGGTAGGGAAGGCAGGGCAGAATCCAAGAAGCTCAGGGGTCACTCTGACCCCAAAGACCTGGCTTTCCTGTGGCTTTTGTCAGTCCACAGTAAATATACAGGATGTTTTAGTTTTTTTTCTCAGAATGTTGACAGACACATAAGGCATTTAGATATGTATTAAATGATATTTGGACCTAACACATAGAAATGAGATGCCAAGACTGGTAGACCAGGCAGTTGATTGCTTCAGGGGCCCTGAATTCAGAAAGGAATGGAAAGGGAAATCAAGAAAATCCTTTGAGCTTACAAGTTAACACCTTCCAAGAGCAAGGCAGTAAACTTTGGACAATACAAAAAAACTATTTACTGAAGAAAAATATAGCCTTTTGGATATATTAATAGATAATCTAAAATTCTTCTGCAGCCCTTCACTACATTGAGGATTTATGGAAAGAACTCAAGGGAGAAATGTTAACACTATTCTTTCGGTTGAGATTGGTGGCTATGAGACAGTGCCAGCTTTAATGAGATGTTATTTTCTCTCCCTTAAGAGAATAACAAGGGGGAACCACATGGAGAGATGTAAAAAACAAAATCCCTTCCCAAACATTACGCCAAGAGGAGCCTGGACTGTTTTATTTGGCAATTTTTGCCTTGATATAAATATGACCTTTATTGAAAAGATTAATATTTCTAAAAGTTCTAAAGATTAGATTTTTGAGATTTGACTCTAGTCTGTCTTAGTGAACTTTTTTCTGCTTCTCAAAAATTATATCAGTTTTCCTGCTTCCCTTTTCTAGTGGTTGAATGGGGTAGATCTTTGTTTTGGTTTATCTGATTATTTCAAATAGAATGCCACAAATGAAACTGTCAGCAAAGGAAACAGCTACGAGAGAAACAGCAAAGAGAATCTTTGCACCTATTCATTTGACAGAGGTTAATAGCTATTATATGTAAAGAAATCAACACTTATCTATGAAACACAATATAAAACCAAGAAATGAGCGAATGAACTGGCCTAATACTTCTCACAAGAGCTACAAATGACTAAACTCATGACAAAGTGTTTAACATCCTCAGTCATCAGGGAAATGCAAATCAAAGCTATACTGAGATTCCACTTTACCAGGCATAACGATCACTATGAAGAAATCAAGCGTTGGCAAGGAGGTGTGCAGAAAGGTAACCATAGGTCAGATGCCATGCAATGCAAGGGAATGTGTGTGTTAAGAGGATGTGTGTGTGTGTGTGTGTGTGTGTGTGTGTGTGTGTGTGTGTGTGTGTGTGTGGCCAGCTATCAACGGACAAAAAAAATAATGTGATAAATATGGTGTGTGTGTGTGTGTGTGTTTATGTATGTACCTTCACATGTATAATAGAAGATAATCATACATGTATGATTATCCAGCCTAAAAAAAGGCCAAAATAATCTTGCTTTCGGGAACGTAGATAATACTGGAGAAAATTATTTTGAGTGAAATGAGCGAGACTCTGATTTCATATTCTATGCATATGTGAAATATAGATGGTTTTTTAGAGGAGATATAATTCTAGAAGGAAGAATACTGGAAAATAAGAGAAAAACTAAAGGGTGAGAAGAGGAAACAAAGGTCTCAGTCAGTTGGATATGATCAAATGGCAATATATACAGGTATGAAAATATAACAAAACAGTTCATAAAATTCATAAGTATTAATTATTTGAATATTTTATTTTTGAGATTATAACTTATTTACAATGTTTCTCACTTGCCTTTCCATTCTTCAAGCCCTCACATATAAATTACCTGCTCTCCTCTAACAGTATGGTAAAGGAGAACTGATTCATCACACTCTGACTGGACGCTCACAGTGACCCACACGTGCACAACAGTAGCTTCTGTGCCTGCTAGCCCCTAAAGCCTGCCTGACACTTAGAGACAAATGATGACAGAGCACTTGACCAGAACAACCAATCAGATGGGGTCAACAACATGGAGCAAGTAGTCATGGGCCAATGGGGCCTGAGTGGAGGGCATAAAGATTTGCCCAACTCTTATATTAAATGAGTTTGCTTTTGAGACTTGCCCAACTCCTGAAATCTGTGCTGGTAAGTCCGTGCCTTCTTACCCCCTCCGCCAAGAGTTTTGGTCAGGATCACAAGCAACAGTCTAGTCTCTTTTTTCACTAATTGCTATTACATATACAACTATACTTATATATTGTTATTACATATATGAGTATACATATATATTTTGAAATATAATCTGTTCTGTATATATATTGTCATTTGTATGGATATTTTCAGAACTGACCATTTGTCACTGGACAACCAATTGCCAATACCAGACCAAAAGCCCTCTTTAGGGTTGCTGACAGTCCAGGAGACCCCGAAATATACAGCCTATTGCTTTTGCCTTTGCTTATCCCCCAGAGGAGGACAGTAAACCCCTATTGCTGAAGATGCCATGCATTCAGAAACAGAGCCCAGAGACCTTTGAGCTGTACCTGACCTGAATGCCCTCTTCCTAAGAAAGAGCTCTCATGGTAGAAGGCACTATGCAAGCTCCCAAAGGAATTGGGTAGTCAATAGTCCTACACAGCTGTAAAATCTATGAGCCAGGACAATGCCCAGCCTGGCATGATATCCCTAAGGATATAGTACTAGCACACCTATCTTGTTGGTAACTAACAGCTCTCTAATTGACTAAATGCCTGCTCAATAAGAGGAAAACCGTGCCTGGTGTTGGAAATCTGACTGCTCACTGCTAGAGAAGTGAGGTTATTGGAGGAGAATTTATAACTACTAATTTATTAAACCAGCATAATCCCTAACAACAATCTTAAAAAGTATCACTATACCAATAGGTAAATGTAGTTTTAACCCCTTGTATTGGAAATCTCTGCAACAGAAGGAGACCGCTAGAGAAAAACTATCACCAATCAAAATGCACAGCTGTAGTTACATCTACAAAATGCACACATCTACGGCTCTGAGGATATTACAGAAGACGGGCAGAGAATTCTGAGACCTAGTGAGAAAGGGAGTCAGCTATGTCACTGGGTCTTCCAGGAATGTCAAAATCCACACCCTTACCCGTAAAGTCACCAACCTGACTTCTCAAACATGAGCTGAACAAGGACAATGATGAGCATGCCAAAGTAAACAGAGAAAAGCCTCAACCCTGTGGACAACTGAGGAAAGCCGTGAGTGGGGGAGGCGGTCTTCCCCAGGGAAGATACCAATACGTTTAAAAAGAAGCCTCTTTCTGCAAATGCACGAGTATGATACATACTCAATAGCACAAAATAATTATATTTTAGACCAGTAATAGGGATTTCTCTTCCTGATTTATCTCCTGTAAGAGCTGTGTTGCTCAGTTTCTCACAAATCTGTCCTATTAATCACCATATTTCAAGCCTCCACAATATTGGTTCCTGGAATTTGTATTTTCTCTCTCTCTCTCTCTCTCTCTCTCTCTCTCTCTCTCTCTCTCTGTCTCTCTCTCTCTCTCTTTCTCTCTGACAAATCATTACAAAGCTTCCATAGGGAAAAGACATGCAATTAGAATCTGGTTATTAGGTTTTGAGAGAAAAAGAGCCCATGCAGCATCATAGCTGAAATGTTTTCATTCAAACCCTGTCTTCCGTTCTTCTTATTTTTTCAGTTCTTGGAAGCAAATGCAATCATGCATCCTGTTAGTGTGAGTGTGTGGAATACCAGGGAGGTGAGGGTGGGGACGCTCCTCACAAAAGTGTGTGTCCCTTCCAATCACTCGATTGCTGATTAAGCATGGGACAGCCATTCTCCTTTGGGGTCTGACTACTTGTAGGCTGCCTAGTCTCTGCTCCAGTAGATAATCCTCCTTCCAATTCAAACGCACACGTGAATTGGACACAGTGGGTTATTTTTAAAAGGGACATGAAGTTAAAAGAGTAATGTGTTGGGGGGGTACTGTGAATTGGAGGGAGTGGGAGCTAGATACGATTAAGGAACAATATAAGCGTATATGCAAGTTTCAAATACGCATAGAAAGGGGAAAACTGCCCTTTTATTTTCATAACTTGCAACTTGGGGAAGACAAAGATAATAGAGATCAGCACAGCAGTTACTCTCATCCTTCCCTTGATCCCGCCCTCCCTCTCTCTGTCATTCACCCTCTCCTCTTGTCTCTCTTGTACAGCCCTCTATTTCCTCATTTGTAAAAATCAGACCTTGGGTGACTTGCAAGATGCTATCCCAACTGTAAAATCTTGTTTCTGTGGAAAAATTGTGGATGAAAGGGACATTCAGAAAGTTAAATAGAAATGTAAGGCATATGGTAATCAAAATCATGTCACTAATTTTGAGAAGAAAACTAATCTTCCTGACTCGTCAGACACGCATTCTCCTTCAGTGAAAACACACACAAAGAAACGAAATTTATATGTTACATGTTCATTTTAGGTTAGTGAGTCAGCCATAGTTCAGGTATCTGAGACTTAACACACCCAAATGGATAGAACACTGGGAAAGAACAAGACATGACAAAGGAAACAATGCCAGACCACCCAACAAATAATCTTTATTGTCTACCTACAATGAGCTCTATATTCTTCTAATAAGTAGGGCTATTTTATTGAATAAAAGGATACTTTTTACACTCCATGGAATTTGCATTTTAGTTAGGGAGACAAAAATATTACAGAAATGAATGAAAACTATGTATAAATTTCAATTTCAGGCAGCTATACGATGCTCCCAAGACTCTTGCTGCAGGATACTATATGGAGCTCTGAAAGACGTATCTACTGAGGGAAGGGCACATACCAGGGCTGATAAATGACACCTGTAAAGAGTACAGCAGGCAATGATACACAAGATAACATCGGTCTTTGGCAGAATATTGTGGCTGGTTAAATGCATAAGTGCAAAGCCACTTAAAATGTATGGCGACCAGGTGCTGTGCTCTGGACGTTTGTATCCTCCAAAAATTCTTTTTGCTGAAATCCATGATGGAATTAGCTTCTTCGTGTCACAAGCCAGGATAAACTGCTTTTATAAGTTGTTCTTGTCAGGATTTTTCCCCCACAGGAATGAGAAAGCTAACTACCCAAAACCAATAACCGGTGAGTGATCACAGGCTCTAAGAACACAGAGAGAATTCTGTTCCTTTTCTTCTAATTATTCTCTTAAATGCATAGTGTGATTCTCCTTTTGGGTCACCCACAGATACTATTTGATGCTTTTATTTTCCCTCTTTTTTTAAAAAAAATATTTTTTATTTTTTTGATAGTTTATTTACATTTCAAATGTTTTCACCTTTCCAGGTCTTCCTTTTGGAAACCCCCTATCCCCTCTCTCCTCCCCCTGCCTCTATGAGGGTGCTCCCCCACCCACCCACCCACTCCCATCTTCCCTCCTTGGCATTCCCCTATAGTGGGGCATCTAACATCCTCAGGCCCAAGGGCCTCTCTTCCCACTGATCGCCAACAAGGCCCTCCTCTACCACATATGTGGCCAGCATCATGGGTCCCTCCATGTGTATTCTTTGGTTGGTGGTCCAGTCTCCAGGAGCACTAGGAGGGTCTAGCTGGTTGACACTGTTGCTCCCTCCATGGGGCTGCAAACTTCCTCAGCTCCTTCAGTCCCTTCTCCAACTCCTCCATCCAGGACACCACACTCATTCCAACGGTTGCTGTGAATTGAATCTTGGGTATTCCGAACTTTTGGGCTGATATCCACTTATCAGTGAGTACATACCATGTTCGTTCTTTTGTGACTGAGTTATCTCACTCAGGATGATATTTTCAAGTTCCATCCATTTGCCTGCAAATTTCATTAAGTCATTGTTTTTAATAGCTGAGTAGTACTCCATTGTGTAGATGTACCACATTTTCTGTATCCATGCCTCTGCTGAGGGACATCTGGGTTGTTTCCAGCTTCTGGCTATTATAAATATGGCTGCTATGAACATAGCAGAGCATGTGTCCTT
>CM052720.1:27114498-27126243 GCA_028551405.1 Uromys caudimaculatus | reverse complement strand
GTGGTATAGCTGGGTCCTCAGGTATCCTCAGGATCCTTTTCTGAGGGTCCGCCAAACTGAGTTCCAGAGTGTTTGTACCAGCTTGCAATTCCACCAGCAATGGAGGAGTGTTTCTCTTTCTCCACATCCTCGCCAGCATCTGCTGTCACCTGAGTTTTTGATCTTAGCTATTCTGACTGGTATGAGGTGGAATCTCAGGGTTGTTTTGATTTGCATTTCCATGATGACTAAGGATGTTGAACATTTCTTTAGGTGCTTCTTAGCCCTTTGAGTTTCCTCAGTTGAGAATTCTCTGTTTATCTCTGTTCCCCATATTTTTTTTGATAGGGTTATTTGATTCTCTGGAGTTTAACTTCTTGAGTTCTTTGTATATATTGGATATTAGCCCTCTATCAGACATAGGATTAGTAAAGATCTTTTCCCAATCTGTTGGTTGCCGTTTTGTCCTATTGACAGTGTCCTTTGCCTTACAGAAGCTTTGCAACTTTATGAGGTCCCATTTGTCAATTCTTGATCTTAGAGCATAAGCCATTGGTGTTCTTTTCAGGAACGGATTAATTTTTAATTGACAGTTCATTGATTAATCAAACATTTCGGATAGCTTACCTTGTTATATATCATAAACTACAGCCAAAAATATAAAGCTGAGAAGTCCATAGTTCTTAGAGACAACCTTTAAATAGTTTCCATTCTGGGGTTAGCGGCAAGGTCATGAAACTGAGCCATGTGAGAAAAAAATCAGTGGCCAGTGGACTTTCTCAGATCTGCTTTAGAACAAAACAGCTCTGCTAAGAGAACATAAAATACATATAAAATTATTCAAAATTAGTTCATAACGGTCACTTTTAGGACATGAGCCATAGTCTAGTTTTATGACATTGGCTTTTATTAAGTACAATATAAGAAATACCCACAAAAAGAACTTTCATCTTCTATAAAATAGTTTTACAGATTTTATTATTCTGTTCAGCGTTACCTATGAAATAGTTAAATCTCTACTTTTCTCTTTGCTAAGAGTTAAGGTAGTATGGGGCGATGATGATACTTAGAATGGGAGAAAATGTCAAACCTAATTGTGTCGATTTAGCTCTAACTTAAAAACTGTATGTGCTTGACAGAGCAAATTCTGCTGCCCTCAAGGCCTTTGTCTGAAAATTAAAAAAAAATGAATGACAGAACACATAAACCATAGATTAGATAATAGTCATATTTAATCTCTACTGTCAGTTTGATTGGATTGGAAAATATCCAGGGCATTAGTGAGGCCTAGCTTTGGGTATATATGTGAGAGCAATCATAGAGAGGATTAACTGGGGTACTCAGAGCTTTGTTGAACATGTCACCTTTCCAAATGTCAAAGGAGAAAATCAGCTGAGTGTCAGCGTTCAGAACATCTTAATCTTCCAAGACGAGGCCCATCTCCTGCCACCCCGGACGTGGTCTTGACACTATGCCTTTCCTACCAGGATGCACCATGCCTCTCAAACTGTGAACCAAGTTCAATTCTTTCTCCTTTCAGTTGTTTCCTGTCAGCCATTTGGTCCCAGCACCCAAGGTTAGAAAGCAAGACCATAGAAAAATCAGAACCAAATAAAATCCGCCACCGACAAAGACTATGTATGTGCCCACTTCTTTTCTTCTTCTTATATTTGGGATTCTACTTGATGGAAGACCTTTTAGTGACATAGATACCACCCATATATTTTTCTATCAGTGGATTGGAGCTCTGAGGTGATATAACCATAGTAATAGAACATGACCACATTGTGATACCAAATGCAGTCATGCCCATCCCTCTGGGTGTATGCCAGGTTCCAACTTGTGCTTTTCTGGATGCCTCTTCATCCTCTAGTACATTAACTCTCAAATTTCCCTAAAGGCCCGCATGCTAAGGGGTTGGTGCTATTGAGAGGCCCTGGAACCATTTAAGAACATCCTTGTGGGAAAGGCTTAGATCCCAAGGGCTGTATCCTCAGTCGTGGTTTGAACGATGAACTGATCCATTGGCTTACATGTGTGCACTCTGGGTATACCATTGGTATTCTGGGAGGTTGTAGAATCTTTAGGAAGTGAAGTCATGCGGAAGGAAGTATGACGGAAGACTTTGAGAGTTTACGGACTTTGTCTACTTCCTGACCCTCTGCTTCTTCTGTGTGGGTACAATTGTCACCAGTCAGCTTCCAGCCTCTGTAACCTGCTGCGATGCCTTCTACACAACTCCGAACTCTAACCTTTCAGAAGCATAAGCCAAAATAAACTCTTTTTAAATAAATTGCTTTTATTCATGACATTTCATCAGAGGAACAACAGCCACAACAAAGTAACTAATACACCTGCCAAAAGGATTGTGGAGTTCTTGCATGTTTCCCCCACACTGCTTCCTAGCTGATGTGGTAAGTGATGTTGCCCCAACACACACCCCAAACAATATGGGGTACTTTGCCACAGTCCTGGATCAATGAGGCTAGTCAATTATAGACTAGAACCTCTAGAATATAATCTATTATTATAAGCAGTAATATTGTAAGTTAATGTTATAAGCTATTTTATTGCAGTAATGGAGACTTAATACTAAATTCCTGCCAGATACCTTGCTTTCAGGTTTAATCATAAACAATACTTTAAATAACTCTCAATCCTCTATGCCTGGGCCAAACTGTACTTCTATTGGAAATGCCAACACTACACAGAGATTTGAATCCAACAGAAAACTTAAATAAATTCATGATTCTCTTTATCAAAGAGGCCTATCTTTTCATCCTCCTGTTTGATTGAATGGCAACCGTTGGGTTCCATAGGCTAAGGTCAACACTTGGAAGCCAGTATGAACTTACAGAGACTCTGACAGCACATGTAACATGTGCACAAGATCAAGCCATACAAACTCCCAGCACTGAGAAGAAGACAAAGGCACAGAGTCCCCCAACTAACCAAGAACCTATTTGTAATTGTTCCTGAGTAGGAGATGGAAAGTGAGTTTTCTCTAATGGAGCATCAATAAAATTCCAGGGCAGCAGTTGGCCAACACATAACAGACTGTGTTTTCTGTGTCCATTGGTTTTTCCTTGGTTTGTTTTACTGGGTTTATTGTTGTTGTTTTGGTTTGGGTTTGGGTTTTTGGGTTTTTTGTTCTTTGTTTTTTTGTTTTTTGTTTGGTTTGGTTTTGTCTTTTGATTGCCTGCTATGGATTTTGGTTTGCTGTTGTTTTGTTTGTTGGTGGTTCTTTTTTTGAGAGGGAGGGAGGGAAGGAGGGAGGAAAGGAGAGAGACAGAGGGAGAGAGAGAGAGAGAGAGAGAGAGAGAGAGAGAGAGAGAGAGAGAGAGAGAGAGAAAACAAACCTAACTTAGGTAAAGAGGAATTGAAAGAGAAGAAAAATATAATCAAAATATATTTTATGAGAAAATTAAAGCCATTTATTTATATACAAAAAGATAGAAAGCCCTTTGAAAGCAGCTTCCCCTCTTCCTGATTTGCGCATTCCCAGTAACCTAGCAGTGTGTTACAACTGTGCTTAAAAGTGTACCCAGCATGCAGTGCCTTTCTCCACCCTATACTCATTGTCCAGTCTGACCTGACAGATAGCAGCCTTGAGTCTTGCCTTTTTCTGGAGTCATATGTACCATAGAAATTTATTCCTACTCTACAAAGTTGCCAATTCACAAAATAAGTACAAACAAAGTCACTCATTTGCTCCAACTTGTTGATGTCTCTCCTTTTCATACACAGTAAAAGATAGAGTTGCAAGCATGGCCTGCAAAACCCCAGAGGGTGCGTCCTGTTTGAACCAATCATTCCTTCGGCTCCCTTTTGTTTTTCTATGTCAATTATCCTGGTTACCCCTTCTAAACGCATGACAGATGTGCTTACTGTTCTTTCTTACCAGGAAATGGTTCCCTCAAGTAACCCTTTCAGCTTTATAATCAAACATTACTAGTCCTATTGGAACTTCAAAATCAATGTTCAAGTCAAACCTATTCTTATCTTTCTGCAAAGCATTTATCAATCTAGCACACTCATTTATTAGTTTCCTGTCTACACTACAATTAGATGTAAGTCCTGGGTCAGAGAAACTACCCAGTGGGTAACAACACTTGCCACTAACATTATCAATTTGCGTTCAATACCTGAAACCATTACAATGGAAAGGAGAAAAAAATACCAGCTTCTGCAAGTTTCCCCATTTCACATGCATATTCTCTCTCTTTCTCTCTCTCTCTCTCCCTCTCTCTCTCTCTCTCTCTCACACACACACACACACACACACACACACACATACACACGTGTGTGTGTGTGTCTTGCTGTCAGGCATTTCTGCATCTTTAATTCATGCATCCAAAGTCTGGTACAACCAATATTTTTAATTGATTCAGGAATTCCTAAATAATTTTCATTAGATTTTGGTAAATATTTTGCATAGTGCTTCATTTAAACTCAAGACAATAAATTATTATGGATACACCAATTGAATCATTATAAGTCTGTACATATATGTGTAATTTCTGATATTCAACAATTGGAGCAGCCCAGATAGAATACAGCATTTTCAATCCTGACAATTTAAGACTTTAACTGCATTATTTTTTTAATCCTCTTAAAATATTTATATTGCGAGTTAAAAAAAATTCCATAGGACAGAACTGAGTCTGCATGGATAGTGATATCCCATCATGTTTGAGATTTTGATAAGTACACCAGAATGCAATCTATGTACACACTGATGCCCATGGCTGGAAGGGGGTAAACTTTTATTAGCTGAAGGGTATGTATGGATGCAACCTTTATCACCAGAGAGATTAGCATAACGTCACTGAGAGTTTGCAAGAAAGGTAAATGTTCTCAGAGATACCAGCAGGAAAGGGAAAGATTTAACTGCCACGGCACGTCTTGTATTTCTTAGTGAAATGTTAAGCAGTTGAATCAACATTTTGGGAGAGTTACAGCAACTCAGGAATTAATTTGTGAAAAATTCACATGGCTTCAAAAATCCAGTCTTAAAAAATAGCATTGTGCCTGTCATCTATATGCATCATTCGGCTGCTGTACCCCTTTTTTTGAGGGGAGGGGCAGGTTGCTATGACAGTGAACGACAAACTGAGACCCAGAAGAAAATAATCTCACTGTTGTACATCTGCCTCTTCGCAGCTTCTGTGACCTTCCAACAGCCTCTGGCGGATCATACGTTGGCTGCAAAGGGAAGAATCCAAACCTCTGCTTTCTGTATGTCAGGTCAATCTGCCTGTCTCTGCTGCCATCAGTTTATCTTATAGAAATGTCAGTCGTGTTAGATTAGGGACCCACTTTTCTTTAGACCCTTGGAGCAGAGACTTCAGAATGCCTTTTGTGAGGCATATTTCAATCAAGAACATTTGCCTATCAGCAGCATTTGGCAACCTATTGCCACCTACTCCTTGAAACAGTCTAACTTGGTTTCTTTTTCTGCCTCCTACATAAGCAGCTACTCAGTAGCCTCCCCTGTAGGTTTTAGCCATTCCCAACTTGTAAATAATTGGAAGCCCTGAGGCATCATATTCAGATCACTTTCACCCTTGGTTGACATATATGCCCTAGAAGAAGTCAGAGATCTTTATGGTTTTGTCTTTAGTAGAGACGTTTACCTTAATATATGATTGGAATATGACATATTTCAGAGAGAATTTTATTTGTAAATATTTCCATCTGAATCAATAACTTAAAATTAGCAGATTCCAGCCCAAACTCTATGAAACCAAATGACAACCCTCCATAGATAGATAGATATAGATATAGATATAGATATAGATATAGATATATAGATATATAGATATATAGATATAGATATAGATATAGATATAGATATAGATATAGATATATGTATCTGTATTTTTACAGTTATATTCTCTTCTCCTTGTCTCCTTGTCCTTGTCCTCGACCTCCTCCTCCTCCTCCTCCTCCCATTCTTACTTCCCCTTACTCTCTTATTACTATATTATAAGATCCATCACAGAATATTTCTAGCTCATAAATTCTCACCTCTTCCATTACGACCGTGATTACAGTCTGTATCTCTCCCCCATTATCACGGTAGTTTCCTGTTGGGTTTCAATGTATCTATACTTATTTATATCAACTGGTCCTCAGCACAGACGCAAGAACGCTTCTACTGAAAGGCAAAGTAGTGCTGACTCTCGGCCTAAGGCCTTCCTTTTGAGTAGCTGTCTGTGTGCTTACGGAGATGCGGGCTCCTCTGCTCTTCTACCCTGCCCATCAATCCCCAAACACGCAGCTTCCTTTATGTGTCTCTTCCACATCAGAGCTTACGGTTCCCACTGATTCACGCTCCATAGCTCTAGTCTTCCCCAGACACATTCAGAGTTCTCTCCTGTCTGCTCTGAAATGAGGAAGGCCCCAGTAAAAGTCATTTTAACACCATTCATCAATATACATCTCACAACTACGTATAACTAGCTCTATTCATCACCCTGGTATATCGTTCTTCTTGCTCTTTCTACTGGGAGACATGTTTCGAGGAAATGGAAGTTTTTCACCTGTTGTGTTGCACTGCTATGCTGAAAGAAGGAGTCAATCAATCAGTTTATAGGGAAAAAAATGTCAAAACCTTAGCTTTCAATTCTCTTCACCAAGTTCAAAATCATACAATTAGTCAAAAATCTTACAATTAGTCCAAACAGTGAAAAATGAACAAAAATATGCACTCTTAAAATCCAAAATACTATAATACTTAAAGAACTTTAGAAAAAATTAAGACTAATTATATGATGTAAACTGTATTTTTTGTTTTATTTTCTATTAGAAATTAAAGATTACTTTCTAGTTTAGGTAAGATTCTTGTTAGCTACATTTTATTTCTTTTATGTCACTTTAAGTAGTAAGATTCCTCAATCTTTTGTTCTTTTTAATATAACTTAGAGTCTGTATAGTCATTTCCAAGCACAAATTCATCTTATACTTCTGCCATATGTAAATGCCTTTGGTATCAATTTTATACTGAATATTAAAATTTTATCATATATAAAAGGTTAATCTTTTATACAAAAGGTTAATTTTTATGCTCTGTCCTATCAAATACTTATCAGAAGTTTAATCTCTCGTAGACACTGCTCTTTGAATATTTATAGCAAAGGCCCTGAATAATATAATGAAACCCTCTGATAGTCTTGGCTTGTCACATGTCAAATGGGTTTCTTAAAAACTGTCAATCAGCTTTAAAGCATTAACCAAGCCACATAATTTGAGTATATGTTGAAGACCCTAATTTTACCAAACACAAAAGGAATAATCTTAGGAACTGCTTGGGAAATACTCATGGTCACATATAGCTGTGAGAAGAGGGTCATCTCTTGGCCTCTGATCCACCTGAGTAGCAGGGTACAACAAGGCTGGGATCTGGGAGCTTTGCCCGGCCCTTTGGGAAACCAGAGTTGTTTATAGGTCATCTTTGGTGCCATGGCTACGACAGGTCTGACATCAGGAACATGACTCTGCACTGAGAACACTCATCTGTGTTTGCCTCTCTCTCCCATCCTCCTGGCAGGGAGCAAAGCAGAGCCATCACCGCAGATGATGCTATTGCCAAGAAGAACACCCCATGGAAAAATCCATGTTCCCCTTTGAAAATGTCTCCTTGAATTTACAAGGTCATTGACATTGATATATAATTTTATTATTTTAACAATAGGATCAAGTTTTGCCACTATACACTATGACCACTTATCTTAGTCACTCAGAGACTGGAAAAATTGAGACCCAAGACCTCCTATAAACTTGGTTATGGCCAGGCATTTCTATATTTTAAGGATCTTGACAGTGCTCTCAACTATCATGAGGAAGAATAATTATGCCAAAAATGTTGACCAGGCTAGTGTTTTCATTCTGATAGGGAAGTAAAGGAAATTGAGGGTTGGAGAGGTTAAGGAGCTTTAACCTAGGTCACACTGGCAACAGAATATTTTTGAATGCATGCCCAAACATACATACACACACACACACACACACACACACATTGGATATATGTGTATATATACATATATATATTACATATATATTGTATTTACACTACAAATAATTTGTACATATATTTCAGCTAAGTAAATATCTGAGAATCTATGGCCAAACATGAGCTTGACAAACTTTTATAAAGTCTACTTTCTTTGATTCAATTATTTTTATGTCACAGGCCAGGAAAATTTAAAGCCTGGATGCTCTAAAATTATGAATGATGCCCTGCTACGAAGGGATGGTGGGTGGTGGCAGAGATTCCTAAACAATGTCTTCATATAAAACAATTCCTGAACAAGGTCTTTATGCAAAACAATACCATGAGCAATGTCTTTACACAAGAGGGTTCCTGAACAATGTCTTTATATAGAAGTTCTTTCTAATTTTATCATAATAAAATGGATTCATGAAGTGTCCTTCTCTCCCTTCTACACTCAACCTATTCTCTGAGGTTTAATTTTCTAAAAGATAATGGGTTTTGTCATGGATGACAAGTCAAGGACTAGGTCTGCTGACTTCTGACTTATAAATCCTCTGAGAATTGCTGAGATGATGAGGAAGGCAGGACAATGGGACCATAAGCTTCATACAAATTATTGCATGGGAGATTTCTTGAACTAGGAAAGAGGGATATAAGGAGCTGCTGGTAACCATCAAAGTACAAACAGAATATTGACCAGAGCAGTTAAGAGAAGCCAGATATGTGTGCCATGATGGCTAAATCTTTTCTTTAAACATACTTTAAACATTTTGTAAGATGGTACCATCCAAAATCTCTTAACTTGCTCTCTGTTGCTGTCATAAAATACTTTAAAACTTCATAAGGCAGGCCCACAAGGCTGCATTATTTTTTAAACAAGACCCTAGAAAGAAAACCAGAAAGGTTTGAGTATACAATGGCTTTTCCAGTTCAAATTTCTAATTACTTTCACACACACAGACACACAGACACACAGACAGACAGACAGACACACACACACAAACACACACGCACACACACGCACCACCACCACCACCATGCAAACAGACACACAAACACAGTCAAGTCCACAAGATAGGCTCAAGTTCATAACACCACCCTATTTCTTCTGGTATCAATTTATGTCATTGCTTTTGTGTTGCAAAATGCTGCAATAAAACACTCAACCAAAGTAATGCAGAGAAAAAAGGGTTCATTTATATTATATTTCCAGGTTGAGAGAATTCAGGATAGGAACTCAAGGCAGAAACCTAGAGGCAGGAACCATGCAGGAACACTGCATTTGGATCGCCCATGGGCTTGCTCCAGGGTCATGTTTGTTGAACTATTTTATACAGTCTAGGATCGCCTGCCTACTGGTGGTAGCACCCACAGTGGGCTGGGCTTTCTCACATCAATCATCATTACGGACAGTCTCTGACTGATAGGGCCATGGACCAATCTGTTCTGTGTCACCCCTTCGACCAGGTCTTCCTCCAATGACTCTAAGCTTTGTCAAGTTGACAAACAATGCTGACCAGTAAAATCTTTAAATCTGTCTTCTTTATGCTCAATTCATTTGAGTACTCATCCTACCGTCACACATCCCAAAGCGTCACATATCCCAATGCTAAGGAGGTTCCATCACCACACCGGTTAATGTTTCAGAGTCTCCTCCCACATTCTCCACCGCGGGATCAAGGAAGCGGGTCCATCGAGCAGTAAAGAAAACTACTGCTAATGAAGCAATCCTTTCTATCTTGGGAGAGTTTGAGTTAAATAATTTAGATTTAGCTAAGATAGATTTCACTGAGCAACTGCTCAATAATGAATGAAATGCCTTCTGACATATAATAGTCTCTCACTTTTTTTTTGATGATTATCATACGGACCTTTTCGCTTCATTGTTCCCTGGGATTACCATCTCCTGACTATAATTCTTCATGTCACCCGCCCTGATTGCTCTCTTCTGAACGCCATCCCGCTTTGAAATATGTCTTCTGTGGCATTCCGAACTGACTGCACTAAATGAAATACTGCTAGGAAAAGTAGAATATCCATTCCCTCATTTGAGAATATTTTTCCAGTAATAAATCCCATGAATTTTCAGTGAGAGTGAGATCACCCCCAAGTGGTTGTATAATGGTTTGGGCATGAAAATCTTGCTCTTTTGATACCTTGATGCACAGATATCCATAAGTGTATTAATAGATATACTATATGCTTAATAGATCTATGTGGTCTTAAATTTTCATTAGGGAAATATTGGAAGAAAGAGGTTTTTCAAAAGATTTTTTAAGGGGATAAAAATAGAAAGAGGAGTAAAAGTCAGTGGTGTATCTTAAACCACGGGGACTGACTAGCTTTTTCAACAGTCACACACACTATAAGGCTAATTCCTATTGAGGACATAGCCAAGCAACGTGCTGAGAGATAGTCCCATTACCTTGAAGGCCCTAGATGTCTGGTGACTGTCTTAGTTTATAGAGAGTGGCAATTGTTTTTTAATTGATTCATTTTAATTGATTCATTTCGTCACCACAAGATCACATTGTAATTTATTCCTGGTAAAATTATCTGTGTTTTCTGCCTATTAAGATATTTCAAAATGTAGTTTTTTATTATCTTTGAGGGGGCAAAAATGTTACCTCGTTCTGTCTAGATTGATTGGGTCAGAGTTTTCAGGAACCGTGTTGATGAGACCAGGACAGATAATAAGGTCTTGCACGTATTTTCACTGGCTTGAGCTAACCCATTAATCACGATCGTCTGGTGAGTTACAGTCCGCACTGCAGTGATGAGACACGTCACACATTCCCATGCATTCCATAGCTGCCAGTTGCGTGCATTTGACCCTGATGTAGGTATCCTGGCTGTCTCACATTTTCTAACAGCCTTGTAATACAAACAAACAGAGAAGCCAGATGTAGTCACTGGCTTTTCATTAATAACTCCGTCCTGGCTCACCATGAGTGCTTCTCCAATTATTCTATACTTAAAGGTCTTCTTTATTAGGAAAACACCTGTAAATTTATCTTCTTCCAGTACAGCTTAGACGTTGTATTGATTGTATATTTTCTTATACTCTATCAACCAATAGTTACATGTCTATGGCTTTTCCTGTGGCTGTTTGTCTTTACAGATATGACTTAATTTTCAGAAAGGATTATATACTCCTATGGATGAGGAGTATATATATATATACACTTCCTACAGTAGCCCATCAAAGCTTCATAGAAGATAATTATATTTATTTGATTGATAGATAAGATCATGTGATTTCTACTTTCTGTCAAACTAGATCAACAGCAGGAGAGAACAGCTTTGTGGGTTATTTTAAATGTTTTCTAGAGTAAAGGAAGGAGCAAGAGCCTCTTCAGAACTCTTGACTTACCAATTTCACACTAAGAATCAATATTTGTCACTAAGTAGCTGGAAAATTAGGTATGGATGGTGGGAAAGGGAACTACATAGTGAAATATACTAGCAACTAGAAAGTACAGAGCCACTGCAATAGCAGAGCTGTACAGTAATGTTTCTGTCACAAATAGGAATGATCCAGGAATGGGCATCCGTGCTGGGGTGGTTCAGAGGTTAAAAACACTTGTTGCTCTTATGTTGGTCTTGAGTTTGGTTTCCAGCACATACAATGGGTTACCCCACAACTACCTGTAACTCCAGCTGCAAGGAACTGAATGTCCTCACCTGGATCCCCCAATCACTCATATATATATATATATATATATATATATATATATATATATATATATATATATATATATATATATATA
>CM052720.1:27102590-27114398 GCA_028551405.1 Uromys caudimaculatus | reverse complement strand
TTATGTATAGATATTCTGAGATAATTGTATCAAATATGTATCATGCACATCTCAATTTACACACAACTCTGAATGGGTTTTACCAATTCCTATTCTCCTTACTTTATTAGGTAAGTCTTGAATAGATTATGCCATTTTCCCAGAGCAGAACTAAAATGGATACCAAGTCCAAGTTCATTCAGTATATATTAGATAGCATTCCCTATCTAATGAGCATGGAAATTATAACAGAATAAAAACCAACAGGATTACACACTGATGTTTAAAATGGCAGTGTTTTTCCTTTATTTTTTTTCAAATGACAAGCCATTTACAGTCACACCAAGATGTGATCCTGTCATTTTTTTTCAGACTAAAATTAAAAAAAAAAAAATACGTATAATTTATTTAAATTACTACATACCTCTGTGCATGAGGTTCTCAAATTAGACATTTTGATGACATTAAATACACTTTGCTTAGGTGAAAGCTAGCTTACAGAAGAATGATCAAAATGAGCTGTTTGTTTACTGCTTGGGGGTCAAATACTTATACACCCTGGATATTACAAATATATTTTGGACACATGTGCCAAATTCTTATTGTATAATACAACTAACATTTTTGAAGGCCATATTAGAAATTCTGAAAGACAAGGAATGGGGAGCAAGTGGCTTTCTGATTGAAAGTGCACTGTGGGGCATGGGCAAAGCCATGTAAGGACCACGACTCTTCAGTTGCATGGATATGTCAAAGCCTTCCACAGGTTAGGCCCAGAGAAAAGCAGAAACTTTCCTCATGGTCCAAGTGCAAAGACTGACAGTGTGTGCAGAAATTTTCCACTGGATCTTTCTCCCCACAGATGTTTACAGCCTATACACAGCTGCCCACAGATCCTGATCCTATTAAATTAGCAAAACCTGTCTCTTTGCTCAACTGTATGTAATAGCACTGTCTCCTTGTTTGTCTTCTTGCAATAACCCCACCTCCCTGTTCAAGTGTAGATAATAAACACATCCAGCTTCTGGTTCCTGGCGTTTCTGCATCAGAGTACCTAGCCCACCTGATCCCAGCTTTTCTGTGTTCATTTTTTTGTTGTTGTTGTTATTTCTTCACCCCCTTGCCATGGAAATCGTGTCAGTCCCTTGAGCAGGGCAGGACACGAGAACAAAGAGAACCTCAGTTACTTTTAGGATATTTTCTTTCTCAACCTACTTGGTGCTAACATGGCTGTTCATGCATTATTTCCAGCGCCTTTTTAGGTAGCTAAAATATGGCATAAAGAAGTATTGCAGTAGATCATTCTCAGTGCACACAATGTTCAAAGAAATTTAAACTAGGATAAAAAAATTAAAGCAATTTAAAGTGTACAGCCTTCCATTCAATGCCATTGTTTACCCAGAATACATTTCTTAGGAGCAATCATTAGCCTCTCCCACCAAAGCATAGTTAATTAAATAGGACTTATTATCCATCAATCTTACAGTCTTTGGATATTCATATTTTTATTGTAGTCAATGTGAGTGTACCTGAGTGTATATATGTGTACCATAGTCTCCCAGGTTCCCTCAGAGGCCAGAGGAGATGGCTCCCCTGGGACTGAAGTGACACATGACAGTGAGCTGCTCCATATGGGTTCTAAGATGCAAGCCTGTTCTTATGGAAGAGAAGAGCTCTTACCACTGAGCCATCTCTCCAACACCCCTAGAATGCCGAACTTCCTACTATGTCTGCAACATAGTAAGGGTTGTTAGAGGGAGGAAGGAGGACAGAAATAACATCAAAAACAAAATTTTCTTAGAGTTCTTAGAAGCAAATATAAGGCAGGTCCAAAAGTGAAACTTGAAGATCATTTAGAGAAATATTTAAGTACATGGCCCAGAGCCCTGTTACATTTTGGATTTGTGTAGCACTGTTTAGAGGTGATCGGATCACGGGAGCTCTCCCTTAGGAGAGTAAGTAACCCCTTTGAGATGAATAACTTCGCTCATGGATTTGTGGCTGAGTAGACTTCTGGAGGATACTGGAAACTGAAGAAATGAGAACCCAAAACAGAGGAAAGCTTTCCTAGTGAGAAATGTGCTCTTAAATATCTCTCCCTCTTTTCCTCATTCTTGGCTACCCCCTGTTCATGAAGTAGAGGCCTTCCTTGGGGACAGGCTTCTACTGACACAGTATTCTGCATCACCTGAGGCCACAGAGCTGGGGGCAGCAAGCCACACAAGGAATCCTTGGAAGCCAAAGACAGAAACAACTTTGCTCCCTTAAGGTAATTTGCTGAGGTTCTTTTGGATTTGTTTGTGTTTGTTTGTTTGTTTGTTTGTTTGTTTTACATCAGCAACAAGCTAACAAACATAAAACCTTTTCATCTAAAGTTCTAAAAAAAGATTTTTCTCTTAATGATTCCAGGGAAGTATCAAAACATCTGAGACTAGCATGCCCACTATTTTGAGGATTTTGTTGTTACTGCTCTAACAAATTGGCATGTATCTAGCAGTGTAAAATGATACAAATTCATTATCTCTCTTTCTCATCTTCCTACATGCCAGCAGTATGGATGAGTCCAGATTATTCTTTTGTTCTAACACTTAAAAGTCCAAATCTAATGGACGATAACCTAGCTTTTATGTAGAGGTTTATGGAGAGATTCTATATCCATACTTAGTAGGTAGTTGGCTGTGTTCAGTCCCAGGCTGCTACAGGAAGGCAAACCCTCTTTCCACGTGGATGCCAGCCAGGAGTCATTCTGAATTTCCTAAGCTACCTACTTTCCCTGACTCTGATGTCCTTTCTTCAACTACACATCCTAGCCCCTTGGTTCCTTCTGATATCCCCTGTGCCCCAGCTCCTCCACGCTCCTTGATGGCTGATTCTTCTCTGGCTCTCTCCTCATACAGACTTTGAGGGATTAGACTGCTCTTATCTGTAAAATCCAGACTAGTTTACCTTATAGAAAGTTCTCTCAAAGCAGAGCAATAGTATTTGATTGTAAGAAAGAATGGAAATCTTGAAGAAACATTTGAATCCTGCCTAGTCCAGAGTATGCCCACAAAGCTGGAATGACAGGTGACAGATGTCTTCAGAAGAACGCTTGTCTATAAGAAGGGCTCGCACCCCGCCACCAGGAAATATCCCATTTATAAATAAAAAACACAAACACATGTATCCAGAATTTGAACTCTGTTTCCTCTCAATGATCTGACAATTACAAAATTATGTCTTCTCTTGTACCTTTACAATATACAAAACATTTTTTATAAATTTCTTTAAATGAACTATTTCTAGCATCATTTGGTTACTTGAGGAGCTAACTTCGTGACCAATGAGAAATTTCTGTAGGAATTTCAGCAGAGCTGGCTTTTATTTGGTTGTCTGAGATGTTTAAATAGGTCATGGATTTCTTGGGAGAGTAAAAGGATTTTCTTTGATTACAATTAAAGATGTCTTTTTCCCAAGGAGCAATTATCAGGACAAGTTAAGTACCAAATTGCAAACTCAATTATTCTTAAATATTTACTAGAGAAACATTAGTTTAAGTATAATCCTTCTGGAAATTAACCACGTAAGAAACACTATAAAAACATGAATCCCATTACTAGGTTAAAATAGAGGTAGTAGTAAGATCACAATAACTGTGAACTAAATAAGTCTTGTACAATTACTGAAAGCCATTTATCGAAATCTTTTTAACATCTGAATTTGAGTATATTAGGTTATCCATTTTATGATTGATTAGTATCCAAGAAAGAAAAAATATCAGTTTCTTTTTTAAAAAGTACCTATGAAGGATACCTAACTAAATTTAAAAAAAAAAAAAAATTCTAACATTTCAAATTCTTGCCTTGATTTAACAGACTAGAGAATCAAAGCATCTTTAAAAACAAAAACTGATCATTTAAAAAATAATTTTGTATTCTCTCTCCAATTTTTTCTTGTTAAACTATAAACTAAAAGTAATGGTTAGAGTGCCCCGCCCCCCACCCCCCCATCACTGACATCCATAGAATGGTTTAGCACTGGGATTTACATTCTTGTGTCTATTCTTTTGGCAAACAGAACCAACTTGGGACGCAAATGACTGGGGACATAGGACTCTGATGTCAGGCTACTGAAATTTCAGTCTGGTTCTGTCACTAGAGACATAAATGATCAGAGACAAATTACCCAGCCCACTTCATTTCTCACTTTTTATCTGTTCAATGGGTCAATAAGAGTATCCACTCAGAGCACAGGTGGGATGCCCTATCCTACCGTTGTCCCTTGCCACCTGTGACAGTTGAGAGAGCTTGGCCCAGGGTCATGAGAGTGGGAGAGCTGGCCCTGCCCTTCACTGGCTTGCAGCAGTCCCTGCACCTTGCCTGGCCAGCACAGCACAGCTGTCCCTAGTGGCAGGGTCTTGGGCGAGCCGGTCACAAGGGCATGAGCCTGAAGAGCTAGCCCCTCAACTTCTATGCAAGTACAGTGTCATGGACAAGGGAGAGATGCCCCTTATCGATTGCCACCTATGATAGGGAGGATAAGACTGGCCCCAGGGTTATGAGTGGGAAAGCTGTCCCAGTGCTCTCCTATCAGGCCACAATCAGGAGAGTGGGCCCTGCATCTTGCCTAGGCAGCACAGTAGGACCGGTCCTGATGGCATGGGCAAAGGTGAGCTAGTGCCTGACCGTGGGAGAGTGGGGAGTGTCCCTTGCTGGCTGTGACATCAGAGGAGCTAGGCAAGGCAATGCTTGGGAGCTGGCTCTAATGGCGTGGATGTGAGAGAGCTGACAGGATGACCAGTTCAGATACCTCTGAGGTCCAGACCCAGTGATTTATCCTAACATCTACCCCATCTCAGGGATGAACGGCTGAAGAACATGAAGGAGCCAGTCCTAGAGATCCAAGGCTGCAGGATATCAATGACACAGGGCAAAAACCTACAGCTTCCCCAAGATTTTTTTTTTTTTATTTTGGGGAGGAGATTGCAGGAGCAGAGGACATGTACGATGAAAAGGGGAAGATGAGTGGGACCGAGGTGAATGATGTGAAATTCACAAAGAACCAAGAGTAAGTAAAAGAAAAGCATTGAATATAGAAGTTCTCCTAGAACTGCTATGAGATGGAAATAAGTCATATAATCAAGTACGTACACAGTTATGGAAGAACTAGATAATTATCGTCTAAAACGGACTCAGTAGATGTTAGCAATTATTCTCTTTCTTATTCTTCTTTTTCTTCTCTCTTCTCTTTTTCTCTTCCTCCTAATATATCTGTGTTGCCAAGGATAGACCATGTAATTTCTAAGCTGGCTATTTAGCCAATGATGACCACGAACTTGGATCTTGGCCATGGCTTCCCTCCTACAAGTGCAGGAATTATAGACATGCTCAGCTACACCCGACTCCAATGACTGTTCTTAACTGACAACCAATGGCAGGAAGCAGGACGCACCCACAAAGGCCCACACTCTTTAAGGGCTTGGACATCCAAATGTCCTTTGAGCTGGAGTCAACCTAGCTGATCAACAGCAAGCATGGAGGAAGAGTTGAAAAGTGCCCAGCAGCCCGTTCTCCACGTCTGCTGGCTAGGCAGATGTCTGGAAAGGCTTCATCTGTGCTGTAGTCCCATCCTGGTCTTAGATTCCACAGCCTTTCAGCTCCAAACTGTAGCCCCAAGCCGTTCTCTCCCCTTTTATATTCTTTCTTTGAAGTAGTTAAGAAACCTGTCTTCCTTTACTAATTTAACCTTCCTATTAAATTAGTAAAAGTTAGGGGAAAATATTGAAAATTAAATCATGAGTTTTCGAAGCTGAGAGGTTATTGAAGCATTTTTATTATGTAGCAAAACTTTCTAGAAGTCATTTTTATATTTTGTAACTCATACTTTTATTAAGATATGAAGATTCGGAATAAAACTGGAGAAAGCACACGGTGCTCTCAATTACTGAAAGGTACTTGGTGACGAAGGAGAGTGAACATAGTAAATAGCTGTTTGCTTTTTTGCACAGATATAATCATGAGTCATCAGCTTTACACTTTACACATACAACTGTGTATAATATAGTAATTTCAGTTCATGTTAAAGGATGTTCAGAAGAGTCCTTTGAGTATATTAGCTGTGGAGCTGTCTCTGTACACTGTTTGGTGGGAAAACATAAGGACTTAAGTTGAGATCCCATCACACACAAAAAGCCATGCACAGTGCTGGGGAAGCAGAGAGATAAGAGGACCCAGAGATTCACTGGCCATCCAGTTGAACCAAAATAGTAATCTCCAGATTTAGTCAGGACCTGTTTTAAAAAAAAATCGAAAGTGACTGAGGGAAACACTGAACACCAATATTTTACCCAAACACACATAAACACACACACACACACACACACATTCATTCAGATACCATAAACATAAACACCAACTCTCTCTCTCACACACAAATATACAGAAATTAACTAATTAGAAAATGTTAATTTTGATCTAAAATGTTCTTATTTGGCCTGTGTTGTGAGGAGCTCAGAAATTCAGGATTTGGGAGACATCTTACAATGTAACTGTTTTCTTTTCCCAGATAGATACAGTGATGCTGTACATGGCCCGTGCATAGCCTGAGCTAGAGCCTCCATTCTACTGCGGTATCAACTTCCTTCCACAGCATGACGTGTCACGGTGTGCCCGGCGGTCACTAACTACTTACAGAAGGGATAGATCCTCAACTAGTTATTTAATTCGCAACTAATGAGGCCTTAAATGTCTGCAACTGAAAACAAATAGGATGCAAAATATTTGAAAACTGAATTTATCTTCATTTCATGCCACTTTAATCAGGTCATCTAATCACCTATGCTGATGGCTCCCACCACGTGAATCCCGTTGTTAAGCTCACTTAGCATTCATACAGACAGAGCACACGCATGAAGGAGATTGTAATCTTGACTTTAGGATTGATACAGCTAAAAATCGTTGGAAAAAGAATTTTAAAATTTGTTAACTGCTGCTAACTCCATTCTAAGTGGATCTATGTCATATTTCAGAAAAAAAAATAGAATTAGTTTACATTTCATTGAAAAAGTAATAACCATGAAATAAAATAGGGTACCTTAATAAATCAGGCCGGCCTCACTATGAAAGTTTAAAGTAGTTTAAAATAAAAAGCAGTGGATATTTGTTTACCATTAACTAGGTCATGAACCTGTGGATAGAGAGGTCATAAGCCCTAAGAGAAAACAGATTAATATTATTCTGCTAAATAAACTTAGTATTAAACCAAATTCAATAACATCATTATAACCATAGATTAATACATCTTTTAACTCTTATCCGAGAAACCTCTCTCTGTAGTAGAAGGTAAGCTATACAGAGACACATACTGGCTAACATATCCTGAAGAAGCTGAGGGAGTCTGTAGCCCCATGGAGGGAGCAACAGTGCCAACTGGCCTGATCCCCCACCCCTGGTCCTCCTGGAGGCTGGACCACCAACCAAAGAATACACATGGAGGGACCCATGGTTCAGACCACATATGTGCTAGAGGAGGGTCTTGTTGGCCTCAAGGGGAAGAGAGGCCCCAGTAAAGGGGAATGTCAAGGTGGGAATATGGGAGTGGGCAGGCAGGAGGGTGGGAGGTGGAATTCCCTCATAGAGGTGGGGGAGGGGAGGGGATAGGTGACTTCCAAAGAGGAGACCTAGAAAGGGGGAAACATTGGAAATGTAAATAAAGTATCAAAAAAGAAGAAAAAAAAACAAAAAAGAAAAACAAAACAAAACAAAACAAACAAAAAAAAAAAAACTCCAAAATGTGCAGTTGCAAATGGAACATATTTACCATAGCCCTTTCTCACAGGACTCAGGGATCCTTGTAGAAAAGAAAAAAAGAAAGCAATAGCCAGAGGCAGTGGCTGACCACAACTTTTCCAGACACCATGGTGCACCTCTAGCTGCACATAGGAACTCACGGCATTTGGGAGAGTCTGCATAAACCTATGAAAGCTCAAAGAAGAGCAAATTTCACCATAGAGAGCAGACATAGAAAGGCATGAAGTTCCCCACTTAGCCATTGATAGCTTCTAGGAGAGGGAGCGCTGGCTCTGAGTATAGTCCCTGGTAGGTGGACAGCACTCCAGTGGGGAAGGCACATACCCAGCACACTTTGGGTAGCATAAATCCTTGATGGATTTTAAAAACACAGAGCACAGAGTTGGGCAGGTAGAAAAGTGGGGAGCAAAGGTTGGCGGAGTTGTACTTAAACTGATAGATGTAAAAGGAGAAACTTAAAGTGATCAGGATACATGGCACAACAAAATCAAAAACCTAGTAAAACATGCCTTTGAGAAAGATCTGCTATAGGAGTAGATGGGCAAGACAAGACAAGCCCAGAGGGATTCCAATTATTCTCTCTCTGGGCGGTGATTTTTACTTTACTCGTCTTTTGCTATTTTGTGCTTCCAGTTACTCCAGTTGTCTATTTTGCTTTCCAATTTTGTGTTTTTGTGAGTTTTGTCTCTGTGTTTCTTAGGATTTTTGTTTTTTATTCTCTTTGTCTCTATATTTGTTTTATTCTGCTTTGTTCTTTATTGACCTATTTCCTAAAGAGAAAACAATAGGCCCTTGGAGCTGGGTTGGTGGGATGGTGGGGAGCGAGGGTCTGGGAGGAAATGAGGGAGAGAAAACTATTGTTAGATTATATTATGCAAAAATGTTTTCAATTAAAACGTCAAATATAAATATATATTAAATATATATAAATACATACTGTAATGGATGCAAGTATCGAAGCATTGTCTGATATTTCACAAGTGTGTATAATTTTATGTATTAAAATTTAAAATGTACTGTAAATAAATGATCTGCTATTCAGACGAAGGTAATGTATTTATACAGCCAAAAATTAAATTCTTACAATTAAACATACCAAAAATATTTCCATCATTCAAATAATTGGTGCAGAGTGTTTGGGACCATCCAAATTAACTATATAACTTACTGGTTCATTTCAAAGTCAACAATAAAAGATATAAGAATAAAATACACAGAAGCATTTCTTAGTTTATTTCAATTATAATCGAAGCATTTCTCTGGCTCATTTTAAATGTCAGATTGGAAGTCTCAACGCCAGTTTGTTGGCTTTATAAATTTTTTTTTACATTCTATTAGGATAAGTAAATTTGTTTTGTTTTTAATTGCTGAAGTTTGGAAACATCATTTTGATGCATATTTGAGTATTCATGCATTGTTAATAACTCAACTCTTGATCAATTGCTTTGATCTATAGTCTCAAACCTTGAACAGGCATTGATAGAGGAGCCTCCTGTGACGGCGGCTTCTTCTCAATCATTTCATTTTATTCGAGCAGTTTATGCACTGTGCCACGTCTACCTTCCATGTTTCTAATGTTGAGGGCCGACTTGTTCTTTAAACTAAGGGATGGGAGAAGTTCTTGGGGATGTCTCTAATTTTTACTATTTTGTTGTTCCATTGTTTTTTCTATTGAGTTTTTGTTTTTTAATTTTCCTTTAAAGATGGCTACTTCTAAGCCACACAGTGTTTAATAATTCATACACTGTTCAGGACGTTCTGTATAATTTCTACCTTGCAACTTACTTTCTGTTCAAATTTAAAGCATCCTATACTGCTTTGATTTTTCTCATCATTTAGAGATAAGGGTTACGCAGCTCTCACAGGGAAGTTACAAAGACCGAATGAACTGGCTTACACAAAGATCCAGGAACCCAGAAATGGTGTGTGGTGGGTAGAAAACTTTCCTCAAACATCACCTTGTTGCTCATTTCCAGAGGCTATTCAGCAGCAGTAAAAGTCTGACTCAGAAATACATGAGGGCATTAATTAGAATTTTAATGGACTTCTAGTTAGTTTAACTAGGTATGCTTCCTCAGACATTTTCTTACTTCTGACTTCCTTCTCCTCCCAGTGATAGGTGATACTTCCTTATCTGTTCATACGCATTCATGTACACTCAGATTAACTACTTGCTAATTGGTTTGGGGACTCTTTTTTTTTTCTGAACCTTTAGGTATGACTGTAGTGTTTAGAACATGCTGGGATGCAGAAAAGCGGGTCTCCTCATTGCATAGACATTCCAGGAACGAGTCTGGCTTTTGTTTCAAAGAGATAAAGAAAAACAGACCCCAGAAATCCAACTGCATTTAGGAAGTTCGTGATATCAAAAATACTGAACCAGATATGGTGTTCAGGATTTTATCTGCTCTGGTAAATTTCTAAAACCTTATTTGGTGATTCTCTCTGACAATTCCCCTCTCCAATAAGGGCTAAATATTAACTAAGTCTCTAGCTCGCCAAGCATGGGATTCCCTCCATTTTCTGGATGTCCGTGGCCTCTGAAGTTTTTGCTACTCTGCTGATACAGGAAACAACCCTGTCCAAAGGGAAACCACATCCAGTTGCTTCTCCTTTCTCAAGAGAGCAGACAAGCAAGATTCTGCCCCACTGATCCAGTACTGCTTTAAAATTCTTTCATTTCTTTTCTGCTTCTGCTGTGGAACGTTACCTACACATCTGAAGTGCAGAGAACTGGCTAACGGCATGCTTGAAATCACTGACAATCTCAGTGTAATTAACTTGAGTGTTGTGCCACTTTCAATTTTCTCAACCTTTTTGAAAGATGAACCAAAAGTCTGGCTTAATGCAAATGCCTGGGCCTCACCATCCACAGTAGGTATCGTTGCCTCAGTGGTAAAAATCAGTCTGAGTCACTTTCACGAGGACAGCTCCTCCCTCTGTAAATGTTTGGGTTACAGCTTGTCTTCGAGTTCGGAAGAAGATAAGATCTGAATTCTCTTTATCTAAGCTCCTGGGTACCAGAGAATAACTAGAACAAAGAAAAGCTAAGCAAGCCAGGGATGAATATCTACAAACACAGACACGATGCTAATCTGTGTATCAAAGTACAGAAACCACAGGCAGGTCCGACATATCAGTTACTGTTTACAAAAGCCTGCCTTTCCTGCATCATCCTCAGAAAGCACTTATCTTCTACAATGTACATGAGTGGGATTTGGTACTTCTAAAAAACACTCGCACATGCACGCGTGCACAAATGTGTGCTTGTGCACTGGTGCACAGGCGCGCGTGCGCACACATTTATCCTATTCCTTCCAGCTTGTGAATTAGGCAGGGAGCACACAATGGCAGGGAAGTTAGGCAGGTGAGTCTATTCCAGCGCAGGCTCCATGTTAACCCTGCAGATGCGGTGTTGGAAAGCAGAGATGCATGTGTGGGTGGTGCAGGACGTTCTGTATCTTCATCCTCGGTATCGTGAGGTTGAGTGCTGTGCCTCTCAAGTTACCTCTTGAAATTAATAGCCAGGTGTTATGCCAGTGGCTGCACCTTAATCATTAATTATAATTGTGACAGCAGGAAAGACAAAAACTACCAGGACACATGAGCTTGGATGATAAACGAGAAGCATCAATCATGCATGACAGGAAAGCCAAAGGTAAGCCCTCTCTGCCTGAAATGCTTTCATGTGACTCCTCACAGTCTCCTTAACACTGGACTCCAAGCAATGGAGATTTCTCCTGTTAGTCGCCCCTCCCCCCCAGTGTCCCCACCACACTTCCCCTCTCCGTCTCCCTCTTGCTGTGAGAAACAACCAGGTAGGACCAAAGAAATTCGATGAAATAGAAGTACATTTCTTTTGCTATCCTGGGTTTTTTGTTGTTCCAAATGAATTTGAGAATTGCTCTTTCTAAGTCTATGAAGAATTGAGTTGGAATTTTGATGGGGATTGCGTTGAATTTGTAGATTACTTTTGGCAGGATGGCCATTTTTACTATATTAATCCTTCCAATCCATGAGCATGGCAGATCTTTCCACCTTC
>CM052720.1:26998036-27102090 GCA_028551405.1 Uromys caudimaculatus | reverse complement strand
TATATATATATATATATATATATATATATATTACCATCTTTCTTACTTGTCCTATTAATTTTTTTCTTTTTTTTTTTCTTGCATATTTTCTTTCCTGGTTTCTCCTCCCCCAGAAACTCCCTATCCCATCCTGCCTCCCCCTGCTTCTCTGAGGGTGTTCCCCCACCAACCCACCCACCCACTCCCACCTCCCCGCCCTCAATTTACCCTACACTGGGGCATCCATTGAGCCTTCACAGGACCAAGGGCCTCTCCTCCCATTGATGTCTGATAGGCCATCCTCTGCTACATATGCGGCTGTAGCCATGGGTCCGTCCATGTGTACTCCTTGGTTAGTGGCTTACTCCTTGGGAGCTCTGGGAAGTCTGGTTGGTTGATGTTGTTCTTCCTATGGGGTTGTAAACCCTTCAGCTCCTTCAGTCCTTTCTCTAACTCCTCCACTGGGGACCCTGTGCTCAGTCCAATGGTTGGCTGTGAACATCTGCCTCTGTGTTTGTCAGGCTCTGACAGAGCCTCTCAGGAAACAGCTATATCAGGCTCCTTTCATCAAACACTTCTTAGTATCCACAATACTGTCTGAGTTTGGTGACTGTATACGGGATGGATCCCCAGGTGGGGCAGTCTCGGGATGGCCTTTCCTTCAGTATCTGCTCTACACTTTGTCTCCGTATTTGCTCCTGTGAGTATTTTGTTCCCCTTTCTAAGAAGAACTGAAGCACCCACTCTTTGATCTTTCTTCTTCTTGAGCGTCATGTGGTCTGTGAATTGTACCTTGGGTATTCCTAGCTTTTGGGCTAATATCCACTTATCAGTGAGTGCAGACTATGTATGTTCTTTTGTGGTTGGGTTACCTCACTCAAGATGATATTTTTCTAGTTACATCCTGTTCTATTAATTTTATAACTGCTCTGGACTCAAGTCTAGAACATCATAATCTCCAACATGTCTATATCACAATGCATACACACATACACGCATATATATATAATCACTGATATCAGTATATATATATGTGTGTGTGTGTGTATCACTGCTATCAGTATATATATATATATATATATATATATACACTGATATATATATATACACATATATATGTATATATATGTGTGTTTGTGTATGTGTGTATATGTGTGTGTATGTGTGTGTATATGTACAGATATCACTGATATATATATAATATACATATATGTATGTATATATATATGTGTATAAAGGTAGTAAAGGCATGTTGGAGATCATCTTTAAACTACACTCTCCTATTTATATAGCATTATAAATATAATTTGTAAATACATCACAAATATGCAAATATACATGTGTGTGTATATGTGTGGTAAAGCATGAGATTAGCTGTATTAAAATCCTGAGTCTAATCCACAGAACTCAAAACAGAAACCCAAATATTTCAAAGGGCAATATGGCTGCACCTAGAGCCACTCTGCCTCAGCTCCTCCCATCCAGACCACATGTTCCAAGCCATGACAACACTCAGAGTCGTGAACAGGAACTGAGAGATCAGCCTTCTCAGAAAGCAATATAAGGTTTCCAGAACTAAGGACAACAGAGTAAGGTTAACCCTGTCTCTTGTGATTATTTATGTTCTTAGACGAGTTGGGTCAAACAGTGGGGGATGACATATGGGCTGTATGCAAATAAGAAGACTGGCTGTCTTCTATGCAGTCTCCCGGCCTTCTCCTATGCTATCAGCTTACCTCATTGAGCATACTCTGAGGATTTTGCCAGCCTTCCCAGTGTTTCCTTTTCAAGGCACATTACAATATCTGCACAACACCCATAGCATATCTAGGAACACTGGCTAGTAGAAATTGACAAAAGGGAAATATACGGAAGGCCTCTGCCATTAGGTTGTTTAAAGAATATGAATTTCCATGTGTGCATGGGTTATGTGAAGAATCTGAACTGGAAATGAAGAGAAAGAGAACATAAAGAGGGAAAGGCAGAAAATATAATCTGGACGATCACCTATGTTTTCTCAGAAGTTTTCAGGAACCGTGACTTGCCTGGCAGTGTATAGCTCTAATATTTTAGATTCCTTCTTAAGTTGATGGACTATCATTGCACATAATTTGCTACTCTTGTTATTGGTGTATGTCTAGTTTAAAAGCTATTCCTTCTAAAGAGTATATTTCTCTTATCAAGAGTATTCTTGTGGCTGAAGAGATGGCTCAGAGGTTAAGACCATTTACTACTCTTGCAGAAAACTTGGGTTCAATTCCAAGCCTCCATAGGACAGTTCATGTCCACCTGTAACTACCTGCCCATATATGGAACATAGCTAATTTTCTAACATAGATTGGCATGTCCTCCCTATCTTTTCACTGATCGATGGCCGTGACTTATCTTCTGCAACTTTTTTGAATGAAAATTAAAAGACAATTCTTTGGAACTTTTTCCTAAATCCAGAAGCTGGCTCTTCCAATAATTTGAGTAAATCAACAAGCTATTAAATGTCCTAACTATGTAATAGAATAAGAGCTAGTAATGTAAAATAAGCAAGATATTGTCACTGTTCTCTAAGAATATTAGATACCCCAGGTATCTAATTCAACAAATGTTGGCCATGTGCCAAAGCTAAGGTACAGGAAGAGGACCAAAGAAATGTTTTTGCAGGGACTGCATATTACAGTGTACAATGAAGAATGCTATCTTTACATGCACGAGTATGTGTTTTACTGGATAGCTGTAAGCACCATGAAAGACATAGAAAGGGTGCCGGAGGGCTTTAGGAGGTTTGGAGGAGAGTGTAAAGCAAAAAGATCAAAGAGGACTTCACTAAGACCAGTCGAGAGAACGTGAAGACGTTCCAGATGAAGCTGGGACAATATTGGGCAAGAGCTGCAGAAGAGAGGCTTAGATCAGAAAAAAGTCATCTGCAAAGTTTCTGAGAGAAAAGCAATGGTACAGCTTGAAGTCAGAAGCGGTAGAGAGAAAGTGGCAAATTCTGCGCCAATAGAAGGACTTTCTTTTTGTCTCTCTACACTGTGGGAATTCATTGGAAGCCTTTGAGTGACCTACTGTGCCCTGGTTTTATGTGCGGTGGTCATGACACACAATGCTATATGTTATTGAAAACTGAGTCTTGGGGGACACCTAGGACTTAACCTGATCTGTTGAGAAAGAGAAGGAGTGAGAGCAGTCCTAGAGAATTTCACATTCCTAAAGAATGAAGACAAGAAAATTCTCTTCGGCAAAGAAAAGCAGCTAGGTAAGTGACAAGATAGGAGACTGCTAAGAGAGGGCTGGCAAGGTAGACGGCACAACACGGAAAGAGGTTCATTCTCAACCCTAGTCTTTATAAGCAGTTCTCCTGGGGAATAGGGTCCTGTGTAGCCGTATATGCTACTACATGACATGGAGCAGATATCTGGCCCATGTGTGGACATCGTGTAGTTTCACGCACGCAACAGTTGGCACGTGGCTGGAGAAGAGGATTTGAAGACACATTACAGAAGGATGTTCCAGATGTTAGGTCTTCTGCATGTCATGGAGCATTTTCTGCAAGAATTATGCCTTTTGCTATTATTTCAGAGGACAAAAAAAAAAAAAAAAAAAAAAAAAAAAAATGCAGCTGCTTCTCAAACACGAGGCTTTCGGGAGAAATGCGCATGACCGTGACTGCTTCTGTAGGAGGTGCTTTAGGTAACTGCTTCAACTCACGTGGCTCTAAGTTCTGAAACTCTGAGTTCCAGTAACGCCACAGGATATGCCTGGGGATCCAAACCAAAAACTAATTATTGCTGTATAAACAGGAGAGCGTAGTTTAGAAATGATCTCCATCACACCTTTACTGAGGCTTACCAAAGAAGACTATGAGGATGCTTGGTCGACAAATGAATTTACACAGCAAATTATACTAAAGGGGGAAACCAACATCAATAAGACAAAACAAATACTGTTGGTGCGTTGACTTAAATAAAATGCTTGGTTTCTCCTAGTCAGTCAGCTCAGGCTCTTGTAGCATGAGAAGTTTTAGCATTTCACTGCTAAAAGACTTAATACGGGTGCAAAAACCCTGCACCTTTCACTCTGCCAGGCAACCCTACATTTTAAATAATTCCGAATGTTTGCCAATAGTCAGAGGAGGCACCCCAGGGGTTTCTTAAAAGATTTCCTCTTCTCCAACTCCCTTCAGACTGATTTTAACCTAAAATTGATTTTTTTTTCTTTTCTTGTCTACAAGGTCTTTTTCTGGTTTGTTTTGATTTCTCCTGAAAAAGCCTTTCAGAGCTCTTGGATTTTAATGGAATTTATTGTTGGGTGTTTGATCACAGGGAAAATGGCAATTTTCTCCACAGTGCCATGGCACTGTTCTAGCACACGGGCCCAGCAACCCACATCTAGGGGGTGGGGGGAGGAAGGGGGTGCTGGGTCCTTCACAGCTGAGTGACACAGCCTTGTACATGCAAGAGTTTTCTCAGTGAAGTCTGTTCCGGTTAATTTTTTAAAGTGTATATCTGCCTTTTGGGTGGTTAATCTAAATTGCTACAGAATGATTCATTGGCTCATTGTGGCTGGGAATCAGTAACTATGTATAGTCTCTAAGGGGTCTTGTTTCCTTTCCTGTGTAGGAGCAACTTTGGAACTCACCCAGTGGCCTCCAAGACAATTTCTTGAGTCATTTTATGTGGGAGTTATATAACATATATGTACAGGAACTAAACACCATAATTAAAATAAAGAAATGTTACTTTTTACGGCTCAGTGGACAGTAAATATGTAGGCTTTTTGGCTGAAAAATGAGCCTCTGGGGTATACAATGGGAAAGGTCTGGAATTAGGGAGTCTGAGTGTGGGAGTGATCCTCACTAGACAGGCTAAGCAAGCCTGTCCCAAAGTCCCTCACTCTTCAGGGAATTTCACTATGAGTTCCATGAAATTTTTACGTTCAACGTCTTTAAGTTAAAATATCGTCAATAATAGAGGGGAGCAATTACATAAGCAGGAAAGAGAAAAGCAAGATAAAGACAGGACTTCAAACATTTGACTCATGAAGCCCAGACCCTTGCCACTGCATCTGGTTGCGGTCTGCACCTCAGGATTGTTTTCTCAAGTGGAGGTCATTATTGTATAGCAGGTGAGTGAGTAAAGGACATGGATGTGGGAGTATCTCACAAGGCCCCACATGCAGCCGAGGAGCCGCTGAAGCTGGTGTCTGCTGGGAGGTGTTTTGTATGGACAATCTACTCTACCCACATTTTGTCTTTGAGGGAGTTTATTAAGCAAACAAAAAGCTAAGATAAAGGAGTAAAGAGCAAGACATAGATTATAGGTAGGTAGGTAGATAGATAGATAGATAGATAGATAGATAGATAGATAGATAGATAGATAGATGATTGACAGACAGACAGACAGACAAAGTCAGCTAGAGCCCCTGACAGAGTTTAGGCAGATAGGAGAGTTAGTATTGTCAAATCAGGTATGTACAACGTCCAGCAGACATGAACAGGGGAAACTGAAGCAGGCAGCTGGAGCTCCTGATCACAGTTTCTGCCCACTGGATGAGCCTCCTAAGGCTGAATTTCTGGCTTCTCTGTTCTACTGTAGGTAATGTTTATATGGAGGGCCATGCAATAGCAACCTCTGATGGAAATGGTTTATCTTTTAGCTGTTCCTAAGGACACGCTGTAATTACTCTTGGGCTTTTCTTTTTTTCTCTCTCTCTTTTAAGGGCATGGGGACAGCTGACCATCATATAAAGGGCCTACAGGGACACTTTGAAACAAACATGTTTGGGTCTGACAACCCATTCTCTCAGTGAGTTCTAACGCATGGCTGTTAACCAATATAATGCAAATTACAGGAAAGGAGAAACATTTTTCTTTGGTGGTTTAGGTCACTGGTGGTTTGCTTGTGCTACAGTGGTCCAGTGGACGTCAACATGTGCCAATCAGTAATAATAAGGGTTGTTTTGTTTGTTGGTTTGTTTGTTTGTTTTTGTTTGATTTTTAAAAGGAACATGAAGTTTGGGAAGGAACATGTTGGAACATCCAGGGGAAGTTGGATGTGGGGAGGTGAGTATGTGGTAGATATGATCGAAATACATCATACGCATATATGAAATTCTCAAAGAAAAAAATAAACGTATTATATAAAAAAGGAAAAAGAATGTGAATCCACTCTAATTGATTTTCAAATAGATATAGAACCTGAGATATAGGGCTATTACTTAACTCTCTGAGCTTCTACATATCTATCTGTTCACCAAAGTCCTCAGAGTGCTCTACCTCCCTGCAAACTGAAGCTGTAACCTCAAGTAAGTTTGTGTCAGCCACATGCTTTGTTTTGAAAGATGCTAGACGTCTTCAGGTTTTCAACCCACAAGCACAAAGGAAAAGATTACAGCTGAAGGAAATGGCAAACCTTAGGCTCATTCTACAGTCATGGGAAATAAAGTTGTTATGTATGAAAAGAACCCAGTGGAAGTATGAAAATGTTCATCTCTGAGGGTGAAATGTAGATCAGCAGAAATTGCCACTATTAAAATTCTCAAACATTGATTACTGATACGACTGCAAGTAGTTAGGAAACAGTAAATTAAACGTCGTAAGGGTTTCCCAGAGGAAGAAGAAACCCGGCACCATTACTTACAGCTTAAATTGGACTGGGAGCAGTAGACAGAATGCATTGCACAGAAGCAATGCTTCAGTGGTAGCAACATGAAGCAAATGCACTGCAGATCTTTCTGTATTCAACATTTGACAGGCACAAAACCACCTGCATTAGTGCAGCTCTGAGCTGTGGAAGCTGGCACCAGGGGACATCTTGATCAAAACTTTGATAGCTCTTAATAAGCATCACACTATGAGAACACTCTTTTTCTTTCAAGTGAAATTCATTCAAGTTTGCTGGACCTGTTAAATTGTCACACTTGGTAACATCGTGAGACATGAGTCAGGGTTGAACAGAAACCATTTGCCTTGTGTTCGTTCGTAGATGGTTTCAAGGAATATGGGCAATGTGAGGTAGGCTTGGGGACTTGAGATGCTTTAAAGCCCCTTACCATACAGCAAAGCGGAGGTAGGGGAAAGCACTCGGGGCTTTAATGGCAATCGAAAGATATACACTCAAATTATGGAATTTGATCAATAATAAGGTTGATGTAAGATAATGCCAAGGACTGGTCACCTGATCTACAATAAATTGATACAGCAGTGATTTCTAAATCAGAAATTCTCATTTACAGGAACGGATGATTTTGTCAAGGACGGGGAGGTTATTTGACTTGTCATAAAAAAAAAAACAGGAGGCTGGTCCTACTATCATCTGAAAAATAGAAACAAAGATGCTGGTGAATGCCCAACACAAGATTCCCTCTCCTAAGAATAGTGACCATGGACCCAGGATCCAGGGTAAAAACAATGCTCTAAATTGAGCCTTTTTTTTTTTTTTTTAAACTGTACCATTGGGTTAATACAGGCCTAGTCATGCTTATTTTAAAATTAATGTATAGAAGTCAATATTATCTTAATATTATTGTTACTGATTAAGCTTCTTGCCTACCTATTTTCTTTTAACTATAAAGTACTTGGCAGAAAAAATAAGATTCATTTCTATAATAGGCTTAGTAGCATTTTTCTTCAGCAGCTGTTGCCTCCAATCAATTAATGCTTAGCTGATTTCTTATAACGAACACTAATTCACCAGTGACTTTCCCTAAACTTCTTGGAACTTACAAAACTCAATGACAACGTTAAGTGTGTTTTTCTTAAGGAGGGTTCAAGGCATAAACTCAGATGGACTCTTTTCCATATCCCTCAGAGCTAATTTTAATACACATTTTTAGTAAATATGAAATAAACTCAAAAATTGCATAATGCTGGAGGCTCCATGTATTTTTTGGTGCTGAGGAGAGAACACTGATGTCACAGAAGTTATAATTGTGTTTGTGGACAACACTGAAGTCACAGAAGTTAGAGCTGTGTTTGTGGACAACTGTGATGTTCTGATTCTAAGTCTCTCTTTTCCTTGTATGAAGTTGCCAAGTTGATGCCTTTATATTATAAGCATAAAATATGCTATAAGATCAATAAATAATTCTAAAAGAACAATTGAGCTTTTTCTTCTCTAAGACTTCATACGATGGTACACCTCAGAATCTAGGCACATGGTAACAAAATATTGACTTATAAAGTATCTGATTTCCGATAAATAACTCAAGGAAAAAGAACTGTCTGATGATGATAATTGCACAGGAATACACATATTGTAACTATTTGAAAAGGTTCATCTAATTGCCTTTGCCTACTTTTATATAAAAAACATTATTTTTATAAGAAGTAACTAAAAGTTAGGTTTAATTGATTTTTCCATCATAGCTAAAAGCTTATACTTTGTGAACTATTGATCTTAATTATTTTATTTATTGCCTATATAAAAACAGAAAAGTGCTAAGGAACAGTGGGATTCGATATTTAAATAGGTATTTAGATGCAATGCAGTGAGCATTGTTAGATATTTCTTATGGTGGTGGTTGGTTCTGCTCTTATTTGCCGCTGTAAACATGACTGAAACACTGGCTAAGGACAATTTTCATACAGTGCACCCACACATTTCTCTCCACCTCCCATAACCCATTGTTTGATCTCCCTACTACAGCACTCTGAACTGTTGACTGAGTTATTCAAACTCACCAATTCATTTGCTTAGGCTTAACAGCGGAATAAAATAGAGAAATGCACAAAACCTCTCTAGCTCTGAACTCGGATGATTTTATGAGTTTAAACCCTTTCATCTGATAGCATATAGCACTCTATCATTTTCATAACTGTACTTCAGGGAGGAAAATTCATAATATTAAAAAATCAATTCAAAGTAGCTAGAAAGATCAGAATAAAACTTACTGGCTTCAGGAGACTCCTGGTCTTGGCTTAAAGACTCAGTGAGGATGCGATTCCTTCTCCAGGAACTCAATCTCAGTCCCAGTCTTTGGTTTTCTCTGCTTTATTCTATGTTGCTTTAATGCTAGAAGGACAGATAATTATCTTGCTCTAAGACAGTGGCTCTCAACCTTCCTAATGCTGTGACCCTTTAATACAGCTTCTCATGTTGTGGTGACCCCCAACCATAAAATTATTTTCAGTCATACTTCATCACTGTAATTTTGTCACTGTTATCAATTAAAATGTTAATGTCAGTGTTTCCTAATGGCCTTAGGTAAGCCCACTGAAAGGGTCTCTTGACACCCAAAGGAGTCGCAACCCTAAGGATGAGAACTAATGCTCCAAGACTATTCTGGGCACTAATGGCATGGCATTCCACTCTCACAAACCCAGAACTCCTCTGGCAGAAGGATCTCTAATTCAAGTTTAACATGAGTTAATATTCAAGGAATAGACCAACCTACATTTCATGGTGAGTCTTTGCCTAACAAAACTTCTCTATGTTTTAAGTTTTGGAGAAGGGGGGTGTAAACTTAGCTCTCATTCTTCTACAACTATCCTTACAAAAACTAACTTATTTATAGTTTGTCCCCATTAAATTAATTCTTTAGCAAACCTGTGAACGCAGTCAGAAAAGAAATACAGTGCCGTGGCTGATATGTCCTTTCTTAACACTAGATATATAGATATAAGGTAACTAAGAAGGTCATCTTGGAGCAACGGGAACTTACATTGTTTTTATGTGACTGAAAGCAACCAAATTCTGGCTGGGGATAGAGTAAAAGAGAGAAGACAGTGCCATTTCAGCTCCAGAACAACCGAGTTCCTCACAGAACGAACTTGGGGTCCTCAAGGACAGCGAGAGTTCACACACGACAAATCACCGAAATTCTTTTATCAGCATGATATCTACTCTGAGATGTTTTTCTATCAAATATTTAAGTATAAACTCCAAGACATACAAGTTATACGGTTATGGAGTGTTATTTCCAGTTTTTGTAACAACAAACAGTATTTACCCGAAAGGACTGGAATAATGGCGTCTTTTGGATTTATGACACAGTCTGTATTTAAATCTGCTCCTGGTAAACATGCGTTATTTTATACAAGGGAATGGCAAGATAATTAAAATAAATGTATTCATGTCAAATACATATAAGAAAGAAGGGTGTGGAAGGTACTTTCCAACATATAAATACTATAGGGAGAAGAAATGGAAATCTTAAATGTATAGAGAGGAAAAAGAATTGATATACGTTGGAGACTAAATCTCAAAGTGTTCTGCTCTTCAGCAAGATCACTACTGCACATTTGCTGTTGCTGCTCCTTTACCTTCTTCAGGCTATTTCCTCCCGGTGAGGTTTGGGGATGCACATCCACCATCATGGGACAGCACTGTCTTGAGAGACACTTTTCAGTGCCCTTGCTCTCTCTTGCCAAAGAACACAGGCTCAGACTGCAGAGCATTTGTCTTGTCTACTGACACACCCGCTACATTGCCACAACATATGTTGGGTTAAAAAAAAATAGAATTATTGAGTGACTTTTTAATGAGGAAATAACACACTTGGCAAGTTGAGAGAGAAAAGCAATATTCTCATCTCTGTCTTTTGCCTTTCTTCGCCTGAAACTCCTGACGCTTACCCAGTACTATCGACATGTCACACTCTGAGATCTAGAATATAAGACAGTAAGTATCTTTTAGAACTACATATTTTCATATTATTGTTATTGTATAGATTGAGGAATTTTACCTGTGCTAACATAAACGGGTTCCATGTGTACACTGGCCACAAAAGCAGGACGGGAATAGCGGATGTCCTGGAAACAGAGTCACAGGTGGTTGTGAGCAGCCATGTGAATGATGGGAACTGAAGCTGGGGCCTCTGTTCCTTGAAGGAGAGACACGTGTTCTTAGCCGCTGGTTCATCTCTCCAGCTCCACAGACCTGTATTCTAATGAACAGTAGTAGTGCCTGCATTTTCTTTTCTGGAGAATTTAATATATTTTATTACTCAGTGGATGGAATAGAAAAATTTACCTCAGGCAAACACAACAAGGATCTTCGAAGCCATCTGTCCTAGGTTGAGATTTTTAGATTTTCTTAATTAGAAGAACGAACAACAAATTAGAAGAAACAAATTCTTTCACCGAGAAAGGAGTGAGAAGATGTTTGGGGGTGGGTGGTGAAAGAATCCCAGGAAGAGAAGCCATGATGGTGGCACCAAAGTAAAGTCACGTGGGACTGAGAAGAGGTTTCCTATAACTGATTTTTGATCTTCTTCCAAGTGGAAGAGTTGGAAGGGAGTAGGCTTTACAGCAGGAGCCAACAAAGAATTTCATCTTAAAAACATGGAGCAAAGGCATAGAGGTCATTCCTGAGTGTGGGAAGTCATGGCCTATCTGACGGCACACCGCCAAGGTCTTCCCAGAGAGAAAAGGATGTAATGCTCCCTTCCCTTAGTCCTCCATTACTGTCATTCACTCCCAAGGATCTGTCAGCCATACTGCCCTCCTTCATTCTGGCCTGTGATCATGCCTGCTTGCACTCCCCAAGGTTTTGGCAAGAGTTTTTCTTCTTTCTTTAGACCTATCTACCTCATTGTCCTGGGACCATCTCCTTCATCTATCTGGCCACAGGTGAAACACTGCCTCAACTCATGGACCTTCTTTCAATGGTAAATTTCTTACCCCCAGGGATGCTTTGCTTTGCTCTACTGCAGATTTCTAACTCATTTATCTTTTCATTTATTATTGGTGCTTGTTACATATCTTGTTGCTCTGACAGAACACCGGAAGACAGAAACTCCAGGAAGGAAGAGTTCAGTTTTAAAAGGGCTAAGACTACCCCAGAAGAGAAGCCACGATTCTAGGAGACTGCTGGTCACATTATATCTGCATTCTGGAAGTAGAGCAAGATAAAGGCCTGTGGGCAATGTGATGACTCCTTTACCATGCAGTCTAACAATCGAGCCCACTCAATGACAACTCTTATAGAATGGGTGGTCCTACTTCAAATGGCACAATTAGTTCCCTGAAAGAAATACCTAGAGGATGTGATTCTTTATATCATCAGATGATAGTGTTAACTATCACGCTATCATATTCTAAAATGAAGGCTCTCAGAGAGCAGATGGTAAATAGCAACCTTGTGTAGTACGTCTATTATTTAAAGGCTTCTCTTTGTATACACTCAGTGTGTATATATGTGTGTATATGTATATGTGTATGTGCATATATGTGTTTATGTGTGTGGGTGTGTATATGTATTTGTGTATGTGGGTCTATGTATATGCATATGTGTATATTTGTGTATGTGGGTCTATGTATATGCATATGTGTGTATTTGTGTATGTGTGTGTATGTATATGTATGTGTGTGAATGTGTGCTTGGTTGTGGTATTGTGTATGTGCTGAAATGAAATGAAAAGACACAGTAGATAAGAAGGCAGGAAGACTATAGGAGAGAAAAAAACCAATGAGATGGAGAGCATCTTACCTACATAGGATTCTAGAACCTCATACCACAGCCGTGCAAACACAAAGACATAGGAGTCAAACCCCTCCCCACTGTTCTTTCTCTACCACCACTTTAAAATGTTGAGAAGTTAAAAGAAAAAAAAAAGGGTTTGGCTAGGGGTTATAGCACAGAGCACTTTCCTAGTGCTCCAAAGTCCCTGGGTTCAGTATTTAGCCCACAAGAACAAAAAACCAAATTATATCACCAGAATTGAATGAATCTGTAGATGGGGGGAAAGACAAAGGTGGCAAATTTTAGACCTAGGGAAATTTGAAAAGAGGAAAATAGATGGAGAATGTTTATAAAGCATTCTAAACTAAAGGGGAGGAGAAGTATCTGTGTGTGTTATCTGTGTTAATATGTGCTTGGTGGGGGATGATGGACAGAGACCATGGGAAGGATTTGTATGCAGGGTGAATTGCAATAAAACATTAGGTATGGCCATCCGTGGGATTTTTACATCATACTTATTGAGATTCTTTCCACCAATTTAAAAGCATTCCTATGGTACAAGACATACAGAAACTGGCACACTGGGGTCTCAGCGGTCATAAATTCTCCCTGCCAAAAATTAACAGTGCATCACACATGCATGCATTCCAAGTGGACAGAATGTTGTGAGAGCTGAGAGCCATGGGGAGAGACGCTCTGATGGATATTGCCAACAAGTGGAAAATGCCACTTTGAATGCTGTTATTTCCTCCCGTGCCTCTCAGAAGTTATTTTAAAGCCCTTTTAGAGTTCCTTCATTATTGATGTGCTCAGATCGTTTCCATGTGAGATCACTTCATTAAGGCGATTTCATCTTGAACTGAAATATAGGAGGAACACGCTTGGCTATTTACTAACTAGGAAATATACAACTGCTGAAAGGTCTACGGCACCTAAAGGAATTGACTACTTTATGAGCCCAAAATGTCCTGACACGTCAGTGTCATAGGAAAAATGCCAGCGATATTTCAAGGGATTTCTTTTCCTTTCCAGAGAAGCACATTAAATCGACTGCTATGCAAAACTGCCCTAGCATGCATTCTTCTACAAAAGAGGAACAAATGCACATACACATATGGAATCTCAGAATTTTTCTTTACTGAAAATTGCAGTTTAGCTCTCTGGCCTCTAAGTTGGAAATAGAAATTTCTATTTCCCATGGGCATGAGAGGATTAAATGAAGCTATATAAAATGAAAAAGGTGTATATATATATATGTATATATATATATATATACATATATATATATATGGAAGTGTATATGTATGTATATATGAATATATAATAATAATATATATTATCATTAGTACAACGTGTAGCATTTATATCACTCTTTAGTACCCTCCATGCACACACAGGAATAAGCATAGCTTGACCTGTGCATCTCATAAAGTAAGTCACTCTTAAGACTCTGTGCCAGGGAAGACGCAATCTTGTCACTGGCGCAAGATATAAAGACTCAAGAAAATGATACTGGAAATTTCTTCCAATATTGGTATGAGCCCATATGAATTGAAGGATTAGACTGCAGCTTAAGAATTCAGTACTGGTTTATCCTGTGAAGAGATGCTTCCAATTCAGAGGAGACACAAGGCAATGCAAATATATCAGTCTTTCAGTGACTTTAATAGGGAAAGTTTGACCTATCCAAAAACAGTATGAAAGAGAGTTTGGAGACCAGCTAGTGTCACGCATCCGTGTTCTGAAACTGGGTTTCATCTGTGCCAGAACTCTAAGTCATTGAGAATTTGGAATTGTGCCTCAATTACAAAAACACTGGCCACTTCCAAATTATTACTTAAAGATAATTAACAGCTCTGTAACACATCTAAAATGTCAGCTACAATGCATTCCAGTTTTTACCTAATCAAAATCACCCTTTGATTTAAAACAATGCACATAGTTATATGAGCCACATGCCAACTTTTCAAAACAAAGAGTGAAGTTTTGTGAGCTTTCTAACACCTTGTAGATGTTATCTGTAGTTCAAAAGGTAAATTATTCTCATTTTACAATGGAACAATGTTGTATGCATCATTTTCTGGACTTTCTAATTGGCATAGTCACACAAGGAGACAGAAAACTGGAGACTTTTCTCATGACAGACTATTCACTGTTTAAACCTTCAGGCTGGCAATATGTGTTTAAATAATATGTCAAAAACCCTCTTGGTACACAGTGACGTAATAAATATGAGAAGGCTCCTAAGCTGAGTGCTTCTCTCAGCAGCTAGGTTGCTCCCTGACATGATCCCATCAGTGTGAAAATCTGAGGCACATTTTTCTGAGCAAAATAATATTGTGGTGATGGGGGGGGGATTACAAATTCCAGCTACAATGAAAACACTCTTATAAAGTATTCTTTATGAACTATACTTTTCTCTGTGTGGGTCAATCCAATTACATTTTAATCATTCTAAACTTTCTGTCTGCATGGAATTATTAGATGAGCTGTATCCACCCACATGGTATGTCTATAGAATCCCACACTTCATCTGTGACAGTCTAAAGAGGAAGGACGTCTTCTCATTTCAAGGAAGTATTTGGCTTGGGAGCCAAGTTGATCTTGAACTCGAGAACTTCCTACCTCAGCATCCCAATGGCCAGGATTATAGGCAGGCTCCAGTACTCCTGACTTGATTTGTCCTGAGAGTGCTGTTGACATCTAACCCAGGGCCCTGTACTTGTAAGCAAGCATCCTGCCATTCAGATACCTCCCCAATCCTGGAAAACTTTGTCATATCTGAAAATAACACAGCAATAGAAATTCCACGGTAAGAGTAGCTTCAGTTTGAGTATACCCTGAGCTATATAGTAAGGTTGTCTTTAAAACTGAGAGAGAGAGAGAGAGGAGAGAGAGAGAGAGAGAGAGAGAGAGAGAGAGAGAGAGAGAGAGAGAGAAACAGGAGAGACAGACAGACACACAGAGAGAGACAGAGATAGAAAGAACACAAAATATTCTCTGTAGTCAAACAAGATCTGGAAAAACAGTACTAGGCTAAGTAATTTTACACAGTCAACATGCACACCTATGCTTTGTAAGTTTAATTTTAGGAAGATACTTACATGCATGCTCACATCAAATTACACTGTCCATAGCTGTGCATATACATAAAACACAGGCTTATGTACCAAACACTGAAAGACTGCATTCCAGGGGCCGTGTCAAGACAAAGGCAAGAAACAGCATCATATGGACCTAGTGCTTCATCTCGCAAAGCTGCCATCCCGAGCTTTAACAGGGCCCACCGACATTTCCTTGGCTGTTAACCCGGTTATAAATTAAAGCATGACAAACTTTGAAGCTTGCATTCCCTGTATATTAAAAGCAATGCTCCAGGTCTGCCTCAGGGAAGCAGATCCCAAGGACTTAGGAATGAATGCTATGAGCAAAAAAGTCATACAGGAGAGCCATTGTGTGTAAACTCCACTAACACAAAATATATGCTGCCACGCTGGCTCAGGCCAATGGTGAGAAAAAAATATTTTGCCCTTTAACAAGGAGTGGGTTTTTCTGTTTGGTTGGTTGGTTGGTTGGGGTTTTTTCTCTCCATTTATTTATCTATTCATTCATTCATTCATTTCTTCACTTTACATCCTGAGCATCTCCCTCCACCTTACACAGCCCCTACCCTTCCCCCTCCTCCCCTTCATGCCTGAGAAGCAGGAGGTCTCTCCTGGAGAACCAACCTACACTGGCAAATCAAGTCACTGCAGGATTAGGTATATCCTCTCTCATTGAGGCCAGACCAGACAGCTCAGTTAGGGAAACAGGGTCCACAGACAGATAATGGAGTCAGGGACAGCTTCCACTCCAGTGGTTGCGGCTGTTGTTGTTGTTGCTATTGTGATTGTCATTGTCATTGTTGTTTTGAAACAAAATACTCAAGTGAGTTAATGTGATTGCCATCCCAAGGAAATGCGTGCTTTCTTATTTGAAAAATCCTACCAACTGTAGTGATTTATTTGCCATGAATCAATGCCAGATGCTGTCATTTAAAATTTTTGATTTATTATCTGTGTCTGTGTATGCAGGCATCCTTACTTCAGTATGTGTGTGGAGGTCAGAGAATAATATCAGACTCAATTCTTTCTTTCCCCATGTGGGCTCTGGGGATGGAACAGAGGCCATCGCTAATAAAACCAGTAATAAGAGTGGCAAGCCCAGTTAGCTGCTCTGCTCTCTCAGTGGCCCCAGAATGATGTGCTAATGGTGGCCTGGAGAACTGAACCACACTTTAGCTAATCACCCCTTAAATCAATGTGCATACATCCCTAATGTAAAGGGTTTCAGATATAAGTTCCAAAAAAGGTAAAAAAAAAAAAAAAAATGGCCTTGCAAATCTGAGTTTTCTCTTCTGTTGAGCGAATGAATACCACATCAGTTATGTTGAGAAATAGAATCCCTGCCCCTGTTCCTGGATTCATATAAAAGTTTATTCAGGCACATAATTCAGCCTTTCAAATGTGTGTATATTCCCACCTCTTCAATCTATTGTAAAACTAAAATCCCCGTGGGTGGTGTCAGAGCTGAGCTCTGAGATGCCTGCAGTGCCCATTACATGAGGCATGTAGAGCACCATTTTCTGCGATGATAGGAAAGGTCTATTCCTGCTTACGAGGCACCCTTTTCTCCTGTGCCACAAGTGCTTCATTACTCGGAAGACATTGCTGCACTGGGGCTTCAGGAAAGATTGTCCAGAAACAGGAAAAGATAGTTCTCAGAGAAAACTCTTAGGATGAAGTGAACTCCTGAACTTGGGCACCAACATTGAGGCCTGGAGCCTATGTTACTGAGATAAATTGGGGAGACGGGAACTGAGAGACAGGAATGCTGTTGAGTCAATGGCAGCATGAGCTACGGCGTAAAAGCAGGAGAGAGAAAGGGAAGCAGCTGAGAAGTCATAAGCAGCTTTGCCTCAAGTAATGCACTGATATTTCAGATTGCCCGGATCTTAGAAAGACACTGATAAAGGTATTATTCTGTTAGGTCATTTTAATAATTTCATTTGTTTTGAAGTAAAATAAAATGATTAGACATAACTAAATAGGACATCATGCATTGCACATGTCAAATATATGTGCATGTTTGTTTGTATGTATATGTATGTGCATATGTATATAAACATATCCATCACACACATAATATATAAAATGCATAAATGTGTAGACAGATCTAGATCTCATGTTAGTACTATTATCCTCCAAGACATACAACTGAGACTTGTTCTTCACTAATATTTATTTATGTTCACTGGGGACCAGTTCTGAGAAAAGGGCTGTGTGTGTGTGTGTGTGTGTGTGTGTGTGTGTGTGTGTGTGTGTATTCATTTAATACATTTTTTCCCTTAAACCTCTCAGCAATGGTTCATGTATGACTTGCATTAACATAGAGATGTGCGTAGTTTGGAGCTAACAAGGCAACTACTTACACACTACAACACATCCTCTTATTCTTGGGTTTCCACTCTTAACATTATATATAGTCAATAGCATCCCAATCCCAACCCCTTTTTGGCATTTTGGGGCAGGTCTCTGTGTGTAGCCTTGACTGTTCTGAAATTCACAGTGTAGACCAGGCCAGCCTGGAACTCACAGAGATGCAATTGCCTCTTCCTTTTGAGTAATGGGATTAAAGGTGTGCACCATAATACCTAGCTGAATAGTCCATTAAAAAATATTTTATTTTACACTTCTCTCTCTCTCTCTGCCTCTCTCTGCCTCTCTGTCTCTCTGTCTCTATGTGTCTCTCTGTCTGTGTCTCTGTGTCTCTCTGTCTACGTATCTCTGTCTCTGTCTCTCTGTCTCTGTCTCTGTCTCTCCCTCTCTCTCTCTCTCTCTGTGTGTGTGGTGTTCATCTGTCTGTGGGTCTGAGCACAAGAATGCAGATGCCTGCAGAAGCTAGAGATTCCAGATCACATGGACCTGGAATTACAGGGGCTATGAGAAACCCAATGTAGATGCTGGGAACTGAACCCGGTTCTTCTGTGAGCACACCACATGCTCTCTTGCTCACGAAGACATCGCCCCAGCCCTTTGCATAACCTCTTATTGAAAGCGGGAGAACTAAGAAAAATCAGATTTATCAAACCAGAAAGAACTTGAAGACAGATAAAACTGCCCTTATTCCAAATACTTATCTCAAACTATAAAATATAAGAAAATTTTAAATTTTAAAATCAACAGCCAGTATATGATGAATGTGGCTAGAGAGGGTACCAGAGCACTGATGTTATAGATAATAGCTATTTCTTTTACACAACGAATATGAATTCCAGGTACCAACCAAATAGAAGCTCCCCTGACGTAGCTTAAAAGGAATTCTAACAGGTCATAGTAAAAAAAAAAAAAAAAGTACAAAACCCAACTGAAAAATACCACTTTGAAAGAGAGGCTGAGACGCAAACCAAGGTTATGCACTAGAATTGAGTGTAAGCAGGGAAGAATAGTCCAGGCTATCTCTATTCCAGACATTTTGCTGAAAGAAGACCCATCGCTTTACTACTCTGCGGTGGAAAGTGTTTCTCTCGGCCATGTGTGAGAAGGAGCACTGAGTAAAGATGAGTTACGTGGGTTGGGAGGGAGCTTGACCTAAGTCACCTCAAAAGGAGACAAATTGCAGACCACATCGTGGAGAGCCAGAAAACTTAGTTTAAACTGTTTACAGACTGAATGCTAAAAACTTGCAAAACCAATGCTGACAAAGAAAGATGGGGAAGAATCCACCCCACCATAATACCATGTGTGTATGATGTGAAACTCTGAATATTAAAATATCAAGAAGGCTGTCAGTGAGGTTGAGATACAGGTTCTATTGACCCTTGTGGTGGTAAAGGGTGGGGTTTTTGGAAATGCCTTAGTATATACCAGAGGTATACACTATGCTGTCTCGATGTTTGAAAGATCCTCAGGTTGCCTCGGTTGATAATAAACACATTATACTTCTCTCTAAGCCGACCGATTGCCAGACCCTATGGACATGAGCTGCCAAGGTTTAAATATTTGCAAGTGTGTTCATAAGCCATCCTGGCCCTTGTTTTCATGAAGCCTTTAGTTTTTAGTATCAGTGTGGCATTGGCCTCAGAATGTGTGGGCGGAGTTTCATAAACTGTAGAGATATGGTGCTATTTCTTATTTGAAAGTCTGGTAGGTTTTTAATAGGAAGGCTATCTTTGTCTGGAATGTTCTTTATGAAAGTGTTTCTTGGATTTCATTATATACAGTGACTGCTGCTCAAGTCAGCTACATCCTTGATTTGGCCCACACTCCAGGTTCCAAGCTGTCTTCAGAGATACCTGAACGTGGTCCATTCCACAGTCTCCCTTTTAAAGCTTCCTTCCTCCCTTTTCCCTTTTTCATTCTGCTTTCTTTGCAGTCACACATATTCACAATCTATTTAAGCTTTCTCTGCGTTTGTGGAATCGGCATACTTGTTATTATCAGAAGCTAGACTGTCATATATCTCCTTTTTACTCATGCAGGGATCCATCAGACAATCCAGGCTGACATCCACCTCCATCCCTCCTGCTTCAACTTTAAGATTATTTATTTGTTCGGTTTAGAGAGGTTCTCTCGTTAGCCCAGGCTTCCCCAGATCATCCTGACTCGGCCTGGAGAACACAGGGATTACAAGCATAAATGATAATGCCTTTCCTCTGTTTCATTGTTTAGACTGTAGACTCCCAGCTCGTTCATGCAAGCCACCCAAGCTTAGCCCTTGAATGACAATGTCCTATCTTCAAAGATAGATACTTCTCTCTTCTGTGCACAGAAATACATGGAGTAGAATAGGCCAAAAAAGGAAAACCATGGAGATTATCATTGTCTCAACCAACTGTATAAGGATGACAAATATTCTCTAACTATTAAAATAATGGAAATGGGAAAAGAAGCATTAAATTGTTTGTTAGTGACATTGTCTTCCTGAGAGCACAGGTGGAAAGATAAATCATTCAGCTGAAGAGAGAGAACAGACTAATGAGAAAAAGACATAAATAGTTCTTTCTAACATCTGTAAGAAGGTGCCTAGAGGAGCAATGAAAGCAGAAATAGAAAGCCCAGCTTTTCAGTAGATGTCCACGCAAGAAGGAAAAGAAAATATGTGAAACCGCACTTACAAGAAGAGTTTGGGAGAACCAACTCTAGAATTCACAGTGGACTGAAAACCAAACTGGAGATCAAATACACTCAGAGCAAACAGAGCCATCAAAGGACTGCTGTTTATACAGCGGGCAACACTAGTGGGAGTGCCAGCCTCAGGAAGATGATAAAGAAGACACCAATACTAAAAGGGAAGAGGAGAATGGTTAAAATAAGTGAGAACAGATGCTTCTATATGTCCAAGTTACCACTTCATTGTGCTTGTTTTAAAAAAGAATAAGCAATTTTTTAAAAAAATCTTTCCTTTGTTTTAAAGGTGCAAGACAACGACATTATGAAGCTTTTCATATCATTAAAGTAAGGTGCAGTTAGAGTGACCAGTGTCAACACAGGCTGCCTTCCTAGATTTACTCATATCTACTCTACATGTCATGTGTCGAAGGTCATTTTAGAGAATTAATATTTAGACTTGTCATACTGCATTTTTGATACGCTTACTTTTCAAGATTTGTGTGTGTGTGTGTGTGTGTGTGTGTGTGCATGCCATGTGTGTGCGGTGTCCAAAGGCAGTTGTGGGTCCTTTATTGTGGGTTCTGAGAAACAAATCTGGGTCCTCTGCAAGAAATAAATGGTCTTAATCTCTGGGCCATACCTCTAGGCCCTTAAAGTCTATGGCATTATATGTATTTTAGTGTATTAAATTCCATCTTCTCGCCTCAATCTTAAATTCCATGAGGCCAGAGCTTACTAACCTGTGCATCGTTTCTAGTATGTAGCATGGGAGAGTTTAAGATGGATAGGTTTATTTCCTGATTATTAATCTTTGTGGCAGAAAGCCAGCCATGTATTTTCCTTAATTCTAACCCACCCTTTCAGAGAACTAAATGCCCTTACTATTGTAACCTTAGACTGATGATTTTATTAAAAATAAGTACTATACTAGGGAAAAACAATATCAAAGTACCACTCTCTCAAAAGAAATGTAAATGGATAATAAAGAAGCCGTAAATGTTAGAAGTCCTGGGTGTCTTTTTTAAACTGTTATTCCATGTGCCAGTTGGTAATACGTGACTTGACATCTACTCTAGAACTAAGGAATAATCACATATAGCTATTTCTAAGCATCCGTTCATATTACATTCCCGGGGGGGGGGGGGAAGCCTGGATTAGTTAAATCTTTTCAAAGAATCATCGTTACAGATTTACTGAAGGAAAGGTATTCCAGTACTCTGTCTTAGAAGGTGGGAAGTGACGACTTGTTAATTTTTTTTTTTAATCTGTTACAGTGTCAAGAAGTCACCCAGCCTCTGGCCTTGACAGTTTTCTGAAAAACTCTAAAGGGTAGAAAAAAAAGTTCAGAAGAGTAAAAAAAAAAAAAAAAAAAAAAAAAAAAAAAAAAAAAAAAAAAAAAAATCCCAAGTCTACATTAGAAATTATTATTGCTGTTACTTGAAAGACAAACCCAGTGGTAAGAGTGGGCGTGTTCTATGGTAAGAAGGGATGGAACAGGTCTGTACATAGGGAAACTATGATTTGGCCTTCATAGAGAAGTGAGTCGAAGTTGTGGACCTGTACCCACAAAATAGTATTAAGCTAGAATCGCTTTAAATCATACAATGCTATGCTCTCAAGTCTGAAGGTTAAAAGTCTGGAATGGTAAAGGAGCAAACAGGTTCTTGTGAGGCCTCTCTCCCATGCCGGCGATGGTTATATGGCTACTCCGTCCTTACAAAGCCTTGCCTCAGATCTGGTACATGATGTTGGTATCTCTGTGTATCCAAATTCCCTTCTCTGAGGCGATGCTACTCACATCACAGGGAGGTCGCGCTCAGCTTTATCATAAGCACCTTTTCAATGGTTTTATCTCCAAATACGTCCATATTCCAAAGAAATATGTAGAATTACCAGGCAGGCAAGAGATGCACGGGTCTAGATAACTGTTCAGAAACCCTAGGAAAGGTAAGGAGTTTACTTTTTTTTTAATTCCAGAAATGTTTAATTGATTTTAATTATAAGTGAAATAAATATAAATAATTGCTATTCTGTTCATGTATTTTGCTTAGTTCTGTTTTGGTTTTGGTTTTTGTTTTGGTTTTTTTTTTTTTTTTTGATTTTTTTTAGATTTATTTTATTTTTTAATTTGAATTCCTAGGAAGGCCAGAGTCTGGAGTTAGTTATAAGCTGTTTTGAGGTAAAGATTTTTTGAAAGATTTACTTTTATTATGTTAATTATGCCCATGGGGGAGGTACAAGCTGTGTGTGTGTATAGATACCTGCAGAGGTCAACGATATCAGATGGCCCTGGAGATGGAATTCTAGGTCATCTGCTTCAAAAGTAGTGTGTTCTTAACCACTAAGCAATCTCTCAATAAAGAACTTTAAAATATTTTTATTGGGTATTAAAGAATGGATGAGGTTCAAGCTAGTAGAAGCCTAAAGCCTTACCACAGAATAAGCTAGGTAACATAACATGCCTCTCAATGGTGCCCCAGGGCACATCAGCCTCTGCTCATACAATAAGGAATCTCTATCCTCCATGCAAACACATTCTACCTAGAAACAATTATGAAATGGCCCATGCACTTTGTTTTTGCTTTATTCATTGTCTATTACAAGTGTTTTGTTCTTTCTCATATGCAGTTAGCCATGGTTCTGTACTTAGGTTCAAAAATGAGATAGGTGGCTTGTAAGTGTCAGATAATCTATGTCCTTTGATCAGAAGGGATTGTCACAAGGACTGGCATGTGTCTTGGTAGAGGCTCCTTCTCCTTCAGACCCAACCCAAGAAGATGGAAAAACAACAGCAAAGACTTTATATGGACATGGGCCAAGTAGAACATAGTAATAAGTTTGAGGCAGAGCCTATGGGCTCATTGTCTGCACCTTAGTGTGGCCCAGGAACAGACTCCCATTTGCCAGAGGAGATCTAACATAGTTTAAAGAGATGTCAACCAGGCAGGAACAAGTGCTGACTTGGCAGTTTGTAGCTGATGACTAGAAAGAAGAAAGAATGACTCTGAGGAAATGTCAGATGAGATAGAAGGTTAGTGGTCCCCTCACGTCGGTGATCTGGAGGCTTTGTGAATTACAGAACCAAAAATTAATAGCAGAAAGAGCCATTATTAATTAATTAGTCTATTTACCTATTTTAAAATGATACATTTAAAATGAACCATCTTGCTGGCCTGAGATTCATATTTTTGAATACTCAAGTCCACCATTAACTTTATTTAAACAAAACAGCTTCTTTCTAATTATCCCCATTTAATTATATTGCTTGAAAAGTGCAGAGTCTAACAAAGCGGCAACAATTATTACAAACACGAATTAAAATCAGGTCAGCTTCTGTATGTGTTCATACAAAGGTATATTTTAACACTCATTTTTAAAGTTCCCTTGGCTTGTAAAATATGACTTTCTATATATTGAGATGTTTTATTATGGACCAACAACCATGGCTGATTTTAAAAACTTACCAAACCCGAATCCTAGTCTAAAAGTTCCCTGGTCTAGTAGAAAGTAAAGGTGATATTGGAAATGCCAACCTATTGAATATCAAGATAGATGCTAATGACAGGACAGGCTACTCTCATCTGCAAAAGAGCAACTGTAAACCCCAGGCATGCATGCCCTGAGGCCCATTTGAGAAATGGAGGCCAGTTGCAAAAGCACAGAATGTTGGAATCAGAGCATCTTAGATTCCATCTGGTGAACGCCCTCTTTCACAGATGTGAGAACTGAGATCTGGAAACACGGAAAGATTTGTTTAAGGCAAGAGTCATCACTGTCGGATACAGTACCGGAAATGGTGTCTCAACACTCTGATTCTGTGCTTCCTCAAGGTCAGACGAAAACTACTTGCCTGGGCATTTTGACTCTTGTCCAAGGGCCGTTACAGAATTGTCAGTCATGATATTTAAATGCATTGACCACTTTAGATAAGAAAAATAATGAGTCAAGAGGTTGGCACTTCCCCAGTGTCTGGCTTTTGCTCCTATTGAGGAAATACTTTTCTAACCCGATAGAAGGTTAAATTCATACCCACCACTACTTGCATGCTCTGTTGACAGAATCATCACACAAGTCAGATTACTTGTGGTATAATAAAATCTCATTCAGTATGATAAAATGAATTCAGAAAATATTACATGTGTAGCCCAGGGCACACACAAGAAAATGCAAAACTTTTAGTAAACATTTTGCTCAAATTTCATCTGAGATAATTTAACACATATCCTGAGCAAGTGGTTAAGATACATCTTAAAATACATATCAAACCATAATCAGGTATAGTTTAGAGTAATCGCTAATCATTCAAGCTATTTAAAGTTTTAAAAGATAATGAACATTGAGCCTAGACAAGTGACTCAGCTATTAAGAGCCCTGGTGGCTCTTCCAGTAGACTCAGGTTCAATATCACATGGCAGCTCATGATCATCTACAACTACAGTTCCAAGAATCCAATGAAATGTCCGTGTCTGGTCTCTGATGGCATCAAACACTCATGTGATCCACAGCCATACATACAGGCAAAATATCTATACACTTAAATATGTTTTCTTAAAAAAAGCCTAATGATTGAAAATTTAGACTTTTGGGGCAACTCTGTCTGGCTCAGGATATGTTGCAAACAATGCCCATAGAATATATTTTAAATGTATGGCAAATTTCAGGATAAACATTGGTAAATTGTCTGTGGTCCAGAAAATAACCCCCTTCCTGTGTTCATGAAAGCAACCGTACAAACTGAATGCTTCATCCATACAAACAAACATTTTAGGAGGAAGGGTTTCAGTGGGAGAGGGAAGAGGATAAGATGAGAGATATTGAGAGATGAAAAATCATTAAAATGTAGTATACTCATAAGTGAAACTGTGAAATAGTTGAAAATTTATTTATTTATTCATTTATTTATTTAACTACTGCCATCATCCTTTGTTGGTTGTAGATTCCTTTAAAATGAATGTTAGCAGTTCGTATTGTGGTAAAACCAGGGATTTACAGGTGGGTGATGATATGGGACCAGACTCTCAGACACCTATCCTAGGTGAAAACGGTATTTTCTGTCAGATGAAAGTACCAATTCTCAAAGTGACTTTTTCATTAGAACTATATATTTTCTGCACTGCTGAACAATGTGAAACCTTGGATACACAACTTGTCTCTTCGAGAATTTTTAGCAAGAGAACACAAACGTGTGGCAACCTTCAGGTACTCCAGAAGAAACTGGGGCCAACACAAGCTAGCAATTTGACAAAGAGTTCAAGAAGTGAGTGTGATAAGTACCACTGTATCCTTCTGAGTATTCCTCATTGTTCCCTGGCATAGAACTGTATTGGTTTTCCTCTCCTTCTGTGTCAGCCACCCTCTTATGAACAGGTTGGAAGAATTTGATTTTCCTTATTTCCTGTAGCTCTTACTTTTGGATAGTTGGACTATTGCCAACATTTGGCTGAAGTTTTTTCAGCTTCTTGAATATTCCCCTTCTAAACCATCTCCACTCATCTTGTCTGACCTTGAGCATCTCCTCATATAAATAATAAACATCCCTGACATGCTCCTCTTATGATCTATCTTAGCATCCTTGGATCTGTAACAGAGCCCCTGAAACAAACACATAAGGGGAGATGCAGTTTCAGAGATGTTATTCTTTGCCTCTCTCTACTGTGGTGGGACAGAGTTTAGGATACAGGCTACCTACCGGAAACAGAGAGGGCACATAAAGGAGCCAGGGCAATAGACAACACCCAAGGTCCCCTAGAGACCTATTGCTCTCAACTAGGCTCTGTGGTGGTTTTAATGAGAATGGTTCCCATAGACTCACATATTTGAGTGTGTGGCCATTAACAAGTATCACTGCTTGAGACGGATTAGGAGGTACGGCCTTGTTAGAGGAAGTGCGTCACTAGGGCTGGGCTAGGTTTTTAAAGCTCAAACAAAACCCTGAGGTTCTCTCATCCTTCTGCCTGCAGATGCAGATGTGCAGCTACTTCTCCTGCACCATGTCTGCCTGTGTGCTACCATGCTTCCCACCATGATGAAAATGGACTACACCTCTAAAACTGTCAGCGAGCCCCAATGAAGTGATTTCTTTTATAAGAGATACTGCGGTCATGGCAATAAGACACTAGGTCAGGTTCCATCCTTTACTCTTCTTCCACCTCCTCCTAGTGACAAACTATAGTAAATACATCCATTGATTGATCCATTGACTGGATCAGAGCCATCATGACCCAATCTCTAAAGCCTACCATTTGACAAGCAAGAGCCCCCAGTCTATGAGTCTGTGAAGATTTCATATTCTGTGCCCAAGAAGGTCTAGTCCGATAGAAATATAATAAAATCAATATTGAAGTTTATATCATACAATTTTATATGTCTTAGCTACTGTTCTGGTTTCATTTCTGATGCTATAATAAGGTACCCTAACAAAAAGGGGGAAAGGGGGGGAGTGTTTGACTTACTATTCAATGTTTCAGTCCATCATTTGGGGGTAGTCAAGGCAAGAATTTCAGCAGCTAAGCCACATCACACCATCAATGAAGAGCACACACACACACACACACACACACACACACACACACACACACACACACACATACACTTGCTTTCATATACCTTTCTCCTATCCTACGAATTAAGGAACTCTTTGCCTAGGAACTAGTACCACCTACAGAGGGCTGGATCTTCCTACACCATTTGACTATCAGGACAGTGCCACAGGGGAATCCGATTTAGGCAATTCCTCATGAAGCTCTCTCCCAGATGATGTCAAATTGACAATTAACACTAAGCAGGGTAGGTGAGGTGTGCTGTAACGTTTAGAAGGAGAGACACAGTGCTGGTGAGTGTTGTACAGCTGCCCAGATCCTAAACAGTAAACACGTGACAAAGACTGAGACACACAGTGAATGCAAGAGATGTCTGAAAACCGATGAACTGATGAAAATTACGTCGTGATTTCCCTTAGGATAATTACAGCTCCAGAGTTTCTGATAAGATTTGTGATAAGAAAAAAAATGGAAAGGAATTAAATAAGAGGCAAATATATAACCTGAATATTGAGTAAGACTTTACTGTCCCAGAGAGCTGCCTTTGGCTCTGAAATGTCAATATTCTTTCAGAAGGTAGTGAGTCTTAATTTGGAGGAATGTTTAACTTTAGCTGAGAGGTACCAACAATTTTTTTCTTAAAATATAGAGAAGTAATTAGTAAGTGCTAAATCTAATAATCAAAATCTCTCTCTCTTCCTCCTCTACACACACACACACACACACACACACACACAAACACACACATATACACACCCACTCAAACACACACCCACTCACACAGACACACACATGATATCAAATTCTCTTCTCACAGTATGGATGACAGCAAATATTTGAGCCCGCAGCCAGCTCTCCTTCTCCAGCGCATGACTTACTTATGAGTCTTCCTCGTTTTTCCCTTTAGATTTTTATAGCAGCACAATGTAAACCTCATTTAAAATAAAGCCTTATCTTTTCACGCTGAATGACTTCATTTTATATTTTCTCTGACACAAATAGAAAAGTCAGCTCCCATTCATCTCCCTATGGTAGGCTGCACCACATATCAGCATAGAGCTTGAGAATGTTCCTGTATGGTAATAACAACAATAGAATAAAATCACCCATATGGATCTTTCTATATGCATTCTGTTACTTTTGTTAAATATCGAAGGGTTCCCCTGTGCGGAATCTCCCCAGGAGTGCTGAGAAAAGTTGGGAGCTCATAATCAGAAACAACACATAAACCTTTGCACTCACACTGACACCGTGATTAAGCATCTCCTTGTGCTCTTAGCTTCTTGATCTCCTTCAGAAACTCTCAGGAGCAGTTCCAGCTCCACATTATAGATCCTCGGAAACCTATCTTGCAGGGTGCTGAGACCCAGGTCCTCCTAATGTCTTGTGCCTGTTTGAATCTTATTTTCCTTCCCAATCACACAGGCAGACTTCAAAATCCTTTAAAATTGAGCTCTGTTCCCATTAATATTGAGCAACAGGGATTTCACCTGGAATCCTGTAAAGACCTTGAGCCCCATCTCTCTTCTTAATCGTTACTGGCTTCTACCCTTTGCTTCTAGTTGCAGAGGTACTTCGGGCCAGACAATGCCTCTCCTTTGACAACATTAAGCAAATGAGAGACTTATGGGTTTTGAAAGCAGGGCACCTAGCATGGCCTTGTGTTGTTCAGTTTGGGTCCTACTGTGAGCAATAAAGCTTTTAATTAAAGAAATTAATGAGAAACTTCCCTGGGCTAGAAGCTTAATCCTCACAGCAACAGGGTTTTGGTCCTCTACTGATAGGTATCTTGGCAGTCTTGTCATCTCTTGTCACCACTGACTTGGCTGGGATTTCTCAGCTCCAGCCCAGATTCTCCTCCTTATGGCTACATCTGGACACAATAGAAAGTCATCCAGAATCTTCTTTATGTCCTTGCCTGTCTTCCTATCCTCTTATTGCTCGGTGGCATCCCAGGGCAACTTCCAGTCTTTTGTGGCACCTACCATGCAAGTACCTGTTCTTCCCCAATCCCCCCCCCCCCATCACTGTGTCCTCATGTGCTGTGACTCTGTCACTCCTGTGCTTGTTTCCTGTGATGGAGAGTTTCCTGCTATTTGGTAAACATCCATCAAAAATTCCTAATTGCTACTCTTCCCATGACTCCTCGATATGGCTCACCCTCTTCCTCCTGGTCTGTCTCCAACTCCCTATCATTCTCTCTTGCGTCTATACTATTCTGAATGTCTGTGTTCCTGGAAAGCCATTGCTTGGAAGCTTAATAGTGAAGAGATCAGCATGTGGTTCCTTAGGGAACTGGTGGGGCTCTGGCAGGGGGAGTTCCTGTGAGTGGGATAAGCACTAGGAGAGGCCTAGAGAAACAAGTGCCAGCGTGTGAGCCACAGAGTAATCTATAAGTAAGGGAGTCATCTTGCTCCATTCATTAAACCCACTGGTGACTCAATCTGTCCCTTTTCCATCTCTGGATCTGGGAAACACCAACATCCACACTTAATGTTCTACCCAATCCTATGTCACTTCATTATATATCATACCAAAACAATGGAGAAACCCTCTGATCTTTCTCATGATCCTCTCTAGGCAACTAGTTATAATTTTCATAACAAACCAGCCTGTCTCCGGCCAGAGTCACTACTTTCCTTCACTAATGTAAGCTCCGACCTCTGTTGGGATGTCTATACCTTAGTTATAACCACAATTTGACTTTCTAATTTGAGCAGCTATTGAAAGTACCCATTCCGCCAAATAACAGATATTTGCAAGAGCTGAAATATCCTGGAAGTAGAAAAGAATCAAACATAGAGTGAGGCAGAAAAGAAAGTTATAATTTAGTATTTTTCTCTTTTAAACCACCTAGAGTGCTCACGCTGTTGGCATTTGATCTCTGAAACTCCTCTATCTACCCTCCCCATGCTGTCTGGAATGACATGGCTGCGTATTTCAAGTATTTGCTATCCTGAATGGTGACATTTAGGGCTTGCCATAGCATTTCTCCACATAGGTTGTTTGTTTCCTTAAAGTATGGAAAAAGCAAAAGAAAAAAAGAAGAAAAAAAAAAAAAGTGAGCATGTCCAAATGACATGAAGGTTTGCTGTGCTGTCATTGTCTGGGCTGCAGAGGACACTGGATTCCTGTGTGCCTATTGAGAGGTAGCAATGCTTAGGGAAAAGGAAAAGACTAATTAATGTACTTGTCAAACCTCCCTCCCAGAAGAACACACTGCTGTCTTGTTCTCAGTATTCTTTCTCAGGTGCAGGAGAGCCATTTTCTCTTCTTGTTCTGAGGCTTTTGTTGTACAGGTACCCAGGCTGTCACAAATACTGTACAAGGTGAGCAGGTCACTCTCTCTCTCAATACTAGAGAACATGCATCATTCCTCAACGCATACAAATAGATGCATAAATGTGTCCATGAAATATGATATAAAGACAGTGTGGGTAATTAATATACTATATAAAATGATTAAAAAATTGAAATTTCAGTTGTATTTATGAAAGTTTTATTGAAATGTTGTGGCATATTAGTCAGACATGCTATTGTTTCCCAGTTTAAATTCAATGCCATTAAGGTAACCAAAGTAAATATTTCAATATGAACTTTAAAATTTCAACAATTTATGACAATTGTATTTTATATTCCAACTTTTTAAATCACTATGCCAATAGAATGCCAACTATGTAAAAAAATTGCCATAGTAACCTAATTAGTAACTTAAATTGCCCACAAAAAGCTTTAGAATTAATTCATAAAAATGTGTGAATCACACCTGCCTGCAGTATACAACTAAAAACCTGCCAGAGGCCAAAAGCCAAACCGTTCCGCCATCTTTGGTGTGCTGACACATGGAAACAGCATAGTTTACACATATTTAACATTTTTTTTTTGTTATGTGGTTCTATTTGTAAAGATTGAGAAATGGAAAATATTGTATTTAGGAGCTCATTATATTGGCTTATACTTTTACCTACTTTTACAAATTAAAAGAACAGCTACCCACCAACTCCCAATTGCTCTTAATCAATCTCTCTCTCTCTCTCTCTCTCTCTCTCTCTCTCTCTCTCTCTCTCTCTCACACACACTTTTTCTCATTCTCTATTTCCCTCTCCCCCTCTCTCTCTGTCTGTGTATACACATACACATATGTATTTCCATAACTGTTTCAGATATCAAGTGTTTCATTCTCCACCGGACAGAGAAGCATCACTTTACTGATCTACACATATATAAAGTCACAGGACAGTCAGTGCGGTGCTTCCATGGGTAAAACTCTTGCTTGAACGCTTGGAGAGCTGAATGAGACACTCAGAACCCGTGCAGGAAAGCATGAATCCTACACCTTTTTCTCAGACCCCAAGTGTTCTGGCTGAAGCATATGCACACACCCCCAAACACATATAAATAAAGTGAGTTTTAAATATACACATGTATTTAAGTACATTGCAAACAAAAATCACATAATAGAGATAATGAAACCAAAAAAAAAAAAAAAAGTCCATTTTGGCAGTTTTGCCATTTAAGTAAGTGTTAAGTCATAAATTTGAGGTACTGTCCCAAAGAGAGCTCAATCCTTAATCTAAATACATACAAAGTGATATAACCATGAAGATGTGTTGACTATTACAGACGCACATCTGATTAACATATTAATAGTATGTATGGCGACGTATTAAAAGTATTTACCTTTGCTGATCAAGTTGATATATTTTCTATTAGTGGAACTAATGCTAATTTATAGATCAGTCAATTCTCTCCTCTTGCGTTCAGCACACAAGGGAGTTCATTCATGCATTCATTGGATTCTGCTTCTGTCTGTCTGTCTCCTCTCTCTGTCTCTCTCTCTCATCTAATATACATATATATATATATAATTGATATATGTATCTATTATATATATAATAGACAGATGATAGATAGATAGATAGATAGATAGATAGATAGATAGATAGATAGATGAAACAGAGTCATGTTTAACAGCTCTTCATTTTCTAGGTTCTCTGAAAGCTGTCAATCTCTATTTCTTAAAACTCCCAGGCAGAATTGTCATGGCTGCCTCTATAACACACTCAGGATCACACCTGCTGCCCTGGAGGAATCGTCTGTCTGGTCATCTCATCCCCTACTGACAGATTTCATTCCCTTTTACTTTCTTACCACTGCTCATTTTGCTTTGAGGAGGAGGGGGCGCTTTCTCAGATCATGGCTCCTGTATACCCTCCATGTACTCTCCATTACCAACTTGCCCTGCTGGCTAGTAGTTCTTAGAGATGGTACCCATCTCAGCATTCTCCCATCAGTCACGAATTGCTAGAAACAAAGATTCTTGAGTTCTACCCTGGAACTCCTGATTCAGAAACTAGAGGTAGGACCCAGCCATCTGCGTTTCAATAAGCCTTCCAAGTAGTTATGCTAAAATTTGAAAGCCAGAGTTCTTGAATCATATTTTTTTTTCAATAACCAAAGTCATGTTCACTCACCTGCTTCAAACTTCTTCAATGACGTCTTCCCTGTGGGTGTCTCTTCAGATCAAGGACGGTGTCCAAGCTCTTGGGAAGACATACAAGACCCATTCTGTTCTGATATTTCAGCTTTTCTCTCCATTTCCTCCCTCCCACCTACTGTTTTAGTCATGAGGACATTTTGAAATATTGCGAGCACAACCTGCTTTCTTATGCCTTACGTCTTTTCCTAGTGCACCTCTTCCCACACGCAGCCAGTCCACCTGGAGTTCTATTCAGCTCCCTAGATCCAGCTCAAATGTCCCCTCTCGTGGAGTGATTTCTGGGGGCTAATTTCAATAATTTACTTATACCTTATTTCTAGTCTTCCAGATCCACCTACATAATTCTCCTGAATTCACATTTTCATACATTTAAGAAGAAATGGAGACTGCTTACTTGTGGAAGGAGGTGGAAAGGAAGAGAGAAGTGGTATGTGGTCTGCCTCCCACCAGCTCACCCCTAGTCCAGGAACTAAAAAGTTCTGTGTGTCTCTCAGAATAACTGTGGTGCCCTGAGGACACTGATATTTCCTCCGAGATGTTGGCTCAGTTGCTTAGCAGTCCTGCATCACAGGTACAAATGGAGGCCCACATATCCTATTTTAAATGTTCAAGTGTCATAAATAACACTAAAAAACTCAGTAAAATAGGTTGTATCATTCTTTTTCCCTAGCAGATATGGCTTTTCGGGCTGGAGAGGGGGTTTAGAAGATGGCTCTTGCAGAGGACCTGAGCTCCATCCAGCACCCATGTTCAAAACCACCTGTAACTCCATTTCAAGGAAATCTAATTCCCTCTTGGACCTATATAGGTACTGCACTTATGAGCACACATGCACATACAGACATATGAATACACATAATTTATTATTTAAAAACCTCATGTCTTAATGAGAAAAATATAGTATAGCAATGGTATCTACTAGAAAAATATCAAATATCACATGTAATGTTTAATAGCATACCTACGTATTTTGATTTGAGGCAGCCATCAAAGCTGTAATTTATAATATGTTATATATGTTGACTGTAAAATATATATTATGTATATTTCTTGGCTTTGTTTATCAAATTATTGCTGTAACCAAGACTTCTAGTTATTTGCTCTCAGTAATAACCCAAAGAATCTAAAATTAACTGTAATTTTACTAAAATGGTAGAAAACACACATCTCTTCTTAAAATCAGCTGTATATGAAAACTCAAAAAAATAAATCTATCCAGAACGTTTTCTGTCTTAAGTAGTCAATATTACCTGCTATGCAAAGAATGATTACATGTTAATGAATATCAAACTTTGATCTGAGGATTTTTTTTAAACTTGTTATTTTCTTGTTATTTTAATTTCATCTCATAATACAATTGTAGATAAACCAAATATTTGTTGCCTTGAAAAACAATAAATCACTGGGTAACCATCAATGGCTCTACAACACATTCCATGCATCTTTTCTCTAGTACAATAAATATGCAGGAGGAACATACCCTGCTTGTTAACTCAAAATGCTTCTTAGTCACCATGAGCAAATGCTGTGTTAGTGTGTGTGGATTTCCAAGCCCACAGTGATGATTTGAAGTATAGATTCCAGAAGGAAGAAGCTGCAAAGAATTTATTTCATTCTCATAAACACCCACATCACAGTCCACTCCGCCCGCCCTCAGCACCACAAAGCCCAGGTCCATCCTGGATGCTAGTGTTAGTGTAAGCTACGTGCCTTTGCAGCTTTTAGATCTGTTGCCTGTTACTTCCAAAATGGTGGTGAAGGAGCATTTCCCTAGAGCTTGTATTTGAGTGGATATTCAAGCACACGTATTGAACTGAGCTGGTTTTGGTACTAAGTGGAGAGGCATCCATCCTGATGTGTTGTAACACTGGGTGTCCTAATTCATGACAAGAGTCCCATTCCTTTGATCTGGACCTGATGTTGTTTACGTATTTATTATTCTCATCCTAGCCAGAACCAGAGAAGTAGAGTTAAGTTCTGAGTTGCTCTCCTAGAGGGGGTACCCAAATGTATCTGCCAGCTGTAACCTTAACACATTCTCAGTGCCTTCTCTAACTTTAGTCTAGAAAGGCAGAAAAAGTGTTTTGCCTACCACTCACCAAAGATTCCTCCATCTTCACCCACCATCAATATTGTTGTTTCAAGACTGTTTCATCAAAGGTCACTTCTCACTGTGACAGGGGGAACACAAACGACCTAGATATTCTTGAAGAGATTTTCATTGGATGTCCTCTGTTTTAACATGCTCAATAAAGCATTTATGTTTAAAAACAGGACATCCTTTCTCTGGTGGAGTTCCGTTGCACAGTTATCCCTCCCTTGATTATGTTTGACACAAAGTGTTATCACAGATGCCTTCACTGTGGACCTGCATTCTCTGTGGACTTAGATGCAAAGGAGATGCGGAGGGGAAAGTTACAAACAGGTAGCTGGATTGTTAGCCTCCTGTGTCAGCTTGGCTAGGGCAAGGTGCTCAGCTGTCTGATCACATTCTTAGGAGATGCTGTGGTGCAAGTATTTTATGGATGGGCTTAACTCATTGGCTAGCTGAGCATGGTGGCATACACCTATCATCTCAGAGTTTGGGAAAGAGACATAAAAGAATCAGGGGCTCAAAGTCAGCCTCAGCCACATAGCTAGTTCGAGGTCAGCCTTTTTAAAGATCCTGTCTTTCAAACGACAATGAATTCGTAGGCTTTAATGAAAGGGGGAGCCTTTGAGAACGTGGCTGGGCCTTATCCAGTAAGTTGTGAACCTGAAGAACAAAACTGGAATCACTGAGGAGAAGGATGCCTGCCTCAAAAGTAATATAAAAATCTTACTTGAGCTCCCAGCCTTCCCTGCAAATTTCGGATTCAAGCCTGTAAAGTCAGCTTTTGCCTAAATTCCTGTCCAACGTGCCTTATAGATTTTTGAGCTTGGCAGACTCACAGTAACAGAAGCCAATCCTTCTCTGACTAATACAGACAGATATTTTTATCATGCCAGCCAAATCCTCAAAGCTAGATCATTACAAAGAAAATGGAAACATCTATGCAAAGTATACCTTCTCTCTTTACCTTCCTACAGCACGCTGTACAAATTGCAGTTTCAATAATTTGGGACACATATTAAAATAATAGGTGTGAAAGTTGGCCTCCTATTCTAGACTCAGAGTGCCTTCCATGCAGAACTGTGCAACTCATTATTGTATTTCCTGAGGCTAGGAATTGCCAATCACTTATTAAATGATTAATAAATGCCGGCTGAATGCTAGCATGGCAGAACTAACACATTGCCTAGAAAAGCTGGCATAGAGGAAGGGAGGGGACGGAAGAAAAACACAATGGAAGAACAAAGAGAAAGAAAGAAATGAAGAGGTAAGTAGAAAGGGGTCTCCCCAGGCTAAGGTACCCCATGAGATGGTACTCAGGCAGCTCCCAGAGCTCCGGTGCCATCTTAATCACCACTCTCGTGAAGAGGTTGATAGTCCTGGCTAAGGAACTTGGTACCTACAAGCAAACGACTTTAATAAGCCAGTGTGTGATTTCCATAAAAGAGTGCTGACGCAACTCTGGAGTCTCTGGTTACTCAGTCATGGCCTCTACCTCTGCCCTTATGAACCCGTCTTGTGCTTTGAGCAATGAATATGGAGGCAGACAATCTGATTCCTTTGGACAGTAATGCTTGCAGTCAGCTTTTTGCCCCAATGCTATACTGAAGGCAGAACCTGAGAGTCTTTTCAAGTCAGAACGAAAGGCATTGACCAACAAGTAGTGTCAACTTGCATTTTCACAATGGTTTATGGTTTCATAGAGGTTTGTTAAATATGGAACAAGGAAGTTGTTTGGTTTTCATCATTACTTTCCTGTCACAATCCATTTTTCTCATCTTTCACACAATGGATATGTTCTGAGAACTCCTTCCCTGGGGACACAAAACCATCTATACCCTCCACATAAGGCTCCAATGACAAACCAAAGTACAGCTCTACCTGTGTTCACCCTGGGGAGCCAATGGGTTGTTGGATTGACTAACATAACATGGTGAGGGGTTATTGACATGAGCCTGGGTGGTTCCAAAGTAACCACATTGGAAAATCTTCACCCAGCATGAATGATGGCTGAATACATGGAGCTTTCCTCCCTCAGCCTTCACCAGTCTATACTCTAGAGCAGTGGTTCTCAACCTTCCTAATGCCGAAGCCCTTTAATACAGTCCTCCATGTTGTAGTGAGCCCCAGCCATTAAACTACCTTCATTGCTGCTTCATAACTGTGATGTTGCTACCTTTGGGAATCGTAACGTAAATATCTGTGTTTCCTGATGGCCTTAGGTGGCCCCTATGACCCGGACATGCAACACCCTCAAAGGGGTCATGACCCATAGATTGAAAACCACTGCTCTAGAGCCTCTCTCCAAGTCTGGAAAAGCTATGTGTAATTAGGGCATGACTGCCTAAAAATGGCTGGAAGCTCAAGTAAGAGTCTAATAACCTTTCCCAAACCCCTCCTTCTATGAGGGAATGTCAGTAGCCAACAAGCTCAGTCTTGCAAGCAGACACAGCTGATCTAATTAAGATGGAGGCTCTTTTGTTTGGAAGGAGGCTAGCTCTCCATAAAAGGAAGTGATGGGTAGTTCTCCCTGGGGTCAGCCCTTCTCTGGCACCATCTTGCCAATAGCACCATCTCATTTGGGCTCCTGTCTGAAATGAGAGTGCTTTTTCATTTATGTGTAAATTTTGGACATGCTTTTCCAATGTTCATTACTCAGCTTCATGTGACTGTAATGAAATAACTGAGATTAATGTGACATATTAATATGTGAGAGATGAGATAATCAAACTTGTAAGGAGAAAGATTTCTTTACCACGCCATGGTAAAAGCACTATTCAGTAATAGTGTCAGGTCTTGGAGCTTCCTCTTGAGATGGAGCCCACAATCACTGGACCTCCTTTCCCTCAGTCTTATCTTGACTTTTATCCCTGTAGTTCTTTTAGACAGGAACAATTCTCAATTCTAGGTAAGAGGTTTTGACTGTGGTATGGTGACCCCATCCCTCCACTTGATGCCCTGTCTTTCTACTGGGGGTGGACTTTACAAGTTCCCTCTCCCTACTGTTGGGCAATGCATCTAACATCCCTCCCTTTGAGTCCTGAGTGTCTCTCACCTCCTGGGCTCTGGCACATTCTAGAGGGCACCCCCACACACACCTCCCACTCTCCCAAGGTTTCTTATTTCCATTTATTCTGCTGGCCCTCAGGGCTTCTCTCCTGTTTCACCCCCAATATCTGATCATGTTCCCCCTTTTCCCTCCCTGTTCCCTCTCATACCCAGTTCTCTCTCCCTCTCCCTCTGCCTCCCATGATTGCTTTCTTCTCCCTCCCAAGTGGGATTGAAACATCCTTACTTGGGCTCTTCAGCTTGTTAACCTTCTTGAGCTCTATGGAATATATCCTGGGCATTCTGTATCTTTTGGCTAATATCCACTTATTAGTGAGTACATACTATGCATGTCCTTCTGGACCTAAGTTACCTCACTCAGGAAGGTATTTTCTAGTTCCATCCGTTTGCCAGAAAAACACATGATGTCCTCATTCTTAATAGCTAAGTAGTATTCTATTGTGTAAATGACCCATATTTCTGTATCCATTCTTCCATTGTGAGACATCTAGGTTGTTTCCAGCTTCTGACTATCACAGATAAGACCACTATGAACATAGTGGAGCCCCTGTGCCCCTGTGATATGATGGGGCATCTTTTTGGTATACGCCCAAGAATGGTATAGCTGAGTCTTCAGATAGATCTATGTCCAATTTTCTGAGGAACCTCCAGATTGATTTCCAGAATGGTTGTACCAGTTTGCAATCCCACCAGCAACAGAGGAGTGTTCCTCTTTCTCTACATCCTCACCAGCATCTGCTGTCACCTGAGGTTTTGATCTTAGTCATTCTGATTGGGGTAAGATGGAATCTCGGGTCATTTTTACTTGCATTTTCCTGATCGCTAAGGACTTGGAACGTTTCTTTAAGTGCTTCTCAGCCATTTGAGATTTCTCTGTTGTAAGTTCTGTTTAATTCTATACCCTATTTTTTGATTAGGTTGTTCGGTTTTTGGGAGGTTAGCTTCTTGTATTCTTTATATATTTTAGATATTGGCCCTCTATCAGATGTGGGGTTAGTGAAGATTTTTTTTTCAATCTGTAGGTTGCCAATTTGTCCTACTATGTCCTTTGCTTTTCAGTTTCATGAGGTCCCATTTATCAATTCTGGATCTTAGAGCTTGAGCCACTGGAGTTCTGTTTAGAAAATTTCCCCCCTTGTCAATGAGTTTGAGGTTTTTTCCCACTTTCTCTTCTATTACATTCAGAGTATCTGGTTTGGGGCCTGGTTTTAGGACTAGCATGGCTGTCCCTCGAGAGGCCCAACAGGCAGCTGACAGAGACAGATGCAGATACTTACATCCAACCAATGGACTGAAGTTGGGGACCTCTGTGGTTGAATTAGGGAAAGGCAGAAGAAGCTGAGGAGAAGAGCAACCCCATAGGAACACCAGCAGTCTCAACTAACCTAGATCCCTGAGTCCTCTCAGCAGAGTAACCAGGCAGCATGCACTAGCTTGTTCGAGACCCCCTGACACATATACAGCAGAGGACTGCCTGGTCTTGGCCTCAGTGAGAGAAGAAGCACCTAACCCTTGAGAGACTTGAGGGCCCAGGGAGTGGGAAGGCCTACTGGGGCAGACATACTCTTAGAGACAGGAGGGAGGAGGAATGGGAGGAGGAACTGTGGGAGGGAGGACCAGGAGGGGGGCAATGACTGAACTATAAAAAGACAAAAGTGATAAAAAAAAGATACATAAATTAATACCTAAATAAAAACAAAGACGGAGAGGCTTCATCAATTTCAGATCCAAAACCCACAATCCCCTTCAGAAGCACACACCCTATGACTCACCCCATGGCGTAATGTTTTCAGATCTGCATTCACTACTTCCTTGGTGATCTTACTTCCTTGGGTTCTGAGATCCTTGAGGATAGCCTAGGTGTGTTTTGAGTAGTGCCTGTGTAGCAAGATCCAGACCTAATGACGGACATGGGGTGTCATCCCATTTGTAATAGTATGTCTGTCCAACACTCTCTATGGTTACTGTGACCATGATGAACTTGTCTGTATCATGGTTCACCATCTAGTAAATTATGGCCAAGTGCTACAATAAGTATGCTATTTAAACTTTCCGATCCCAAATATAATGCTTGCTGCATTCTGCATGAACAAGAGATATTCTCAAATTATTTGAACAAACAGGTAAACCTTCCTAATAGAAGGCAGACTGCTCTAATATATGTATCAGTACCTGGCTTACTATTTGGCATCTTCAGCCCATGGGGCCTCCAGGGGCCTTGCCCTGAAGGTCAAAACAGTGTGGAGAAAACTGGCTAAGCAGGAACATGACGATCTAGAAGAAATCTGCCCAGTAGCTACAGTATTCTCACCTGATATCCAGGGAAAAGACCATTAGGAACAGGTCAGGTGACCATATTTGAATTGTGTTGTTCCTATGCCCAAGAGGTCTCCGTAAATGATAGAGGGGACACTTATTTCTGGATAACAGAGATTCTTTGATATCAGTACTAACTGTCGAGCAATAATTTATGTGTATATTCATCTTAGGTGCCTACACAACAACTCATAACTCAGTCAAGACTGTGGATTCAGACTTTTAGTAAGCGCCTTGATCGTGAAAGCCAGAAATGCAGATGGAGGGAGAAGAGAGATGCATTTCCTTGCAGCTATGCAGGCATGCACACAAACAGAAATGCAAATTCCTACTGAGCAGTCTAGTTAATTAAATATTCATGTTGCTCTGATTGGAGATGTTTCACTGGAAAAAAAATCTAATGCTGGGAAGTTTTCTCTTTTTATACTAGTCTCAATTTGAAAATGAAGGCGCATCCAAGCCTTTCACCAGGAGGATTTAGAACCTCCGATGATAAATAAGGAACTATGTTAAAGAGGATGGTAAAGACAGAAGTCACTATGCCTCCTCCTCCTGCCAATCATTGGCATAGTTGGTTGGCTCCCACATCTGCGTTATTAACAATTAGAGAACAATACAAAACTTCAGCTCTAGAAGAATAAGGAAGAGTCATCTTTCATGCACAAATGACAGCATTGTCATTCGCAGTCTGAGCTGCTCTGGGCAGCTTCGTCAGGCTTCCCCCTCCAAAGCAAACTGGGGAAGATGGCCCTCCACTCTGAAGGAACTGACGATGAAAGAGGAAAGGCAGCAAAGAAGACTCTCTCTGGGGGCTTCTCAGAATCCATTTTCCCATCATGGGGGTGTGGACTGATACCTGGGGTAAAGAGTTATCTGTTTCAGCCCCAGACCTCACCGTGTAAAGGAAGTGAGGCAACTCTTCTCTACCCAAGGCAAGATCCACACGAAAAAAAAAAAAAAAAAACTACCTAAGTAGTCAGTAATGAAGCTAAGAATATTTTAAAAAGTTATCCAGATGACTCAAGAGATACACAGAGGCCAAATAACCAAGTTGGTTAGAAGGCCAACAAGAAAGCCAGAAATGAGACAGCCAATCGATATTCTGTGGAAAGAAAGCCGAGTGTGTGCAATGCACTTTCAGAAAGTGAGTTGGTATTAAATGACAAATGAGACAGTTAATTCTCAAGTGACAATAAAGCTCCAGAGCAAATACTGTAAAGAATGTACCCCAGGGTGGGGCAAAAGTAAGGGGGCACATAAGTCATGGGAGAAAACAATCAAACTTATTTATGTCTGCCATGTTGTTTTTTTTCAAAAGATTCTTTGTGTTTGTTTTAAAGTATAAATGTCTTATTAATATAGTAACATGTAAATATATACCTAATAGTGTATCTTCAAAACTTTTCTGCTGATAGGTAGAAACTATACTAAAATCATGGAAACTGCTGTGCTAGAGGTCAGTGGCTTCTCACTAGAAGCTCTGCTGGGAAAACTGATCCATTGCCAGAAAGGAATTAAGGGCTTCTACAACTCAGGTTCTTGGGGAAAAAAATAAAAAATCCTAAGATACTAAGGAAAAAAGGAATAAACCAGAATAAGAGGAAAGAAGACTTATCTGGTGAGACCAGCGAAGAACGCATGAGAAGAGAAGACAAGGAGACCCCGCTCCTCACTACTGTTGTTGACCAGAGGTGCAGTAGTGCCTTGGTTAATAACTGTGTGGACTTCTTGAAGTACCAGTGTGGTTGAACTCTGTGCTAGGTATCTTTTAAACATTACCATTAATTCTTGTTATGACATTTCCAATGTATAGATGAAAGACAAAAAATAATCTTTGAAGGAGTAAGTGACCTAAAGGAATATTTTTAATCCAAAGCCAAGTTTGTTGAGGATCTATGATGATATCTCCTTGGAGCTATGGATGCCAAGATGCCAAGAGCATTATGGAGAAGATCAGCATGATCTCTACGCAAGAATGACAAGAGAAGTCAATGAGTATTTGATATTATTAAGGAGAAACAAAGCAGGCACGGTGGTGGTGACTGTGAATTTGAGGCCAGCCTGGTCTACAGAGCTAGTTTCAGAGTAGGTATGCCTATACAAAGAAACTCTGTCTCAAACAAACAAACAAAAACAATCAAACAAGAAGAGGAGGAGGAGGAGACAACAAAGCAAAGAACAGCTCATTATGTCCATCTTCATTATTGATTTGTTATAAGGGGGAAAAAAAACAAGATTTTTTTTTTCAATACCAATTTAAAAAAGAATACAGGGAGAGGGAGAATATTGATTTAAACAGTGGAAATATTGAACAATAACACCCCCATTATAATACACCCTGGGTATTCTGTCAACTATTCTCCTAATTAAAATGCTATCATGTGGTTAATATCATTGTGCACACAGAATGTGTGCTGGCCTCTTAGTAAAGAAGTTAGATTTCTCTCAGTTGTATATCTGGCACCCAGGTTAAGGGAACGTTACACCCACCTTGGGACTCCAGCCCCATGGTTCCAAAGCCTCTGATGCCTACGGTGTACTACTGAGGATACTTGTCTAGCACGACTCTTTGCTAAAATGAATTTGAAAGGACTTTCAAGGACATCAGTGTAATAATGTTCCGTGGGAGGAAAGTGTGGCTGCTCAAGAGACAGGCAAACCAAGCCTGAGCCAACTTCAGGTCTGAAACCTGGGAAATCTTGAAGTGTCAATATGAAGAGCCCACTCATAGTACAGCTTCTCAAGTCTTGTTTATTTTCTCCCTAACACGCTAAAACTTTTCTCCTTCCCCTTTGATTTTACTGAATCCTCCTTTGCCTGTTAATGTCTTGAATAAAAAAGAAAGAGGGCGGTGAGGGAAGAAAGTGTTGCCGATTAAACAGAGCACAACCCTTTAATAAGTGAGATACAAGATCAGCTGTCTGAGCTGAAGACATAGGATTAGCCTGCCATGGGAGAGGCCATGGGTTCAACTCCCAACACCATGCATGGTGTGTACTTGGGAGGTAGAGTCAAAAGGAGCAGAGTTCAATGTCATTTTCAGCTACACAGTAAGTTCAAGGTCAGCCTATGGAAAGAGAGACAATGTAGCATCAAATAATGAAATAAAAAATGATGCAAGCTGCGAAAGCAACCCTTCTAGATACAGAGCGATGAGGGGGGGGCCCATCTTAGTGACAACAATTGTCTTCTCTTTTCGGGTGCTCGGTGGAGAGACCCCGACTCCTATCACTATTAGTAGATGACAATTTTCTCTTTTTGCTGTTGCTTTCAAATGTGACCCCAGAGCTCAAGATGTCTTTTGGACTCAGAAAAGATAACTATGGTGGTTTGGATTTAAAAAAAAAATGGCTCCCATAGGCCCATAGGGAGTGGCACTATTAAGAAATGTGGTCTTGTTGAAGTAGGTGCGGCTTCATTGGAGGAGTTGTGGCATTAGGGGTTGGGTTTTGAGATCTCAGATGCTCAGGCTAGGTCAGTCCCTCAGTTCTCTTCCTGCTGCCTGCAGATCTGGATGTAGAACTCTCAGCAACCTCTGTAACACCATGCCTGCCTGCATACAGCCATGCTTTCCCACATGATGAAAATGGACTAAACCTCTGAACTGTAAGCCAGCCTCGATTCAATGTTTTTCTATACAAGAGTTTCCTTGGTCATGGTGTCTCTTCACAGCAATAACATCCTAAGACGCTGACTATTCAAGAGAGAGCCACAGAAGTTGTCCTAAGAAGTCTTCCGTCCGAGGACTCACTAGCCTGTAAGCTTCCATCTTAGCTCCTCTGCTCAACCCCACAGGGAAAAGTGTTCACAGTTCTCTCTATGCTCAAATGGAATATCTGTGTGTGTCTCTTCAGAGTTCCTAATCTCAGAGCCCCATGTGAACACTTCACTTTATCTTTGCAATATCAATCTTTCCATGAAACAAAAAGAAATCAAATGGGAAACAGACATCATGTGGACAAGCCAGTTTGTCGAGTTAACATTATAGCTAGTGAGGATCTGATATTTTCCCCTCAGAGCTGAAAAATAAAATAAAAGGTTTGGGAGCAGATTGGTTTTGGGGGGTTTATTGAATCCCTTCTTCTTTTTATCAGTTTCCTCATTCTTATTTCTGTCTCTTCAGTTTCCCTGTGTCTTGTCTCTGCTCTCCCCTGTTGAGTCTGTCTCTTTCTCAATCTACCTGAGGTACCATTGCTGCCTTTGCCTGTGTGCTCTGTATAAACCCACATCCACTTCGGGTCCTAGGTAATTCTCCTTGGTTCAGCCCTTGTCTGGGAAGGCGTGGCTAGAATATCAGCAGAACTTGGAGCTGGGTTGTACTTCAACGAAGATGGGAGCTGCGGTGCCTGGGAAGAGTGCTGGGGTTTTCCTAGCAGCCTGTGACGGCTGATCTTAGTCACCAACTGGAATCTGAAATCTTCTGATAGGGCTTGTTGTCTTCCAGTACCTTTAGATAGCTGCCCAGATATAACAACGTACAAGTAAAATTAAAATTAGCTCTGCCTCCTACCTGCCTTTGTTCTTTTTTAAATTACATGTATTTGTGTGTGGGTATAAGAGGTGCCCTGGTAGTCATGTGGATGTCAGTGGACAACGTTCAGGAGTTTGTATCCTGTCACCATGTGCCCCTGTCACCTGGGGCATCAAACTGAGGTCATTATCTTGGCAGCCAGTGCTCTCATCCCCTGAACCATCCAACCAGCCCCAGCTTTTGCTTCTTGCTGGTGAGGACATCTGTGCCACTGTTACGGGTGATGCTGTTATCACCAGAGCCCAGATTCTTCCATATTCCAAGGTGGCCTGAAGAGCAGCAGATCTCCAGAAATCCTGCCGGACCTCATCATTACTGTGGAACATCTGAGGCAGCCAGCCTTATCAATTGAGATGATACTGGGTTCTCAGCCTCCCCAGTGTTCAGATGGACAACACGGGACGACTTGGCCTTTAGTGTCCGTGCCTACTGAGTAACTCTCCTTTCATGATAGGTATGCATTCTGTTGGTTTCTTTTTGAGTGCTTGTCGTGTATTCGGTTGGATCTCTTATATTTTTTCTAGATTTCAAGCCTCATTATCTAATTTGGTCTTTAGCACCCCGTCTGTCAAGTGACTCTCCTCAGTAACTTTCATTCCAGAACCCAGTTCTTCTGTCTAGTTTTTATATGTTCTCATTCTTGCTCACCTTCAGAAACCCTGAGCATAATATGCAAGCCTGCTTTTATTCCTTACTTCAGCTTCTTCCTGGGTGCACCATCCTAAAACAGCAAATCTATTGTACATAGGACAAATATTTCTTCACTTAAACACAGTCCCAATTTCTAGCTACAGGCAGACTATACAGATGTGTTTAATTCCTTCATCCCATCCAAAAGATCACTTAATTTTTATATCAAAGTTAATAAGTAGGTATCAGTCTTCTAGTCTAGAGTTGACACACTAGAAACCTAACTGCACGTGTCAAAATATTTCTTTGGCAGTTGAGTTTTTATCCCTGTATGTGTGCATCATAGTATCAATTAATCAGTAATCAATTTAACAATATCCATTGTTAAAGATGGTTCAACTTCCCATTCTTGAATGCCTTGTACTTTGCATCTTTCTGGAGAAATATTCTTACCAGCTTTTCCCCTAAAGGCATCAAAAAGTGTAACCTATTTTTTGCAGGCCTTTGAATAGCGTCTTCCCTAACTCAGTTTCCTTGTTTTCCTTGACTTCTATCCAGCTTTCAAAGTTGTAATGGCACACTAGCCCAGTGGTCCTTACCCTGTGGGTCTGGACCTCTTTGGGAGTTAAAGGACCCTTCCACAGGGCTTACATATCAGATATCCTGCATATATTGATATTGATATTCCAATTCATAACACTAGCAAAATTACAGTTATGAAGTAGCAGTGAGAATAATTATGTGGTTGCTTTTATCCTAACATGAATAACTGTATTAAAGAATCACATCATTAGAAAGTTTGAAAACCATTGCTTTAGCCAATACATTCTTGGTTAATGGTGGTCAGAGTGACTGAGAGCAAGCATACCCAGCCTTTGCAGGACTCGGTGGAACCATATGTAATGGGTTCTGCCTGCTCACACTCCATTTCCTAGAGAAAGCATTAAGCAGACAGCTTGTTCCCAGGAAACTGTCCCCTGCATTTGACACTAAGCACAGATGCAATCTACATCACTTCTGTCTGGCCGGCTAAGGATATGGACTACTACATCCCTGTGGAGGCTCAATCAATTCACCAGCTCTATTCACAAAACACACTTATATACATTTCTAGGTTGTGAAAAGAATATAGCTTAAAGGATGAAAATTAATAGTCAAGTGAGGAGAGAGATATATCAGGTAAAATCCAGAAAGGTCTTGAAGGTCTGTCCCAGTGGAGACTAGTGACTCATTCTCCTGGCTCATGACAGTTTGTGGTTTGCCTTCCTGTAAGCCTCTCTATGTCTTTAGCTGCCCAGAAGGTTCCCCAGAGCCTGTCAATTGAGCTTCCATGGGGATTCGCTTTATCAGCATGCTTGAAGCATGGGCAGCAATGGGACTGCAGGGCTCACAGGATAGCTGAGAGAGTAAAGTGGTTTCCCCACAAGTATGAGGGTCAGACTCCAGATCCCCAGAGCACACATAAAATGTCCAATGGGCATATCAATCCATCTATAACCCAGCCTTGGGAGGTGGATACAGAAGATCCACATAATAAATTCAATAACACTCAATAATGGTAATATCCTTATTGCTGAGCTCTGACTTTGATTTGGAGACATTCCATCAATGAATATAGTCGAAGCACAGGAGAGAATAGTTCCCAACATAAAACCCAGGCCTTCATATGTACATGTACCCACACATATGTGCCCACACATGCAAACACACACACACACACACACACACACACACACACACACACACCCATATATGCTGGAATGTGTGCACGCACAAAAAGAGAGGGGAGAGGGGGGATAGAAGGAGAAAGAGAAATATAAGAAAATGAACAAGAAAATAAATGAGGGTCAGGAAAATAAAAAAAGGGTCAAAAATATAAGGCTAACAGACTAGGTAGAAAACTCAGCAAACCCTCCTTTCCAGTTTCTTCTTGGGCTCACTATGTGGCTTCCTTTATTCCTGGATACATGATAGAACTCCAGAGCAGGAGGCCCCATGATGTTATCAGACAAGATATTTCAAAGATTTTCCTGGTGCCATGCTCCAAAAGGCAGATGCATACTTCTGTGACCTAACAGAATTTTTACTTTGCATGTCCTGCCTTGGAGAAGGGGCTGTGAGCAATGGCCCACGAATTAAACCTAAAATGTATCTCCAATGTAAAACATCCAAACCCAAGTGTCCTAAAATCAGGAACCACCAGGCTTTCTTCTAGCTGTAGCTTTTCTTCTTCTAAAGTGTGATGTCTGCTCTGACCGGTCCCCTGATGATTTACAGATTCCCACCCCAGGGCCTTGTATAGGATGGTTATAAGGCACGTGATGAATCCCTGCTATATGGGTGAATGAACAGAATGCATCTAATGAAGCTTCTCCTTATCCTGATCTTGTCATCCATCCAACATGCTACCCAACAACCAAAACTGATGACTGTACCTCACTGATACCAGAATCATCAAAGAGTTTTGCCACTGGCTCATGCCGTATTTGAGCATCAAGCCACTCTGACCCAGAATTGCATAAACCATGGGTTCTCAGATCTCTAATTGTTCCTTGTTGTTCTGGGTCCTTTACCTCTAGGAAGTATTCTTCATGGTTTTGTCCCCCAGGTGCTTCTTTTCTCTCTATATTTTCTCCTGAATAGTATCTAGTCTCATAAGTAAAATATAAGCCATTAGCTGCATCATTGCCTTTAACTATAAGGTCTCATGCTTAGTTCCCTGATAGATATCTGTACATGTGTCCTATTAAAGTAGCAAGCCATTTCTGAAACCAAACTTGTCGTAGTTCTCTGTAACCCTTTTCATTATTATTTTTTTTTAATGAGGAAGGCATTATATAGTGCCGAATTTTACACAGATTTTAAATGCCATAGTGAACTCAAAGTCCCCACTCTTCCTTTCCATAATACTTGCTGGCTTCTAATCATGTCTTCGGTGTCAAGTATTTCTCCTCCGTAATCATCCTCAGCTGGACCATTCTTTAAGTCCTGAACAAGCCATTACGACAGAGCATCTCATTTCTCAACATGCGTCGATTTCCCTAGAGCACACATTTAATTCTGTCTTTTCTCATCCTCAAAAAAAAAAAAAAAAAATCTTCAAAACAACCTCATGTGCATAATAGTAAATGTATTCACACTCCTTAAAGAGTCCCCAAAGATTTAGTGATTTTTAACAAAATATGTCCATAGGGCGCTAAACATGAGAGATTATAGTTAACAACAGTGGTGGGATTGGGACTAATATTTCTAATATGCTCTTAGATGCTCTCATTCAAAAATGTATATATTTTTAAAGCAAACTTCTATAATTACCAATCCAGACTCACATTTTCTCTCTCCACTTCTCTGCCCACACTTTTCTTTCTTTCTGTTGTAGTTGGGTTTTGTTTTGTTTTGTTTTTTCCGTACACAGCTGGCATGCTCCTCTACCAGCTTGCACAACGCCCCATCTTTCCAAATGCTGCAGTCCTCTACAAATGGAAGCAATGCCATTACAGCTGATACGCAAGATTATACCCCTGTGTGTGTCTACTGGCCTTAAGCACTTTGCCTTATAGCTGTGGGGGATGATTGGAAAAGAGGAAGGCCATCCAAAACCTCTTAAAAGTCAGTTCACTGCACATGACGGTTTATAGCCATCTTGCTTACTTGTTCCTGATAAAAATGAATCCCAGAGGGACAGTGATGGTGGCCCTGGTCATGAGTCATGGCATGTGTGTAGCACCCTTGAATGGATACGAGCAGACAGCTGTGTAAATTAATAGCCTGTGTTGTCCCTTACTACTCATTGCCAATGATGGGTTTTGCTCTACATCGACTGGATTCCTAGTTTCAAGGGTCATCATTCCTATGAGGCGCAAAGGCCATAAAGAGAATAAGGCCAGGATAGGATGCAGGGGCCAAGCCAAGTCCCAGCTTGTGTTATAAAACCTAGTCAGGAAGTAGTAGGACTGATAAATGAAATCAGAGAAAACAAAAACCAAACGAAGAAGAAAAAGAACTGGATTTTCGGGGGGGCGGTCCCATGACCTAGGCTAGAAATGTTCATTTGAAGGCCTTATTCCTGGCTTCTCATTTGCCTTTCTTTGGGCAACACTGGAGTCTGAGTGGAAGAAGCCGATGAAAATACGCAACAGGAATCTGCTTCATTAACAAGTCACCTCTTCCCAAATTCCCTGTAGTCAAAAATGTTTCTGAAGGTGCTTCCCAGCAACCATGTCAAACACTATCGTGCATCTAAGGTCAGTGGACAAATGATTCGATGCTTGCAAGAACAGATCACACGTTTGCTGTGGACTTGAAGATCTAGTTAACTCATTGGGTGATTTGCTTGCAAATCCTACTTGTGTGTGCAGGGGCAGAGGGTGTATTGCTTTGTTTTGTTTTAACTCATTGACACTGGACCAAGCCAACCTAATTTTTCACACTAGTTAATGGCCGACAGAGATAGGAAGTGCCTTTTATAGTCACACACACACAGTCTTAAGACTCCCAGGGAACACACATGGCTGTGGATTCCACACCCACGGGGAATACCTCATTCATCTGCACTAATAACGAGGAGCAGCAGGCTAATCATAGTTCATTTGTATTTGGCTTTAGAATATGCTATGTGGGTTTTGGCAGAAAGATTTACCTTGCTAATTATGTCTTCCTTAAATTCATAATACAGTTAATTTGCAGTCTCTTAGCACAAACCCAAACAGCGAAAACATGTTAAGTGACAATGCCATGGGGTCTCCCTGCAGCCTCCTCCAGAGCCCCTCCTTGTGATCTCCAAGGGAAAAGCTCCGGTGAGGCACATGAAGCTCAGCAGAGAAGAGTGAGTTTGCTATAAGGTCAAGAGTAGTGCTTCCAGCAGGAGCATGGACAATGGCCAAAGGGAGCATGAGGACAGAACAGCACAGGGTGAGAGGACAGTGATCAAGACACTACCTTGTCAATCTATATAATTTGATAGGTATAATATTACTTCTAAAAATCCTTAGAGCAAAAGGATTTCCTATGGAGATTCTCCTATCCATGTGAATGACAGGTTGACAGACCTGTTTGTTTATTTGGTTGGTTGGTTGGTTGGTTGGTTGGTTGGTTGGTTGGTTGGTTGGTTGGTTGGTTTTTTTTTTTAATGTATCTTCTTTATAGTGATGTGTATGCATGTGTGTTGGATGGGTATGTGTATGTGATCCAGATGTCTGCAGAAACCAGAGGTGTCAGACCCCCTGAAGCTGGAGTTACAGGTGGTTGTGAGCCTGTAGGTGCTGAGAATCAACCCCAGCTTTGTTACAGGAGCAGTGCAGGCCCTTAATCTCTGAGCTCCATCTCTAGCCATGAGGGTCATTCTTTGGAGCAGTAATCATGCAACCGTAGACTAAAAGTAAAGAGAAAATAAACATGAATTTATAAAGATAGGCATGCTTTCCCTGGATGGAACTCAGCAAAGCCCTCAAGCCCTGACTTGCTCCCCTTTAGTAACCTGTAGCTTTCTATCTCGTGCTGTATTACTTAAGGAGCCACAATGGATGCTCTCTCCTTCCTTAACCTACCACCATTTTTCACTTTACAAAAAGTAATATGTTAACAGGGACATAAGAGGCGGGGCACCAAGATGATGCTGGTTTTATAAACAAACAAACAAATGAATAAATACAGCGAGAAAAGAAGGAAGGAAGGAAGGAAGGAAGGGAGGAAGGGAGGGAGGGAGGGAGGGAGGGAGGGAGGGAGGGAGGGAGGGAGGGAGGGAAGGGAAGAAGCAAGAAACAAAGAAGCACCCTGTCAAGAACATCAATTGCCGGACATTTTGGACAACATAGTCTACAAAATATTAGTCTTCCATTCACCACCCCTAAGAATTTTCTCACCCCTGTGAGAATTGTATCTTCTGGAAAATAGCTAATACTATTATATCTGTCTGTCTATCTGTCTGTCTATCTGTCTGTGAAATTGTACATCTATATAGGATTAAAGCCTTTAGCATACTAGACAAAAATAAGGTGTTTAAATTATCAGTGAAATCACTGTGACTTACTGGCTAATTTAAGATAACGGTGTTCTTCCTTATAGTCTTTTCTCATGCCTTTGGAAGCAAATTAGGAGTTTCATTCTCAATCAAATGAGTGTTTGGCTCTCATAGTATGGAATACTGTAAACAGTGTGAAGAAACAGAGGCTACTTTGTGACTTCAGATCTGAAAATCTGAGATTGAGGAAATGGCCAGTGGGCAAAAGCCCTTTCTGTGTCGTTTGAATCTCTAGGACTCATGTAAAAGCTGGAGATTCTTGATGACACAATCAATACTCTTCACACGAACACAGGGAAATGGGAGGTAAAGACAAGAGAATTCTCAGATGCTCATGAGCCAGGAAGCCTGACAAATGCTGTAGAGAAAGATAACGAAGACCCCGTCTTCAAGAAGCAGAAGGGGATGACCACCACCAGAGGTCATCCTCTGACATGATCATGCATGCAGTGGCACATACTCCCTCATCCATACACATGAATAAACATGTGCACAAACATACTGGGAAAGGCCTCAAGATCTGAAGGGGGAAACAGAAAGAGACTCAGTCTTCACATGCTCTCACTGATAGCATTGGCCTTATGTCTATGGACCGTCCCATTTAGGAATCATCAGTTAAGGTTGCTGATAGGAGCCCAATAGGTTTCCTTTGAACACACTCAAGAAAACTGGGGATGGGCACCTCATTTTCTGGAAAATCAAGTATATGATCTCAAAAGACCCATGGATCTCCACTGAGATAAATTTAAAGTAAAATCCATTAGCAAGTCTGTGGGGCAGTGATCTATGTCAGGCAGTCTAACGCCCAGTTGAGCATAGGCTAGAAGCCCTGGGAGACCCGGTGAAAAATTCCACAGTGGAACTTACACCAGGGACCAATTCATGCTTCTGGTCAAGGCTCCCGGGAGATTCCCCATAGCAATCACAACCCCTGTATAGAGAGAGGCCTGGCATGTGAAACTTGTGTAGAAAGCAACCCTGAGTCCTGGGCAAGGCAAATGAGGCAACAAATAGGGCCCCCAAGCTGGCCAATGGAAAGTATCAACTACCAAGCCCTCCTCCTCCTCTCAGAACTATAAATAGAGCACCTTGACCTGAGTAGCTCTCTCTCTTCCCTCCTTCACCCGCCTGCCCCGGGAGCACTGCCCGCCATCCAGAACAAATAAAGATAAAAACTATTTTGGCGTCGAAGAACTTTTGTCTAAGGGAGCTGTGACTCTTGGGTTCTCGAGGAGACCGGCTCTACAGCGAGCTGAGTGCTCTTAACAGCGGCAGGCACCGGGCACCGCGGGAAGTGTGCAATGGTCAAGCCTTGGCATGGGGCGAGAGTGCTCACGGCTGGTCTCTATCTACGCCCCTTCCCTACACTTCAGCCAAGCTGCAGCCGCAGCTTTGGCAGCGCGCAGCAGGCACCAAGTCGGCGGATGTCCCTGCATCGGGCTGGGGCTGCTCGACCCCGGCATCTCACACCCGTGGCGTCAGGCCCCGCGGATGCTATGCCGTTATGAGGAGGGCCGCTGCGGTGAGCCTTGAAGCCTAGGGAACACGGACCCAACACGGGAGCCAGGGGACCTGCCCGCGCCTGTGCTTCCCCCAACGGGAGAGAGTATGGCACAAGTCCATGCCAGCATAATCACACTGCCCATTTAAAAACTTTGACACATTCACAGACAAATCCAGACAGGAGGTCACCTTAGTAAATACTAATATCATTAAGGTGAATTAAATGGCATTAGTGTTTTGTTAATTTGTCTGGTTTTGGGTCCATGGGAATGAACATGTAAACTTTCACACATTCAACTTATTTCTTTCATCATCAGTGGGTGTGTTTATCTGAGAAATTGTATTTGCTTGCTTACACCTCTCTTGCTTTAAGTACAGCCTTACCCAAGATCCTTACAACTTCAGCTAATAGTAGAAATGTCACCAGACATTATCTGTACTTCAATTATAATTAATCTATTGCACCAAGATATTTTCATCAATATTATTATGACTGTGTAAGAAAACTTCAAAGCACATATAGCTGGATTAATCTCTTCCAAATGTTCCTTAAGGATTTAGGCACATTATTCAATTGGTGAATTAACACGTGTCAACATCCTCACTGTGTTATACATACAGGATTTGCAGGACACTTTGGAAGTACTTTAGAGCTCTGCTATTATAGAAGAAGCTCCCTTCTGCAGGAATAGTTGTATTGGATTTTTTAAATCACAATGACATGGGAATTTTGCTACATAAGAATCAGAGAAACCAAAGGATTTCACAGGATGAAATAGGAAATTATAAATAAATATATTTCCGTATCAAAAGCACATATCTCAATCAATATTAGTACATAAAAACTCTATGCCAACAGTAGGCTGATTATGAATGGATACTTAAATATGGCTTTGCAAAGCTGACTGGACAAAATTAATAAAGTACTAAGGCACTTGAAGTGAGGGCCCTGTGTTATAGTATGCTAATTAGCCCAACTAGCCACCAGAACACTACATCCCATTTAAAGTGTCACTTGGAGTGATTTTATCAAACAATAAACTAGAGAACATTTAGAGGTGAGAAGCTCTGATACAAAGAGCTGAGTGGTCCTCGAGGGAGCTATAAAAATACACCAGGGAGAAGGAGCAAAATATGGAGGACTTGCATGCCAACTTCAAATGCCTCACAGATTGGCATGAACTCTGCCATGTCACAGAGTTTGATAATCAAATTTATTTATTTACTTACTCACTTGTTTGCTTATTGAGTAAGAGAAGAGACAAGTGCTGGTCAGGCCAGAGAATGGCTTGAAGGATTGGTTAGCTCTGTTCTCTATGTTTGTCCCACAGAGAGAACACAGGTCCTGGGATTGGTGGCATTTATCCACTGAGCCTTCTCACTAGAGTTTTTTTTTTTTTAAGTTGCATATAATCATGTAATATACATCTTGTTGGGAAAAAGAAGTCTGGATATGGGAGTTAATAAATCTATAAGCACATTTTACTTCCCACAAAACAGCAGCATGACCATGATCAGAGACTTCTGACACCTTATTTTTTTAAACTGTAAATCACGTCAGTAAGTAGCTTACTATGACGGGTGATTGGGAAGCTTTGCACAAACACATGCATGGGGTTCAGCCTGGAACGGCACTCTATAAGAGTCTCTTCCTAGCAGCTGAATTCAGATATGAAATATTCAATATAAAAACAAACATCAGGGCAGAACACCGGTCCTTCTGTAGACGAAATTATTTACATAAATGCTAAATAACCTTGTTAGAAAAATATAAAAGAAGGAAGTTTCTGAATGAGAATTAAAGTGCACACTAAATCATTCTAATCCTAAATTTTAGAGATTGTCATTCTAAACATCAAAAAAATTTAAGTTTCATTTTGAGAAAAGACCAAAGTGATACCAGATAAGTTCACAAAATTAAACACAAGTTAGCTGATATTTGGAAACTTGCTCTATATCTCTGTTATATCAAAATTCATCTGTGTTCATTTTACACTGGTCAAGGGAGAAAAATAAGTAAAATATGGAGAAAATGTAAAAATGCTTCATTTCAAATAACACTTTTTCTAGCCATAAACCATACTTAGCTTATACTTTTAGAAGACAATAATAGATAATATAAAATAACACCATTGTCTCAATCCTTGATATTTACACCAAAAATGGTTTTTGGGAAATAATCTTTATAAAAATGGCAATTGTCAAGGTAAGGCTACAAAATGATACATAGCTAAAATGTGAAAGAATTTCTTTTTTAATTAATGAATATAATTAATATTGACTTTAGCAGTAGATTTAACTAATGCCACAAGCTAATCTCTTTTATGTTCCATTGAACAAGCAGAGAGCAGGATTTGTGAACATTATATAACTCAGGCTTCTAGGGACAAATGCACACCAAGGGACATAGTGATATGTTTATAAAATGTAAACTATGTGGACTTCTTTAAGTATAAAGTTCTTAATTAAAGTAAGATACAAAGATGTTTACAGATTTATTCTGTGTGTGAAAAGGATTTGCTATTTTTAGCTAAAATGTAAATGCAAATGTGACACAATATAAAAACATAAGAGCAAATCTGTGTGCATGAAGAGTCAGCTCAGGAACTTTGAGATATTCCACCAGGGTTCCCTCCCCCCTCCAAGCACATGGGCAACCCTCCCCTCCTGGAAGAAACAGGTTAGAGAGCAGTAGGCTGAAAGGGAGGGGCTGATTAAGCCCCTGCTACCTCATTCCCTAAAGACCAATCAGTTTAAAAGTCACACTGTTCTGCCAATCACATTGTGCTTAATGGCGGCTGCTCTAAAATCCTATATAAGGCCCCTGAATGGGTTCTGGAGGGTCACTCTCCCGTCTTGGTATGCAGAGCGACCTCAGCATGCTGATGAATCAATAAATTTCTCTTGTATTTTGCATCAATCCCCGACTCCGTGTATCCATTCAGAGGGTCTTCGGTAAGTTAAGACTCCCCAGAGTCTTACATGCATATACATTCTCTGTCTTTCTGCCTGTCTCTGTCTGTCTGTCTCTCTCTTTCTCTGTGTGTCTGTCTGTCTCTGCCTCTGCCTGTCTCTGTCTGTCTGTCTGTCTGTCTCTGTGTTTAACTCTTTGCTCATTACTTATGGTATAATTTTGCATGAAGCTATGGAAGACAGAATTTCATTTGTGTGGGAACACCATCAGTCTTTGTAATCCAGTGTATAGCTACCAGCAGCATCACAGCCCCTTATAGTCTGAAGAAATCAGAAGCTATGTAGAAGTGACACATGGTGAGACTCGCCTTGTCTTTCTCAGCTTTTTAAGAGCTGGAATGATGGAAACCAAAGTTATCTTATGTACCACACTGAGCATCAAGCAGAGGAACCATCAGACTAAGACCTGAAATCCCACTAACCTGCCTGCAGTTCTCAGCTTTAACTGTTACCTCAAGACACACATCAACATCTACATGTCTTTCTTGAGCCAAGGAATCCTGGGATATGTTTTGTCAGCTTCACTGGCTCGTTGTTGTTTGACTCTAAACTAATGACCAGGACTAACCCCATAGGCTCTAAGGGATAGCAAACTGAAGAACCAATAGAGAGCCCTGGTTAGTCAGTGAGTCTCTCTCTCTCTCTCTCTCTCTCTCTCTCTCTCACACACACACACACACACACACACACACACACACATACACACACACAAAAACAAGTAGATATGATCAAGAGAAAAAGGGGGAAGAGAAGAGATTAGTTGATTGTTTGCTTGTTGCTTGATTTGTGGGTGGAAACTCATAAATGGGGCATATATAGTAGAAATAGAGTAATTAGTATGAATGCTGTACGTTTGAAAACTCCATAAGAAAACTTCAAATAATAATAAAAAAAAAACTCATAGAATGAGTTCGGCCATGTTCCTTCTGCTTGTTTATTAAGACTACACCAAAAAGCCTGTTTATATAATACCAAAGACAAGAGGCTTCACAGAAATACAAAAGTTGATTGCTTGGGTAATTTCTATGATGTTTATGTGGTTCCAAAAATATAGCCAAATTCATTTGGGGCACATGACTGCTATAAATGAATGAAGTTCCAAGCAAAAACCACAATCATTTCTCAACAGATATGCTTTCTTCAGTAATCCAGAAAAGGCCTTGTGTATAAAAGAAGAGCAAATTGCTAGGGTAATTCACATTGGATTCCTAATTGCACGTTTAACAGAAGAAAATTCTGTGTTTGAATTCAGTATTTAAATTCACTACAATTCAGTAGCAATCTGAATTCCCAAGTTCAATTTAAAAGGTCATTACCCTCTGGAACTGAAGGTGCTCTCTTAATTACAATGTTGCTAATGAACTGAGGGAAAAAGACAGTTTGGCTCAGTTCAATTAGCACATATAAGCCCAAATCCAGCACATGTGGGCGATCCCAGAGCTTGCTCTATGTGCTTGCCTAGCTCCTCCCGTCTCTTCTTATCCACCCTGGCTTACTTGTCTCCCTCCCTTCTTTCTTTCCTTTTTCCAAATTAGTTTACTATGTGTGTGACAAGGGAGGGGGGAAGAGAGAGAGAGAACGAGAATGAATATGAATGTGTATGATGTATATGTATACATATACATATATATGTTTGCCTGCTTTGGGGCATGTGAAAACCAGAGATCAACATCTACTTCTCTAATTTTTTTTGAAGCAGGGTCTCTCACTGGAGCTTGCTGGCCAGGGAGCACTGAGGTCTATCAGACTCCAAACCTCCTGCACCTTCCACCACCACTGAACCAAGCCTTTTGCACAGGTGCTGGGAATCCGAGCTCAGGTGCTCTTATTCTTGCTATAAGTATTTTATTCAGTAAGTAAGCCATCTTCTCAGGCCACATCTTCCCAAGCTGAGACAGGACAGTCTCCTATTTCTGCTCTCTGTAAACAGTGGCTGATTCACAATCCTTCAAGTTCAAGTGAAAAGCATTCACAGTTGGATGGGAAATTTTACGTAGGTTTTCGAAGCAGAACAGACCACATTTGCCTTCACTAAAGTTCGATTTTGATATATTGTGCACACCATGCTATGGAGAAGTGAACATGGTCCCCTTCTCAGGACCAATGGTGGCTTGTCACAGTCATTGAGATTAAAATATATCAGGTATCTAATGACAGATGGAATTAATTTAGAAACAAGGAAAGCGATCATAAGCTGAGACATTTCTTATGCATAGATTTATCACATTTATTAAAGTTGATAAATCACTCAATTATGAGTTTTTTTTTTTAAAATGTCAGAGGGATGCAGAGATACCTTTTAGGACTAAGGTACTTTTTATGCATGTGTGAGAGCCTACCTGTATTGAAAGTAGGGGACAGCCATATGAAGTGTCTGTAACCAAAATACTATGGGAGAAAGAGATGGAGACAAGGTAGGAGATAGCTGGTTGTCAGGCTACCTCCTGGTATAGTGAGAATTCAAGGGAATAAGACATAGAGCAAGAGGGCCATTCTTTACTGGTCTCTTTATATTACAAGGTCACATGCCCCCAGGCACACACAAAAGTGTGCCTATAACAATATAACACACACACCACTCAGAGATAGACAGATACATAGATATCGTTAGACAGACAAAGGACAAACCAACATCAAATGGCCTACTGCTAGTTTAGAGCTGGCCAGAAGCCAAAGACAAAACAAGACCTTACTCCTCTGTCAATTGCCCCCTAGACAGTTTTAGCAAAAGGAGGAACCATTTCCTTCTAATGTACCCTTGCAGAGACTACTCCAGGGGCAAGCCATCGTCTGTACTCTGGACAAAATTCTTTAACGATTCTTTTTGAGTTTGGTGAAGTGAGATATGTTCCTTAAAGCAAAGATGGAACTCAATGAGAAAAGCAAACATTCGCTCTTTCTCCCAGAACAAATCCTGCTGATAAATTTGTTGTATTTCCTCTCGAATTTTTTTTCCCTTTTCCTTCCTGCATGTAGTTTAAAGGCATAAATGGGCTTCTTAAAATCTTGCCTTGCTGTTATCACAAGCTTTTCCTAGAAAATGCAATAGCAGAGTATTTCATGACACACATTCACGATTTCTCCAGTTGCTCTCTTCACTGAAAAGGCTATATAAAAAAAAAAATGATCACCTCTATGAATGGTACTTTCCTAAGGAATAAAATTATTGAGTCAACGGACTACACATAAATGTGTATGCTTAGTTGCCTCTGTCATACTGTCAATGTGCACTCTGCAATGGCTAAGCAAATAACAACCCCACCTAACAAAATAGGCGCATAAACACTCAACCCTTTCCAGTTGCATGTGGGTGTGCATTCACGTATGCATGTGGAGAAAGTATAGTTTCTCAAATGTACTTAAAATTTTCTAATGACAACAGGATAGACATAGTTTTATTTATTACATGGCCGATGTACAGAAAAAAATAACTTATGACTAATTATGCCATACCACTCGTGTCATTTTTGATTATATGTTGGTGCTCTAGATGTGACTAGACAATGTAGAACTTTTCTGGCTGACTGATAGGGTTTTGTATTAAATTTCGCTGTACTTAATAAGAAATGCTATACATAACAAAAGTTACAGATAGCAGCTATCCCCAGACACCAAATCAAACTGCCTGGAGAGACTTGTCAGAGTCTTCCTAAGATCTGTTTTCTGACCTAGTAAAATTTTGACTTTGTAAGTTTAAAGGGATCTCCACATTTCATGGAAAGTTAATGAAACAGTTCTATGTCTAGAATTTACTGCTAGGCTCTAAAACATCCCAGAATAGAGCCATGTCCTTCAGGGAGGGAAGGAAGACATTATGTGCCAGGCATGACCTCCAAGCTGATGTGATTGTTTGTAGGGTAATATGCAAAACAGTGAATATTAGGGTTCTTTTCTCTCCCCCCCCACATAATTTTCCTCTTTATCCCAGATTTCTCATGCTCAAAATACATACTTGGCAAATAAATATTTAACAATAGCTTCACTCTTCAGAGAATTTGTGGTTTCTGATTCCTAACTGAGGAAACAAAGGAGATAGCTCCTAAAAAAAAAAAATATTCCCAGACTATTTATTTCCATTTACTATTTTAAGATATCAGATCATCCTTATATGAACAGCTCTGCAGATGTTAATTTGGTTTTAATCTATTTAAATAATGAGCTCTCCACCCACGACCAGGATGCCTTGTGCAAATGAATGAGATAAGCCTTTGCAATTTCAACTCCATTTACCCGGAAGCAATCAGAGTTCTCCTTTCAAACCCTGTTACTGCAGTCCATCTTAACTCAAGTTGTATCATCAGTCCCACTAATTCTAATGTAGCATGGGGAATCATTTCTGGTCAACCACTACCACACCACCACCACCACCACCACTACAACTAGTACTACTACCACACCATGACCACGACCAACAACAGTAACATGACCACCACTACCACCACACCAAGACCTCAACCACCACCACACCATAACTATGACCACCACGACAACCACCATCACCACCACGACCACCATCACCATCACTCTACCACTTTAGCACGATCACCACACTTCCACCACACCACTACCCCTTCCACCACCAAAACTATCACCACCACGCCCACCACTAGGACCATGACCACCACCAGGACCACTAACACCAGGACCACCACTATGACCACCATCACTGCCACTACCACTACTACCATGATCATGACCAAGACCACCACCACTACCATGAACACAACCAGAACCAGGACCAGGACCAGGGCTACCACCACTACCATGTCCACCACAACCAACACCACCACAACAGTGTCTCTGTAGTGTTCTGCTTCCTTTTGCTTAAAATGTGTTCTTTGCTTTTCTGCCTCTGACCATGCTGCTTTCCAGAAGTTGTGATCTTTGGGTCACACACAGAGAACACTGACATGGTGTAGGACAGGCTTCCATTCCAGCCAATCTTAGGCCAGGAATCATCACTTCTCTGACAATGCGAAGAGGTGGTAAAGCTTTGAACAAAGGTTTCAAGGTGAGTTTGAGTGGCAACGTCTAACCTATCAGCAACTTTCTACCCCACATCACTGCTGTGTCTAAAGTAGAAGCCACAGCTGGCTGTGTCTTTCTTCATCTATTTAGCCTGGGGAAAATGCGTCAAAAATGTATCAATTTATACAATCATAGAGCCTGTACTGGCTGGTTGTGTGTGTCAACTTGACACAAGATGGAGTTATCACAGAGAAAGGAGTTCAGGTGAGTAAATGCCTCCATGAGATCCAGCTGTAAGGCATTTTCTCAATTAGTGATCAAGGGGGGCAGGGCCCATTGTGGGTGGTGCCATTCCTGGGCTGGTGGTCCTGGGTTCTATAAGAGAGCAAACTGAGCAAGCCAGGGGAAGCAAACCATGGCCTCTGCGTCAGCTCCTGCTTCCTGACCTTCCTGAGTTCCAGTCCTGACTTTCTTCAGTGATGAACAACAATGTGGAAGTGTAAGCTGAATTAAACCCTTTCCTCCCCAGCTTGCTTCATGGTCATGATGTTTGTGCAGTAACAGAAACCTGACTAAGACAAAGCCTATGGAAACAAGCAAGGAAAACAAGAGACGTTACCTATAGCTACTGAATGAGTAAATTAGGGCATGCTTACATTTTTATTTAATAATTGCCTTTTTAAATTATTTATTTATTTTTTGATACTTTATTTACATTTCCAATGTTTCCCCCTTTCCAGGTCTCCTCTTTGGAAACCCCCTATCACCTCCCCCTCCTCCACCACCTCTATGAGGGTATTCCACCTCCCACCCACCCGCCCACCCACTCCCATATTCCCACCTTGACATTCCCCTTTACTGGGGCCTCTAACACCCTCAGGCCCAAGGGCCTCTCCTCTCCCTGATGGCCAAAAAGGCCCTCCTCTGCCACATATGTGGTCTGAGCCATGGGTCCCTCCATGTGTATTCTTTGGTTGGTGGCCCAGCCTCCAGGAGAACAGGGGGGGGGGGGGTCAGGCCAGTTGACACTGTTGCTCCTCCATGGGGCTGCAGACTCCCTCAGCTCCTTCAGTCCCTTCTCCAACTCCTCCATCTGGGACCTCACTCTCAGTCCAGCAGTTACTGTAAAAAGTGAAACTTGGATATTCCGAACTTTTGGGCTAATATCCACTTATCAGTGAGTACATACCATGTTCATTCTTTTGTGACTGAGTTACCTATCTCAGGATGATATTTTCAAGTTCCATCCATTGGCCTGCAAATTTCATTAAATCATTGTTTTTAATAGCTGAGTAGTACTGCATTGTGTAAATGTACCACATTTTCTGTGTCCATTCCTCTGATGAGGGACATCTGGGTTGTTTCCAGCTTCTGGCTATTATAAATATGGCTGCTATGAACATAGTGGAGAATGTGTCTTTATTACATGTTGCAGCATCTTTTGGGTATATGCCCAGGAGAGGTATAGCTGGGTCCTCAGGTAATATTATGTCCTTTAAGGGTATTTAAAATTAGCATATATACAGTTATAGGGTTTTTTTTTTTTCTAAAATATCCCAGGGTAAATAAAATGTTTCATTTTCTAACATTTCTAAAACAACCATCTAAATTGTATAGTTTGGGCAATGTAATTTGTAAACATATTTCTGAGCTATAATAATTTGCATAATAATTGCTTTTAATGGGGATGAAATAAAATTTCTAGCATGAAAATGATATTGGGCCTGATACCATAATGCATATGTATTTCTGTAAACATGTGTATGTGTCAGAGAGAGAGGAGAGAGAATATAAAATCAGCTCAGAAAACACAAGGAAAAATTCAAATTTCTGGCTGAAGGAATTAAACCATTAAGAACAAAGCCTTTTGAGACTACAATAAATATGCTCCAATCAAAGGAATTAAGTACATCTCCTGCCCCTAGCTAACCAGACTCATCCAGAGTCATATCGTTTGAGAACAACTGTGCAGCTATCAGAGACGACACAACAGGGCAGTGTGTCTACATGTTGTGTTGTGTTGCGTTGTGTTATTCACAAAGAACCAAGGGTGCTGGGAGAAACATGAATGGAGATATCATTTCAGACCTGTCCATGTCTTAAATTTTCTATTTCCATAAGAGTCGCTAGCCATGATGGGAAGTCAGTCTGTTGTGAGGGTCTTCTCTGAATCATGTGCAGGAGTTAAACACATTATCTATTGACACACTGTCGGTGAGACCAGAGTGAGTGTTCACAGGGTTTAGACTCTGTGTTTCAACTCCAAGAACATTCAGATTGTCTTTTTGCTTATAATATTTAATTTTGTCTAATTACCTTTCTGTAACTGGCCTATACTTTCTCTCCTGATTTACACTTGCATTTTGAGGGATTAAAACTCCATTTTCTAACCCTTTCCAACGTGGTGCCGTGTGCATACGGACATTTCATTCCATGGAATGAAAGGAGACTGTTCTTTCCCCTTCTATCTCCTTTCTCTCTGTCTGGAGAGTGCATTTCCACCCCTGACGTGCTGTTCCCATGAAGACAAGCAGCAGCTCCCCTAGCAATTGAACTGCCTGGTTTTGTTGCTAGAAAATTATCACCATGGGGGTTTCATGACTTGGCAGATAAGAATGACTCAGTTGTGCTTGCCCTTGCCTTGCCTTTGTGTGAATATTTCTTCACCGAACAGTTCCTAAGAGAGAAATCTGCAGGCACCATGGACAGAGCCAGTTTAGCTTGTGAGGTGCTTACTGTCCTCACACGCGCCTCACCACAGTCATGGCCTCTGAGCTCAGGAGAAAGACTGCACAATGGGCCAACCTTTAAGCAAACCTTTTGGAATCAAATTCAAACACACTTCCAGATTATGTGTGCTATATGTGGAAGCCACTGCTATAATAAAATACAAACCGTTCTTTTAAAACAATTTGAAGATGTCTTATAAGGGCAGAGTAAAAATGGCTTTGTAGGTAGAGGGGCTCTCAACCAATCTCGATGTTCTGAGTTCAGTCCCCTTGGAGTCATGGGGTAAAAGGAAAGAATTGATTCTGGAAAATGTTCTCCTAATCCCCACATGCATGTGCAGGGTGGCATGTGTGTGTGTGTGCAAGGTGATCTGTGCATGTGCATAAATAAACAAGGCCCTTTAAAGAGGAAATAATTCTGGCACCGGAACTGGAAATTAAAGAGGGCTTTATTTTTTATATTTTTATTCGTGTGTGTGTGTGTGTGTGTGTGTGTGTGTGTGTGTGTGTATACACAAGTGTACATGCATGCATATGTGCCCTTGCAAGATTGATAAGGTACACACATGGAACTCAGAAGACAATTTCTGTGAGCCAGCTCTCTCGTTCCACAGTGGCTTCCATTTATCACACTTGGGGTATTAGGTTTGCACTGCAAATTCTTTTACCCACTGAGCCATCTTGCTGATCTAGGAGAACTTTTTAAGGTATTGATTAAGGAAAGAGAGGAATCACATACACAGACTTCATAGAGCAGGCACACACAGGGCTGTCCTTGTTCCAAGGACAGTTAAAAGTAAAAATTTGAAGCCATTTGCAGAGTGCTTTATAAGCACATGGAGTGGAGTGTCTGCTACCAAAGAGGGAGAAGAAAGACTTCTTAAGGTAGTTTATATAGGGCTGGGCCGGGAAGGATTTTAATTTACAATAGCTCAATCAAACAAGGACTGACAAAACACAAATTTTCAGATTTTCAAAACCAAAATAGGCCTTCGTATTTATCAGCATGTACACGTAATAAAAAAAAGCTACTTACCAAGACCAAGGGGCCCATGTCTATGCATAATTCTGTTTGACATGTTTATCTACACTGTCAACTAGTTTTACTTCCTTACGATATTCTCTGGTTAAAGGATAGGTTAATAAATGTTTATCCTCTCTCATATTGCTTGGTTTAGAGATGGATATTTACGGTATTCACTATCACCTAGGCTTTCTGCCAGATATTCATATATTTAGAATAAAAATGTCAATAGCCAAAGTTACAAGCCATTCTTATGGCTGTGGAGTAATGGGTACAAAATTGTAGGAGCCAGAATTATCTAGTGTATAAGCTAAAAAAATGTACTCACCTACATTATGTGAGAAACTACATAAGTCCTGGCTAACCCAGGGTACCTTCCTGTTACCTCATGTTTGCTTCAAAGACATTTGTATTTCCTATGGGTGAGTCTCCATCTTAAGACTTTAGCAGATATGTAAAATATGATGAAGTGTCATTTTATCTGCTTAAATATAAAGTAATTAATATCTAATCTCTAAAGAAGGTAAGGTCCTGCAACTAGAAACAGCGTCATAAAAATTGGCCTGCTCAAATAAAAGTCATAAAGTCATTAGGATTATACTTTTGGTTTAAATGCAGGAACTAGCTCATAAGCTAATTACTCTCTACTGGAAGAGCTTATAAATACGTTTTGAACAAAATAAGAGATGATATGGCTGCTCTGCAGGCATTATGAAGAGATACTATTGCACATTTCCCAACAGACAGGATTTCTGCATCTCTGTTATCATAAGGGCAATCATTATTCTTTTTGAATGTGATGCATCTGGTTTGAAGTACTTCTAGTTATTTTGAAAAGAGAGCTGAACAGGATGACTGTCTTCAGAAAGTGAGAAAATGAGCTCCCATGAGAGAAAGAAGAAGGGAAATTGGAGGAGAAGCAGGAGAAGGCGATCTGTAGGATAAAGACTGCAGTTGCTCTAGAGATGGCTTGTCCTGAACAAGCCTATTCTCCAAAGCAATGGTTCTCAACCTTTGGCTTCCCACCCCTGTGAAGGTGTGATGACCCTTTCACAGGGGTCTCCTAAGACCATTGGAAAACACAGATATTTACATTATGATTTCTAACAGTAGCAATATTACAGTTATGATATAGCAGTGAAAATAATTTTATGGTCAGGGTCTCCACCATGTGAGGAACTGTACTAAAGGGTCACAGGATTAGGAAGGCTAAGAACCGCTATTCTAAGGACTATAATTTCCTAAAACGATCAAACCCATGCTGGGAAAGAAAGCTTTCTTGTATTTATTAGATTTTATTTTTTTTTTAAAAAAAAATCTGGATGCATCAAAGACTATATAGCACATTTGTTAAAGTTTGTCTATTTAATTTTTCTTAGTCTATTCTGATTTAGATTGGCCAAAATACCATTTCTTAAGATAGTTAAGAAGCTTGGGGCAAGGAAGGTAGCTTAGTGTTATAAACAAAATAAGATAATGGTCATCACAATACCCAAAGTTGATGAATAGAACATGAGTCCAATGTTTTGACTTTCTATCACCTGAATATTGCTTAGAAAGTATTTAAGGTGTTGGATACTGATGATCTTTGACTTTTCCCCTTTGCTGGAAAGTCAGAGTTAGAACATGTGTGTGCTTTGGGTTTGGTTCCCACCACTATACTTGCATGAAAAGCTGTTTATGCAAGCAAAGAATTATATTTTATTGACATTCTCCCTTAGACCACAGGTTTGTTTCAGTGATGGAAGTACCTTGTTGTCAACCAACTTTTGTCACTTTAAAAGGATAGTTAGCACCTTGGCAGGCTCACGCACCTAGAGAGGCAACCGGATCACAGACAGATTGCTTACTTTGCAACTTTCAGATGATCTTCATATTGCTCTGTGTATCCACTTTCTAGATTTTTATTTTACAGACATTAGCTTCTTAGAGATCAGTAAAAAAAATAGTTTATCTTACATTATTAAGAACTTGGGTTTATTTCATTACTGTATTAATTTATAATTGGTTAATTGGGTTTAGTTTAAAAACTCAACAATGGCTTCATAAAACAGGATTATGACCTAATCCAAGCCTCCAAAGTAAAAGTATCAGCAACTGACATGGAAGGACATTATGACTGTAATTAGGCCTCTCTTGTGTTTTGATAAATGAAATTGCTCATTTGAGTTTATTCACAAATCTGAGGTATAATCACTCTTTGTCTGTGGGATTTCGAAGGGTTTCTTTATATTGAGAAATCAATTCCAGTAAAATATATCAAAAATCACCCCCCAAGGGACTGTTTAATGACTTTGCAAATAACTTCCTTCAACTCTAGATACTAAATCCATTTAATCACACACACACAGAATTTCTCTATAAACCAGGAATCTGACATCCTGGATTCATTCTTCAGTATTGGTGAACATACACTCAGTCACCTGTTCCCAGTAGGCTCAGATTTCAGCATGATGCAGCTCACCCACCATGCTGCTGTCTCACAGACGTATTCATCTGTAACAAGGACTGTAGTTCTCCAGACACTCCCACAGGCTATCTATTCTCAAATGCCGCATTTTTTAAGTTTAGCGTATGTACAGCTGTCTGAGTATATTATAAATGTTTCAAAACATGGCCTGAAAATCTCCTGTATGGGCATTCTGAGATTTCCCAAGGCTAACCAGTAAACTATGTTGAGACTACACAACAGAGCAAGGTCTTGTGAAGATGCTCTTAGATCTGCAATTCAGAAACACATTACCAGGATGTATAGGATATCTGGATATCCCAGAAATTCAAAGCACTAAAACTTTCTTTAAAATACAACAGAAGAGAGATGTCAATTCCTGTACTTGATCTGTACAATCAGTGTAATCATACTCAGAAACTTTGTAAATATTTCTGTAGAAACTTGATGATATGATATTAACATTTAGATTTTTTAAAAAAACAGTCCCAGAATGAACAATTCAACATTGAAACAGAAGGAGAGAAAAAGGGCTTAGGAGTCAGTGTATAAAGGATATATGTCCTACTTAGTTTTAGCTGTCAACTTGACAAAGCCCAGAACCATTTGTGGAAGTCTCAATTGGGAGATTGCCCAGATCAGACTGGCCTGTGCTCATCTCTATGAAAAACTATCTTGATTGTTGGCTGGCATGGAATGGTCCAACCCAATATAGATGGAGCCATCTCAAGGCAGGGGGTGTGACTCTTTAAGAAAACTAACTGAGCAGAGCCCTGGGTGGGACCAAGCCAGTGTGCAGCACTCTTCCATGGTCTTCTGCCTCTATTCCTGCTTGAATTCCCATTCTGATTCCTGTTGGTGGTGGGCTGTGACCCGCACGTGTTACTTCAATAAGAGCATTTCTCTGAGTTGCTTTTGGTCTGGGAGTTTTAACCCAACAACAGAAAAGCAAACTAGAAGACTATGTGTTTGAGATACCTGTACTTATTTAATCACTAGATTAACTATTATAGAATTGTCACTCTGCGTCCCATTAAACTATATAGCCAGTGCAAGAAAACACATGCAGCCATTATTCTAGGTCCTGGTTATATAGTCAGACAGAAAAGATACTCAATATTTTTCATGTAGAGGAATGAATACAAAGGGGCTTTCCCAGCTCACTGTCTGCCATCCATGAGCATGCTCCTTAATGTCCTGATATGAAAGATGTACGGTATGAAGCCTTCTGTCTGCCTCCTGCCCAGTCAGGTACAATGAAGGTGTTCTTGTTGATTGGAGAAAGCGTTAACAGTAACCAGGTCATATTAAGAAGAACAGACTTCATGAGCAAAATCAGTTGTCAGCACTAACAGGAATAATTTATAAAATATATAAGAAAGAAAGAATGAAAGAGAGCAGGGGAGATAGATAGATAGATAGATGATAGATAGATAGATAGATAGATAGATAGATAGATAGATAGATAGATAGATAGATAGATAGATTCTGAGCTTTGAATCTGTTCAGAACCAGGTACATATTTTTGCCCTGTCTTCTATTGTGTGCTTTTGGTGGGCTGATTCACCATTTTTAACCTTATATAAAATAAGGAAATAATATATAAATGAGATAATATGTGTAACATTGCCTGACACACATAAGCACTTACAGGATAGCTATTACTAGAAGCATTATTTACATAGCAAATTTTCCATTTCTAAGCTCTTTCCCATTAACCATGTAATTTTGTCTTCATGGCTACTCTGTAGGGTAGAATTATTTCTATTCTGTATTTAAGGAAACTGAATCATAAAGAGGTTCAGACACTACCAGACAATCCAGAGAAGAGTGTTCCTTACCCACATAGAGACAAAGAGGGGAACCGAAGTGAGAGCCCCTTAACAACCCCATAAGAAGCAAGTTTTTTTTTTTTTTAAAGATGGCTGTCTTCAGACATGCCAGAAGAGGGCATCAGATTCCATTGTGGATGGTTGTGAACCACCAAGTGGTTACTGGGATTTGAACTCAGGACCTCCGGAAGAGCAGTCAGTGCTCTTAACCACTGAGCCCTCTCTCCAGTCCCAAGAAGCAAGTTTTACACAACTATTTCCATGTCAATATAGTTAATCCTTAAGCGTTCATCCTAACTTTTAAATGTCATCTTTTTATATTCTGCTGAAAAGAGAAGCATATGCATGAGACAGGGGGGAGAGAGAAGGAGAGAGAGAGAGAGAGAGAGAGAGAGAGAGAGAGAGAGAGAGAGAGAGAGAGAGAGAGAGAAACAGAGACAGAGAGACAGAGAGACAGAGAGAAACAGAGAGGGAGGGAGGGTTTGGACAGAGGAATACAATGGATGCCATAGAATTGTGTTTTCTAGATTGCAAGGTACTGTTGTTAATCACATATTTTGTGTATTTTAATTTAAAAATTGCCAAAACTTTCCAAGAGAAAAGTATTTTCTCATGAAGATAATTGGGATTAAATATGGAGTGAAATAAAATAAAGGTGGTCACAATATCCAAAGATGAATAGAACATAAATATTTTGGCTTTCTATCAACTGAACATTGCTTAGAAAGTACACACTGTTGGATTCTGATGCTCTTTTATTTTTCCCCTATGCTGGAGAGAAAAGGTACTGGGGTCAGTCCCTTTACAATAAGGACATGACTGTCCTTCCTACACTTGAGAATTAATAAATGATCTGGAACTGATCAAGACTAAATGATTGTTGGCAGTCACACATAGGAGAAAGTTGTTGATTTGTGTCTTTATAGTGATCACAGCATGGAATCCAAGAGACCTTTCTAGCTTTTATAAAAATACTTGCAAAAGGTTGGGAACATAGCTCAGTGACAGAGAAATCACACGGGTGTTCACAGCTTTGGGTTTGATCCCTAGCATCAGGAATAATGGAGCAAAACGCAACTGAGGACGGCTTAAGGGTTTCACTCTCCCCTCTTCTCTGCAGACTGTTTGCCACTCACTCAGAAGAGTTTTCTGAATGTGGGGTGATGTTTGGAAATTCTATGACACAGTCATAGTCACAGCTCAGACCTAATCATTTTATTATCTCCTGCTAAGACTGACCACAAGTTCCAGAAACAACATACAGGTGGCTCATGGAAATGTCATTTTTATACATGAACCAAAAACAGAGGCTCCTGGTCCCATTATAAATAAATAAATATTTTGCTGTTGCTCTTCTGCTGCAGATTTTGATGGGGGGAGCAATAATAAGCTTATCACAGCCTCAGAGACAATAAAATTAAGTACACAATGAGCAGATATCTCCCCACTGTCCTGAGCTCACAGGTCAAACACTTCTATGACAACAGTCCAAACGTCTAACTAGGAAAAATGGATGGTGTCAGTCCAATTCTTCAGATTGCTGACAGTGCTTCCTGCTGTCAGGTCTCACCATGGAGCCCATCAGCTCATGCATGGCTTCAGAGGTGTCAGCACCTTGTTTATGCCAAACATGAGTGGGAGAACCAAGCTGCAAAAGTGGCTTTGGAAATGAGAAGCCTCTGATGACATCAAGTGCAAAGGTCCAGAGATGAAAGCCTCTGGAGTTCTTAAAGTATGGATCATCTTGAGCATCTCTGGGCATATGAAGCAATTCCTGTAGCCATTTGCACTGACTTCTGGGTCATCTCTTACAAAAAGGTGATAGAAGCACTTTGGTGCTTTTGCTCCAGCCCTTGATAACGTTGCATTGTTGAAACTTTCGAATCAAATGAACCTTAAATTTTGACTATAAATGTCCTCGGTTGTGGCTGCGCTCCCAAGTGCATATGACAGACTGCTAGTTGACAGAAATGTATGAGAGTTCCTAAGGATCTTACTGAGTGCATACACAGAAATATACAAAAATAGGCAAAGGGGAGGGATGGCTCAGTCAATAACGTGCTTGATTCACAAGTATAAGATCCTGAGTTCAAGCCAGCTCCCAGACCATTTAATTCTCAAGGGTAGGAAGGACCATCTTGTTCTTGTTGTAAAGGGACTACTCTATGGTTTCTTCTCTCATACCATTGACATTGACTTTGAAGAAAGATTTTCAGTCTTAGAGTTTAGCATATCAGTTGCTTGTTTCATGGATCATGGCTTTGCCATTATATCTAAAATGTCATCTCTGCACCCAACTTTCTTCACTTTTTTTCTTGTGATATTTCCTAGACATATTTAGATTTTGCATCTAAAATTTTGATCTATCATGGTCAGTTTAGGGATTTAAGGGCTGAGTCTAGATTTAGCTTGTACATTTTGATGTTCAGTTGCTTCCATATTATTCTTTGAAAAGACTGCTTTCATACAATGTCATTACCTTTTTATCAAAGAACAACTATCTTTATAGAGGTCTACTTGTGGACTATTTAGCTATTTGTATAATTTTTCATGAAGAGAATCAACAATAACAAAAACACTTCTTAAACTTTTAATTAATTGCACTACAGAGTAGCAGTTGAGAGCCAGTATTTTATACTGCAAGCAAGAAGCAGAGATGACACCTGGGGAATGGCATAAGGGTTGGAGACCTCAAAGCCCACCTCCAGTGACACATTTCTTCCAACAAGGCCACACCTCCTAAGCCTCTGCAAACAACCCCACCTACTTGGGATCAAGTACTCAAATACTAGAGCCTATGGGGAACTTTCTTGTTTAAGCCACCATACCTCGCTATTGAACTGTTGGCTACCTATTGACAGATTCTAGGGGAGGTGGAAACATTTCCTACAGTAGTATACCCACTATTGAGAGCAGCGATCTCCCAAGGATAATTTCAAGCACAAACACAATCACTCAGATTGCTCTGGTTAAAGTCAATGAGATGTAAACTGAAACAAACCAAAGAGGCATGAGTGTAGGAAAGGAAATTTGAATGGAGGAGGAAATATTATAGAGACTAGAGGGTGCAGAAATAATCACATAGTATTATTTACATATATAAAATTGCAAAAGAACAAATTTAATTATTAAAAAGTGCTATCAATTTTTTTTAACTAGCTGATCAATCTGATCAGCCAAATTAATGGGGAACTTTCCTGAAATAATTTTTAAAGAATCTGTCACAAATAAAGTAAAGGTATGCCATAAATAAAACTTCATGAAGTAACAAAATAAGTAGAATGACACAATGTGGGTTTAGTTAGTATAAGAAATGGTTGGCAATTCTGATTATTCAGTTACCTAATAATTTTACATGTTTTGATGTTTAATCTTAAACATCAACAAGATGAAAACCAAGAGAGGCCTAAACAGATGCAGAAATACCACATTCATTGCTTGGAAGACAGTACCCATAAGATATTGCCATGGCTTGAATAAGGAATGTCCCCTTCAGAAAAGGTCAGACCTCCCATGGATATCAGCCAGCTGTGGAATATAAGGTTGTAGTAAGACTAGGTGCATCTTCTCCTATTGAGGCTAGATGAGGCAGCCCACTGCCGCTGTTAGGAGTCCCACAAGAAGACCAAGCTACACAACTGCTAACATATGTGCAGGAGGCCGAACTCAGCCCCGTATAGGCTCCCTGATCCATTCAGTCTCTGTGAGCCCCTATGGACCCAGGTTTGTGATTCTGTGGGTTTTCTTGTTGTGTTCTTGATACCTCTGACTCTTATAATCTTGTCTCTCCCTCTTCCACAGGATTCCCCACTGGGAGGAGAGAAGGAAGGGGAAACGTCGGTTTGAATATATAATTAATTATGCTATTTTATTTATTTATTTTAATTTATTAAATAATTTATTAATTTATTAAATATTATTTACTTAATACGCATTAAAATAGTTTCTCTAATTCATTTACTTAATTAAAAATAGAAAGAAAGAAATGTCCCCAGTCAGCTAATGTATTTGAACAGCCTAGTAGGTGGAGCTCTTTGGGGACATTATAGAACTTTTAAGTCCTGGCCTTGCAGTGGGGTGGGCTTTTGAGAGTTTATAGCATTGCCCCACTTACAGTTCACACTTTGCTTCCTACATATAGATAAAGATATGATCTCTCAGTTTCCTGTTTTTGCCACCATGCCTTCTCCTCCATTAAGAACAGCTAGCCCTCTGGAGCTGTAAACCAAAATAAATTCTTCCTTCTGTTGCTTTTGGTTATAGTATTTTTAGGACAGTAATAGTAAAGTAACTAATGCAGACATCCGTTCCTTACAGACTGAGATTTAGTGACCTCCTAATCTACTCTTGCAGTCATTCTGTAGATAATGACCAATCCATACTAAAATTTACAGGAAAATATCGAAAAGAATAAAGTGAGAGAAGAAAAAACACTTCTCTAAAAATATCGCTTTGAGAACAACCTTGTATTGAAAAAGCATAGACACACAGATCAATAAAACCGAGCCAAGAGACCAGAGGTGCACTGACACTCACAGGTCCATTCATACTTGCCAAAGGTATCACTTAAGTGGCTGGAGAGATAAGAGTACTTTCAATGAATAAGGGTGAGACAATTGTTTATATGCATTAAATAAGCAAATTAACCTTGAACACCACCTTCGATGACATAAAATTTTAATCACAGATAGATTATAAGCCTGCATGTTAATCTTGAAATTATACAATTTCGTAAAAACTCTGAGGAAAATTACCATAAAAGACAAAAGAGGCAAGCATAACTCATATATTACAGTATTGATACATTGTATTTAATTTAACTTCATCGAAATTGAAAGTTCTGGCAGTGGACTTTGAAGCAGCAAGAAGGCCAAGTTTCTTTCTATAATATCATCTCTGTACATCTCTGTAATTATCATCTGACAATGCAAAAATGGTAAAAACCACCAGCGGAGACATGAAAACACTGCTGATAAGAACTAAACCCTTACAGCCTGTTACCATTTCAAAAACTACAGTTATCATACAGGCCAGAAATTTTATATATATATATATATATATATATATATATATATGTGTGTGTGTGTGTGTGTGTGTGTGTGTGTGTGTGTGTGTATGTATATGTATATGTATATGTATATGTATATGTACATGTATATGTATATGTATATGTATATGTATATGTATATATATGTACACACACACACACACACACACCCCTTCAGAGCCCTGGGATTACAGGTATGTGTACATAGAACCACATGGTTTATGTAGTGCTTAGTGCTCGGTATCAAATGCAGAGATTTTTCTATGTTGGGCAAGCATTGTACCAACTGAGTTATTTCTTCTGCTCTCTCCATTTTTAAAGTTGGTTTTTTCCCAGTGGCTCTCAACCTTCCTGTGCTGCAATTCTTTAATGTAGTTCCTCACGTTGTGATGATCCCAAACCATAAAACTTGTCTTCTTCATAACTGGAATTTTGCTAAAGTCATGAATCGTAATGTAAATATTTGTGTTTTATTATGGTCTTGAGTTACCCTTGTAAAGGGGTCATTAGACTCCCAACGGGTTGTGAACCACTATTTTACCCCACAACAGGAAAAAATCAAGAATCCAATGCATCTGGTTAACAGACTTCCTCTAACTACAAGAGTTTAGAAATTTGCCTGCATTACTCAGCAGAGGAGTAAAGCTCATCTACATTCAAACATCACATGTAAATATGGAATTGGTTGTTAAAAAGTGGGGGTCCATACACGAGTCCTGTGGAGAAAAGAGCATATGTGGGCACCCCTTTGGTGATTCTCCCCCCCCATCTGTCTCTCCGTGATTTGTTTGCTTTTTTAAAAAATGATTATTTTACTTATTCACTATATATTATTTATTCACTTTACTTCCCCCTCCTGGTCACTCCCTTCCACAATCTTTCCTCCTCCCCTTTTCCTCTGAGAGGGTGGGGTTCTCTGAGTTTGACTCTGGAACATCAAGTCTCTAAGAGGCTAGGCACATCCTCTCCCACTGAGGCCAGACAAGGCAGCCCGGCTCAAAGACCATATCCCACAGACAGTCAACAGCTTTTTGGATAGCCCCTACTCCAGTTTGGGACCCACATGAAGGTCAAGCTACACATCCCCTACATTTGAGCAGGGAGGCCTGGTATGCCCTTTGGTTGATGGTTCAGTCTCTGGGAGCCCCAAGGGTCCAAGTTAGTTGACTAGGTCTTCCTGGGAAGTTCCTATCCCCTTCTGGGCATTCAATCCTCCCCCCAACTCTTCCATAAGAATTCCCAAGCTCTATCCACTGTTTCTATATCTTTCTAAGTCAGATGCTGGGTGGAAATTCTCAGAGAACAGCTTTGCTAGGCTTCTGTCTGCAAGCATAACTGACTATCATTAATAGTGTCATGTGACCATGAGATGGGTCTTTCTCAAATTGGGCCAGTTAGTGGTTGGCTGTTCAGTCTCTGATCTATCCCCCATCCTGAATTTCTTGTAGTCAGGATAAATTTAGGGTTGAAAGTTTTGTTTGTGGGTTGGTATCCCTATCACTCTAGTGGGGTTCCTGCTTGGCTATGGGAGTTGGCCTCTTCAGGTTCCCCAATTCTATGAGTCACAGCTAAAGTCACCCCCATTGGTTCTTGGGTGCCTCCTTTATCCCAGGTGTCTGTCTCTTCTTGGAAATGCCCACCACCTCCCCACCCCTGTCAGCTTCGAATTTCCATTCATTCTCATGGCCATCTGGCCATCCCTCCTGTTCCTCCCCACACCTGATCATGAACCCCTAGTTTCCCTCTCCCACCCAGTTCCCTCCCTTCATCTGCCTCTTATGACTATTTTATTCCCCCTTCTAAGTAAGAATCAAGCTTCCTCACCTGGGCCTTCCTTCTTGCTTAGCTTCTTTGAGTTTGTCAAGTGTAGCATGGGTATCGTGTATTTTATGGCTAATATATATTTATAAGTGAGTACATGCCATGCCTGTCCTTTTGGGACTGGGTTACTTCACTCAGGATGATATTTTCTAGTTCCATCCATTTGTTTGCAAAATTCATGGTATCTTTGTTTTTAATAGCTGAATAGTATTCCAGCTATTGTGTAGATGTACCACATTTTCTTTATCCATTCTTCAGTTGAGGGACATCTAGGTTGTTTCCAGTTTCTAGCTAGTTAAGAATAAAGCTGCTATGAATACAACTGAGCAAGTAACTTTGTGGGATGGTGGAGCATCTTTTGGGTATGCCCAGGAGTGGTATAGCTGGGTCTTGAGGTAGAATTATTCCCAGTTTTCTGAGAAACCACCAAATTGATTTCCAAAGTGGTTGTACAAGTTTGCACTCCCACCAGCAATGGAGGAGTGTTCCCTTTGCTCTAGATCCTCACCAGCATGTGCTGTCACTTGAGTTTTTGATCTTAGCTATTCTGAACAGTGTAAGATTGAACCACAGAGTTGTTTTGATTTGCATTTCCCTGATGACTAAGGACTCTGAACATTGTGATTTTCAATTGAATGCATGGCGATTTGGTTTAAAGGACTTGATCGAATCTAACTTGCATGGTCACGCTGGTAACAAAAAGAAAATTTGGCTTTTAGGCCTGCAATTATTCATTGGTGTCAGCAGGCTCAGTGGTTTACTCCTGGCCAAGTGTCATAGTGGGTAAAACTGGTAAGGTTTCAGTCTCAGAGCCTCACACACCAATTACTTGTGTGTCAAAACTGTGGGTACACTATGTGATTGGTATTTATGCATGCTAATGTTTAACTTGTTCTTGTTTCGTGGCATGGTTTCTGCTTTTACCTGTATTGAGGAGTAGGGGACTTGTTAGGGGTGGAAGCAGATTACTTCATTACATGTAAGATTGAAGGGAAAATTAAGCAGGAGGGAGGAACAAAGCTGCTGCTTGCATATCAATGACATCCACAGGGTATGGCACCTAGGATCTTAATACATCATTCAACTGGTTCTTACCAATACCTTCATGTGAGGGTGGAGTGTTTCCTTTATAAGACAAAAGATTTACAGTCACTTTCCAAATGAAATGGAGCGACCTCAGCACATGGATCTCATATTTTACTGTGCTGACCACCATCTCTTAAGATTTCTCTATAGGACCAATGGACATTTGATTTTACTTCTTTGTTAGTTTTGGCATATACTGAATGCTGGTTTTCTCATCGATCAGGCACAAGAAGCACAAGCAAGACTTTAATCTTTGGGATTCAGAAGAGTGTATGGTGACAAATGGGCCTTGAAGATAGGATGAGTAAGTGATTGAATGAGTGATGAGTGGATGAAAGAATGGAGACACCCCTGCCTTTGACTTGTTCACATGCTATCCAGAGCTGTGGCGATGTCTCAGCAACATCCCTCCTGCTGCACAGATATGAGAACCTATGTTCTGATCTTCAGAACCCATGTCTAAACCAATGTGACAAAAAGCTTCTGTAACCCCAGTACTTGTGGGCAGAGAGGGAGACAGGTATTGAATCCCTGATGCTTATTGGTGTTGGCCAGCCTGCATAGCCAAGTCAATAAACTTTAGGTTCAGTAAAAGACCCTGTCTCCCAAAACATACATGAAGATGGATCCAAGAGAGATGACAATTGCTACCCAAGGGCTCAGGTACTTGAACACCTGGTCCCTGGTCAGGTTGGTGGAGCTGGATGGGAAGGTTACGAAAGTCAGCCTCGCTGAAGGAAGTGTATAACTTGAGATGGGCTCTGGGAGTCCCTAGCACTCGCCCTGCTTCCAAGTCTGTTCCACTCTGTGATTCATGTTTAAGCTGTGATCTCTGTTGCTTCTTGCTCTGGCTGCCTGCTACCTTGGGTCTTGCCATTATGGACTCTCTTCCTGGAACTATAAGCCAAAATAAAGTCTCCATTCCTTGAATTGTCTCCTTCAAGGTGTTTTAACACAGCAGGAGAAAAGTAACTAATGACAACCAACAGCAACCATGGACCTACATACACATACACACATGTGGGAACAAACCTGGCATGGTGGAAAGAAGCCCCAAATGTCCATCCCAGGGACTGCGGCTCTGGGTGGGACAGGAGACACTCGGGAAGTGGCCTAGTGTCTTCCCACACAGTCCAACAGGGCAGGTGAGAGCTGTGGGAAGCCTTTGTGGGCCCTGCCCATGGGTGGGGAATGAGCGGCAGCCGGTGAGTTCTCTAGCCCGGGGCACCGCAATCACTGCAGGTTGCCTCAGACAGGCTAGCTGGAGCACAGCTGGGGTTCACACAGGACTGGGTTTTGGCAGCTTGGGGCACCAGGCTAGCTACTTAGGCTTGGGTGAATGGGTATCATCTGGGAGCGCTGGGAAGCCCTCCGCGAGAGATTAGATGCGGCTCCTTAATCCAGGGCTGGATCCCTCGCTTCCCACGGCGGGTCCAGATGAAGAGACAGTCTATAATTCTAAGACGTTTATTTTCATTATGGAGAGTGGCGTGGATGGAATTGTACCCCTGCCCCTCTGGGAGAGGAGAGGCAGATACAGTAACTCGGACGGGGTGTGGCTAAGTCTCCAGGTGTCTCATTAACCTGGGGATGGCTTGGGGCTGCATGGCCATGCCTCTATCTTTGGTAGGGTTTGGGCACATGACCTTACCTCTACCTGAGGAGAGGCTGGTGGCATGACCCTTTTTTACATGACCAAATGTCACAGACCTATGGAGGGATGTAGCCACGTGTTAGAAGCTGTATTCTAGGAGCTTAGGCAAAGAGTTACCATCCCTTTTAGGCTGAGGACAGCCCATTGGGCCTGCAATATTCAAACCTTAGCTCGACCAGAAACACAGACTTCCAGTCACGGCCTGACACATACACACATACATACACACACATGCGAACACACTTATATACATACACATACACATACATACATACATTCACACACACATACACACACCACAAAATCACTGTCAAATACGTTGCCACTGAGCAGTTAGAACATGGCTATTCTCGATTAAGAGTTAAAAGCTTAAAATACATCTCAGGTTTATATGGGCATAAAAATGATAAAATATTTAATTAATGACTTTTATACAATTAATGGTTGACACAATAATATTGTGGGCATATTGCATTCAGTAAAATATATGAAACTAGTTTAATCTGTCTCTTTTTATTTCCACACTGTGTAAGTGTAACTACTAAAATTTTAAGAGCATAATTGCTTTCTATTTCTGTTGGCCAGCATGTATCTAGAGCCATTAAATCCTGGGCTACTTGCTTTTCTGTTCCAACTTCCTTATTAAAATGAGTGTTATTCATTCTCTTTTTGAGTTATCATAATGAGTTAGGTTTTTAGATGTAGAGTTTTTATGCAAATTTATGCTTGTGAGGTTAGGATCAGTCATTAACAGTTAGAAATGTTATGTCCAGATAGAAAATATTCCATCTCCAAAGAGAGCAGGGTTCATCTGTATATCTTTCCTACTGAGAAGCTACTGCTTTTCACCAAGGCTATCTCACAATCCAATGTTACAAGTTGAGGTTGAGCCACTTTGCCCTGGCAACCAAGTATTCAGGGCTGTCCATCATCTGCCCCAGCTTTACCCTGTGCTCCAGCAGACAATTCTGTCCAGTTCTCATTTCTACAGCATTCTGAAACCCAGGAATCCAAGGATGGCTGTATTCATACTGCTTTCCACCACGTGGGATTCTGATTTCCCAGAGCACACTCTTGCCCAGTATTCAGGATTCAAGCTGACTGCTGTTAGGTCTTGCTGAGTCCCTAAACTCTTCTCATCCCATGGTGTTTGCTCCCTCCTCAAAATTTCAAAACACAAATATTCCAATTCAACGTTATTCTGAAAAGTATCTGGTTTTCTTCCCTAGGATATGTTTGCATCACCGGTACAGAGAGAACACGTGAAAAATAGAAGGAAAAAAACAACTTTTTCAAATGAGGAAAATGCTCAGGGCATCCAAATCAGACTTTTAAGCATCATGTTTGGCCACGAGGGGATTCCTAATCCAAGGAGCAGCAGCCCAACCTATGTGCTGCGTTCCCTCTCATCAAATGCATCTCTGACTCAGCTACCACATCCTCTACCCACCAAAACAGAGTTTCCAAGAAATCCTCTTTGAACAGTTGTTGGTTTATGTACAAGCATAAGCATTGGGTTTATATTTTTTTTTTAATCTTTTTTATTTTGGGTCTTTACCAGGGAAAGGAGGAGGAAGAATAAGATGGGCCTCTAAAAGCTGTGTTTATTTATAATCGAACAGATCCTTATTTGATAACAGATGATCAATTAAACTGAAGTGTGAAACTTGCACAGCATTCTGTCAGGAAGCAAAGGCATGAGGAGAGCTGACAGCAATCAGCACTTCTTGCAAGCAGCAGGAGCCCCTCTCAATCCTCCTCTCTTGGCACCATGGCTCTGCTAAATTGGGCTCGCCATTTTTGTGAGTGGGAACAATCAGCCATGTAGGTAGTAGGGAAGTATTATAATTAAATGTCCACCCACTTTTCCCCCTTTGATAAAAGGCTTCCATGAAACATACTAAAATAGGGTGCATCGAGATAGATGAATTTTTGATGAGTCAAAGTACTGAGGGATATGGCATTTTACAGAAAGGAATTACATCAATTCACAGAAAATTCTCCATCCTATGCCATCCACAGAAATATATTTAATGGTAATTAACTTGGTAAAACCCAAGGGGCAATGTCCAGGCCATCATATTTTAATTAGCATCAGTGGTAAGGCCCAGCCTGAGCAAGCTTGCCAAGAACAAATTATAATATGGCTCAGATGTCAGTTGGGTGTGGGGGTATGCATTGTAAGACCAGCAATGGTGGAGCACAGGTCTAAGGATCGTAGCAAGTATGAGGCTGGCCCGGGTTACACAGCATCCTTTAAGCCAGCCATGGCTCCATAATAAGTCCTTGTCTCAAAACAAAGAAGTGAAAAGAAGAAAAATGAAAATAAATTACATAGCAGCAATCATAATGAACAATGCATTTACTCACTGTAATGATAGTCTTCTGAGAGCCATTAAATAGCCAGATGAAAGATAAACAGGGAAGCTTTGGTTTTTGTTTTTGAGATAGGCAAGTGCTTTAAGATGTTACTTATCCCAGATTCCTTCTGAAAACAATTCCTCGACAGGTAGTCTGTGTCTGTTCTTGATAATGACACAGGCATTCACTGATACTTCAGTAAGGGAGTTTTTAAAAATACTCATGTGACCTATGGAAGATATGGCTCAGCATATAACTAAGCAAATGAGACAAAAAAAAAAAAGTCTAGAAAAACACCATTGATTTTATTTTGTATTAGCCAACTACTCCTAAGCACGTGGCCTTTGCTCTGTGGCTAACATTCTCAGCGAGACTCCGTGGAGAAAATTATATTTTCCTTTGCAGATAATTCTTGTTTAGCGGTGAGAACCTAGATTGTCTGTTTCTTAATTCAAGACCCAGGGTCTTTAAATGCCCCCTTCTGTGTTTTGTCTTCTGTTCCTTTTCTCTTCTCTTCTCTTCTCTTCTCTTCTCTTCTCTTCTCTTCTCTTCTCTTCTCTTCTCTTCTCTTCTCTTCTCTCTCCCTCCCTCCCTCTGTCTCTATTTTTAAATTATAGGTTAGCCATTATTTACAAAGGTTCCTTTAACAATACAAAGTTTTTTTCTTAGACAATCTGATAGGAAATCTTTAAAAATGGGCTAGCTTCCCCCATTTAGGTCTGATTTCAACTGATCCACTGATTTTAGATTTCTCTGACAAATATAGTTGAGGTCTGAAATCCTAGATATGCTGAAAATAGCTTTTTCTCCAAGTCATTTAGAATTTAAGACTCTCTTGCCCTGCTATGTCAAATGACCCAGCATGCGAATAAGATGGGGGTGTGTGCATGTCAGTGTGAGGTGTTGGAGAGAGATGGGAGGAGACTGGTGAGCTATCTATACAAGGAAAACTCAATCAAACCAATGGATTTAACCTCTCCTATTTCTCAGGACTCTCGTGGTGCCCTTGTGTCGCCATTCATATGGTAAATTAATAACAGTTTTCTCTTTTGCTTTTACTAGGTGGCCCTTTTCAAATCAAAGGTTTGCCTGGGAGATAAAAGTGGAAATGCTTTTTAGAAGGAAAATGTACAAACAGGTATATTAGAAAGCAAACAAAAAAACCTTTTGTTTTTGGATTTCTTAGGAATCTACAAATCTGTCAATTGACAAAAAATAATAAATAAATAGGAGACACTCTAGACATTATCTTTTCTAGACTCCATCTAGAGATAAAGCACATAGAAGGGGCCAAGGGTGTACCATTTTTTTAAATTAATTTTTAATTGCAATAAAATAATACAACAAAAACTGGAGGGGTCTGAACACAGGTTCCTTGGGAAAGTGGACAATGGCTTCCCAGAAGGCACAGGTTATTACCAGAACATCTCAGAGCCATGTGTAGGATATTACAAATTATTGGTCAAGGAGGTCTCAGAGGAGCTCCAACCGCACAGTGGGCAGCAGTTATTGTAGAAACTCATAACTAGTTAAAACACTGAGACTATGTGACTGAGACTATGAGACTATGTGGGTCAAGGCTCGGCAGGGAAAGAAGGCATGTAAAGATGGTGTAAGCCGGAGGGCGGGGGAGGGCTGCTGGGAAATGCTCTCTCCCCGACATGACATGGCTCTTGAACTCACAAAGTCATTACAGCTGTGGTTATGTGACAAGTTGTGCACAAGATCAAGCCAGCAAGACCAAACAACGTTCCAGAAGGCAGGGCATTGGAGGTGATTAAGGAAGGAGGTGTTCTGTGCAAGTAAGGGGGAGTTGGGGTGCATATGATTGAGATAGAAGGTATACACGTATAGAATTGTCAAAGAATTAATAATATTATTAATTATTTAGGAATATTAGGAATTCAGAATATTCCTAAAATTTACAAAAAGGTAGAGCAGATGAAGTTGCCCTTGTAGACATGCAGTAGATGAACGGCAGCTGCTTGTGTTGAGCTGTTCCTTCTACTGAGCCCACCACCCTATCCCCCACAGTTCTGTCTTGCTGGGCCACTGCTTTGACCAAAAGAATACAATGGAAGTGAATGGCAATTTCTGGGCCTAAGCATTAAGAGAAAGCCAGCTTCTGTTTCCCGTTTCCTGTTTGCTCTGGCTAAGGCAGGATAGGAAAGATAGGGGAAATTAATTAATTAATTAATCACTGAGAGAGGAAAAAGAGGCCATCACTCCTTCAACTTGGCTGAGGTCTCTCATGACTGAAAGTCAAGGACTTCAACACAGATGAACAATCAACTCAAATGTCTGTACTCCCCTTTCTGAGGAAAAAAATCTCCAAAACTAAATCATGAGCCATATTTATGACAAAAATATATGTGTTGGCTATGGAGGACCAACATAAGGACCTGAGTTCAGAGGCAAACCTCTCCTTTGATAGCAAACACACATGGGCATGGACACAGGCTGTCTTTTGTGTCCAACTGGGATGAATATTTGGTTGACTCTATCCCAAGCTAACATATGAGAAAGACTGATTCCTGAGGAATCTTAGACAAGAGCTGCCCGCCTCTGTGCTAGTTAAAGAGGATGGAGGGATTATAATGAATAGTTGCTTTAAGCTAATAACTTTAGGAATTATTCTACATAGTAAAAACTCACTGAAACTGAAAGTGGCTTAGATCAGGATGTCCCCATTTATGCTGGGGTCTAAAAGAAGTACAGGCACTGATACAGCCCTCTGTAATCACTTTATTCTGTGTTAAAGGGATATTTGGATTTAAATAAAATCCATTTTGAGTCTCCCAATAGCTCATAATTCCAAAAGCTTCTATTCTTTAATGTTCACATGGAATGGGAAATTCTCAAAATCCTTTAACATTTTAAAACAAATTTCTTAAAGCTCTATCTGCACTATAGTGATCTATCATTTGGTTAAAATATTAAGATAATATTCATTTCATAGACATCCTTAAACGCAGTTTAGCAATATGGCATGAAAGGAAGTATTTGTAAAAAAGTACTTGAAGAAACTCTAGATTAAAGTAAAGTAAAAATAACTTTTAAATTGTGAGATTATTCAGAAATCTTAAAATCTCCAAAACAAGTTGTCCATAGAACTTTCAATAAAGTTGTTTGGGAGGCCCCTAGAAAAGTGGGGGATATTAAAGAGTCTGGAAAGGAAAAGAACCATCATTTGGGAGTTCTGATGAAGTCTCTCCCCAGCTGACAGTCAACAATTCCAGTACAATTAGCTGGAGGCTGCCAACAGAGACAACCTTCCTTTTATGGAAAGATCTTTCAAGTAGGAATATAAAAACATCTATTAAACCACACTTTACCCCTGACGTGTGCATGCTGTTTGAATATGGCCATGCTCCTTTACAAACTGAGATCTTATCAGTAATCTCACAAACAATACTATAAGTTCCATTTACAGGCTAGGCATTTCTGAACTCTCTGGTACAACCTTTGTGATCTTAAAATCTTTATTCCTGAGCATGGTCACTCAGGAATGTTCTTCTCTGAGTCCCTTAGTCACTCTTTGAGATACAACTCCAAAATTATATAGATGACTACTGTAAAGACACTTAAGAGGAATTCTCTTTTGAGGTCCCAACACCCACATAAAAATGGTTATTATTCTTTTAAATAACTCTTTATTAACTTCCACAATTAGGTCTATTCTAAGAGCACTTCCTAATAAATTCCAACTCTACTCCTAATGAATGACTGGTTCCAAAATTCTTTCAGACATCAAAGTCTAGAATCTAGGCTTCTCTTGAGTAGAGAGAGGTCTCTGGAAAGAAGTCTCAGGGCTGACACATGAGCTGTGTCTCTGGCCCCACCTACTGCCCCTTTACAGTTTGTCCAAGGTGTCATTTTCCAGAGGGCATCACAAAACCACAATTTTCATAGAAAGACTAAACCAGATAATTGGAATAAAAATACATTATCAACAAATGTCAAACTTTACTTTCAAAGTATTATCACAAAACTATTCCCTTCCCCCATTATTTGGTACGGCTTCCGCATAGAAACCCGTTTTTTAGACCAATGTTTTCCAGCTGTCAAGGATGAGGTTCAGTTACTCAGCTCTTTGTAAACCCTGCCCCCAAAATAAATACTGGAAGAAAGCACAGGTGAATGATAACAAACCTGGATCAACAATAGATCATTGAATCTGCTCACTGAAAGTTATAGACCTGACTTCAGCACTGAAGCTAATTAGTGAGGGTGTACGGCTTTATTTTCATTAAATGTCCATTGGAATAATAATTGGACTATCTCACAGAGTTGAAAAATTCATAGGTGACTTTTAAGCCAGAGGTGGGGCAACTTGGGGAAGTACATGGCCTTACATGATGTAAGTGTTCATATGTTTATTTTTCATTTTCTATCTCTGGAGACTAGAGCAGGAGAGTTTACAGTAAAAATTTTGGAACTTGTTCCATATATTTACATTAAAGGTGTAAAAAAAAAAAAAAAAACCTGTGCTACTATGATTCTAATTTGAGTTATGATCATTTCGCTCACATTTTCATGAGCAGTTTAGGCAATAACTACACTTTATTACAGAGCTCGTGACTATATAGGAAGAGGTGGCAGTCAAATGTTTAATCACCAGGATGGAATGGGCACGGAGGAGCCTAATAGACACTAGCTACAATCACTGGTACAAATGACTGAGCATGGTACACCCACCTCTAATCTCAGCACTTAGGAGGCAGAGGCAGGTGGATCTTTGTGAGCACAGGGGCAACCTGGTATACATAATACATTCTCAACTAGCCAAGGAGACACAGTGAGATTCAGTTTCATATATATATATAAATATATACATATGAAATATATATTTGTGTATATATATATGAAATATATATTTGTATATATATAAATATATATATTTATATATATATACACATATGTGTGTGTATGTATGTATGTGTGTGTGTGTGTGTGTGTGTGTGTGTGTATATATATATATGGACCAATGCTGAGTGGCAGCCAAGAATCAGCTCTGGTAAAACACACATCCCCCTCCCAGTCACTGGTTGCTGTAAGCATCCTTGCCTGAAGAAATTCTTCCATACAGGCCCTCACACACAACCCCTTTCTTAGTCACCAACTGGTTTCTGGCCTTGTGAGTATCATTACCTTAAGAAATTCTTCCATTTAGGCTCTCTGCTTCACCGAGCTGTGTTTTAATACCCACAACTCAACAGGTTCTGTTCTTTGACTTTTGAGAATCACTTATCTACAGCCCTCCATAATTCTGTTAACAATCTGCCATCCTGCTCCTTAAATTATGAGGTTGTAGTCACACCTGGAGATGCTGAACAGAGGGAATTATGATTGATCACTTCCCCCCTTCCCCTAGTCTGCTATCCTTATTTAGTTTTTCATGGAACTCTCAAAACCTGCCCAGTCTCATTCTTTATTTGCAACACACAGTATGTTCTAGAAAGCAGGAGGATAAGACCCATAAAACTCAGCAAATAAAACACATGGCATGGAGTATTTGATAAATTAAAGCTAGAATGGTAAGAAAACATTCCTCAGGATGGAACTATGTGTTTAGCCTGTTCTTTTCTATATTGCCACTAAAATGGGTATTTAAAGTCAAAACAATGGTGCACACAATTTCACAGATCTTTGTAAATCAATTGCTTCTTTTCAAGCCACTGAAGGGTAGCTTATACCATTTGACTCGTAAAGGTCCCTATCACCCAGGCTCAACTCTGCAGCATTTGTATATGTTGGCAATCTTGTTTTATATCAAAAGAATTCAGCTGTAAATGGAGAAGGGAGCCTTGCTTTCCTGGATGTTAAGTAGCTGTAGCTACAGCACACTTACCTCCATGAGCCTGCCCATGTGCTCATGAAATATGGCAGCGTAGTCTTTGATTTCATTTACTCGGCCATTCTTAGCGGCTTCAATGAGGACCAGGAGTGGAACTGTTGTGTACAAGAAAGAATCTGATATGTGATCTATAATAGCCTTGCGGATCTGAGAAAGGAAAAAAAAATATCCTTTTATTTCCAAGAAAAAGTCCAGGTTCTCTTCTAGTCTTATGATCCCATGGCTTCTAAAACTCATTTTATATGTTTCTTAAGCAGTCCATAACAATTGTAATCCATGGAACAGAATGTGAGCATCCTTTATAAGCAAGTCAAACAAAATATTCAGGATAAAAATATCAGGCAGCAATAATTCCTTGGCTCCCAAAAGTCAATAATTTTTATTATATTATATTTAGAACATAAGTAAAATTGTAAGTGGTAATTCAATATTTTTCCTAAAAGAAATTACATGATTAGGAGATTCAGTGTTTACAAATAAAATGCACGTATTGTATTTTAATAATTATAAATTTATAAAATGCTTTCTTATTGTAAGAATTGATCATACATTTTGATTAGCTTAATTGTAGACTTCATGGTAATTACATAAAGTGAGATCATCAATTGCACCAGATGGTAACAGATTAATAAAGCAAAAAGAATAAATGAATTTGAGGTCCAATTGCCTTCATTTGCTTTCATTGTTCTTGACCTCACACCTTAAATTATTAAACAACTATACCATTCTGCCGCAATTAGTTCTTTTAAATTAAATTACATGGAAGTTTACAAATGACATCATATAATTGCTATACTCAGCTAAAATATTCTGAAATTTAAAATGGCATTGAAAAATTAATTTATTGTATTTCTAACACTAAGATTACAGGAATTACAATATTCTGCTGTCTTTTAATAAACAAAATCAATGGTTATGACTGAGTCCTAAGGGTTTTGGACAACCTGATCATTTAGTTTAAAAACCTCTCTCAATTAAAAAAGTAGATAAAGATCAGATAGAAAAATTGTAATTTGCCTTCTGTGAGGACTATATTTTTGAAACCAGTTGACAGCTTAGTTTTAAATAGTTTGAGAATTGTTAGAATCTAGCTCAGTGACAGAACATTTGCCTTCCATGTGTGAGAGCACAGATTCCATTCTCAGCCTTTTGAAGAATAGAAAAAAAATGTGTTGTCTTCCTATAAGAATTGTAGGATGATAAATCCATCGAGACTGTCTTAGTCAGGGTTTCTATTCCTGAACAAACATCATGACCATGAAGCAAGCTGGGGAGGAAAGGGTTTATTCAGCTTACACTTCCACACTGCTGTTCATCACCAAAGGAAGTCAGGACTGGAACTCAAGCAGGTCAGGAAGCAGGAGCTGACGCAGAGGCCATGGAGGGATGTAACTTACTGGCTTGCTTGCTTCTCCTGGCTTACTCAACCTGCTTTCTTATAGAGCCCAAGACTACCAGCCCACAGATGGCACCACCCACAAGGGACCTTCCTCCCTTGATCACTAATTGAGAAAATGCCTTACAGCTGGATCTCATGGAGGCATTTTCTCAACTGAAGTTCCTTTCTCTGTGATAACTCCAGCTTGTGTCAAGTTGACCCACAAAAGTAGCCAGTACAGAGGCTATTAGCTTCTTGTAAGAAACTTCCTCTACTCTTATTGGCAGAGCTAGCTGAGAAGTGTGGTGAGATTTTTCGGCCTCCTGACAACACCCTAAACTTGAAGAAGATCCTCACTCAAGTTTTTGGCTCATTAGAAAGTTGGGTAAATCACGAATGGCAGCAAATTACTATTTACTGAACACTTGACAGAATGTTGGTGAGAGGTCACAAGGCAAGACTATGGCCACCAATGAATGACTAGTGTGTTTGCAGTTCATGAAGACTGGATCAGAGAAGTCAAGGGCACAGGATATGGCTGCAGTTGAGAAGTGTATGGTGTGTACATTTCAGAAACATAGGGGAAATGTAGCAAGGGAAGAAATTTTAGTGACAGCCCCCTGCCCCATTCTTTTGTAGAACTTGTAACTTGGATGTGACAGATAACTAACTCTGCAGTACAATTCATTTATGAGGGTCAAACTATGTGAGTTAGCTCACACACATGCTATAAAGAGAACTTTAATGATAGAAGCACAGAGAGGAGACATTCAGGAGTGCATTTGGAGGCACCACGATGGTAGACAGGCCTGTAGGAAGAGGAGGACTTTAAGAGAGTGAGAGAATAGTTAAAAGTACAGAGTACAAAAACGAGAAGACCAAACAGGTGTCAGCACTGTCACAGTAGACTTGTAGAAACTTTTTTTTGTAGACACCTGACTCCATCCAATGAAACAAGTGACTCTGAACAGCATTTCAAGAGGTAGGTATTCTGAGACCAGTGAAGTTGGAATTGTATGAACCCATATAGTCTAGCAGAGGAGTGTGGGGCACTAAACATTATAACTACAAAAACCCAGGCTACTGAAATATATGTATATGTGCATGTGTATGTATATGTATGTATAATACACATGTGATGTAGACAAATAAATACTCACATGCCCATATATATATATATATATATATATATATATATACATGTATATATATATATATATATACTTTAAAAAAAACTAAACTTAGACAGTAGAGACAGTCTGTGGAGTCTGATCTCTAAGAAGGTAGCTGGTGAACATGACAACCACAGGTTTTGTGTAGAGTTACATAGAGAAATTCTACCACTATTTCTTCAAAAGCAACTGGGAAGCAAGAGGGCAGACACTGAGTATGAATTGTCATGCCTGCGATTGGACTGTAAGATGAAAAAGTAAGATTTAGTATTAGCTACCTTGAAATGTGTGTTTAAAAATAGGCTGTTCTTTTTTATCTCCTGAGAGAGGAATTTGTCAGAAATCTGTGACTTGTAGAATAAAGGATTTAAGAGAAGGCCTAATTTTCTTCCAGAAAGCATTTAACCCAGGCAAATAACAAACTGCAGAATTAAGCAGCCCCACGGTTTTCTCAGGAGTCTCTGTCTTACTTGCTGATTGTAAACGCTTTATCCTGACGACCATAACCACAGTGAAAGGTGACAGAGGGCTTCAGCACTGCACGCCATACCCTCTGGGTATGTGCCCTGGGTCTCAGTGCTGGATTCTTTGAAGACACCTCATAACTATTTTTGTGATTCTGACTCAGGGCCTGTTCTATGTCTCTCTGAGGTTCTCACAAAAGTACAACTTGCAAGTTCTAGAGAACCTACATCCCCAAGACAACCATAAAGAACAGCAAGAGCTATTAGATCTGGCTTTTGTCATTGGCCAGACCACCTGAGGAGAAATTCTGATTTACAGAAGCCCTCAAGCCCACTATTTCCTGTAGCTGCAGCCTCAAAAGGATACCCCCTATTTTCTTCCTTGCTTGGCATTTACCAATATAAATATATAAATATATATATTTATATTTATATTTGGAACCACCTCCCAAATCAAGTTCTTACACTAAAGAACTATTAAGGCTCTGTTCTCATGAATGATATCTAATCTAAACCAGGTACCTTCCTCTGTTGTTAAATGCCCAGTTGTTCCCCACTGACCGGTTCTACATCTTCATACGCTCATCCCTGCAGATCTCTCTCTTGTCATTCTGCTTTGCACATCACTGGATGTAACTCTGCCATGTCCTACATTTTGCTGACCATTCAAAAGGAATTAGTATGGGATAAAAGTAGCCTGATGGGCAGGGGCCAATGCAGAAGAACTGGGATTGATCTGCTAGATCTTCATTTGTCTTTACATATTCCTTTGGGGCATTCTCTTTACACCTTGCCTATATATGTATTGATTAAAGTAGCTCTTAGCATATTTACTTTCATTCTGTTTTCCTGTCCAGGAGCTTACTATGTTTCTTTTACTCAATGATATACATATTTTTTAAAAATCCTAAAGAAGACACTAACATGCCAATTTTGACATAGAAGTCATTGTGCTAAAATTTGAAGTTAATGGGAAGCCAATAGGAATTGTGGGGTATGAATTTTCAATGAATACTTGCCTATGGTCAAATGTGAAAACTGTTGGAGCAAAGCCAGACTGAGGGGCTTTCTATTTTTTCTCATTGTAGCTTCGTAAAAGGTTTTAAGGCATCAATTTTTCTATTTCACGCTGATATAAGTGGTTTTGTATCTCAAATAAAATAATATACTTCTCTGCAATTGAAATACAAAAGTGAAAGCCCCATGTGGAAGCTGGAAGAAAGCCTTCCGTAGTTATCAAGTGCGGCAACAGAAAGAATATATTGTAAAGGGGAGATACAAGAGAAGCAAGTAAGCCTTGCAGAAAATAGTCCTTCTTTTAGAATCAGAGAGACTATTTGTGTACACAGGTGACCTTTTTAAATTTTAAGTAAGTGAGAAAAATATGTTTTGCAAAGCTTGACTGATCAATAAGAACTAAATCACGTAACCATTCAGCATCTGGTCATTGTGCTAAATTTGTGAGACATGGACTCATAAGAACTTAATATGTTAATGATGACTGGAAAAGGGCTAATAATGGCTTTCCAAGAATGTGCTTGTGCTCCCAATGTGGGAAACAAAGATGTTGCAAGCCAGGCAAACAAACAATTCAAAATCAATCAAGTGGTTGTGCTTCTTTTGTTTGCTGTTGTCAGAATTCTATTTTCATTGATAGATTATATCATTACTTTTGCATATATGAACTGTAATGCCTTGTCTTTACTAACAAGTGAGACTTTTAACCTGCCTTCAGTAAAAATCAAATGTGTCTCATTCTTCACAAGAGAGCAGAAGCAGGATGAATTTGGATGTTGTGATTTTTAATGAAATAAAAATGTGAAGTATTTTAAAACATCCTTCATTTATTGGGAGTTCTAACAGATAAGTGATTCTCTAGTAAATAGTAGGAGGCAAGGCAAAAGGATAAAGAAAAGTGACATTTTGAAAAATGTGTAAAATAAGTAATGGAGAAAAAAATGTATGACAATAAAGTTGGTGCGTTTGATTCTAGGGATTTTAAAAATGACACAGTCCATTCTCCTTGTCCCTCTGATGTGGGGCTCGCACACTTGGGCTTTAGTTATATTGAAGCTGGGGTAGAGCCATGAGGCCACCAAGTGAAGCTCAGCAAATTGATTAACTTGCGAATTCATGTAGCACTAGAGCATTATTTCTTCTTTCAAGGACGAAAATAAAGCAATATACCTGTTGAAGAGTTCTGGAAATATTCTGTAAGGGAGAGAGCTGATGATAATTATCATTGGAAATGTTTACAATCCATTGGGAAGAAAATCCTCTATAAAGGAAAAAAATGGCAGAAGAGGAAAGACTATGGTAAAAGAAGTATACATGTACTTAAGTGCTCTCAGAAAGTAATAAGAATTCCCGCTGGAGAAAGCAACTAAGGTTTGCTGGGAGAAGTCGCACCCATACTATTACTGAACTTGGGTGACTTAAGATTAGGAGAATGACAGGGATTACAGAAGGGGTGGAGCTCAGGGTGCTATGAGCATCCCATCAATATGCTGAACATGGCGAGCCTGTGACTGTGTATGGAAGGAGGAGGTACCCATTTGCTGAAAAGAACATAAGGATTCCTCCTTTTATCAGAGGTGGATGAGTATGTCTCTGATGAGGAGGAACTGAAGAGAAAAAGGACATTAAGAATAAAAATAGAATGTCCAAGTTTCACTTAACAGTAACCGCTGGACTGAGAGTGAGGTACCAGATGGAGGGGTTGGAGAAAGGTCTGAAGGAGTGGAGGGAATTGGCAGCCCCGTGGAGGGAGCAAGAGCGTCAATGGGCCTGACCCTCCCCCTGGTCGTCCTGGAGTTCAGACCACTAACCAAAGAATACACATCTATTGACCCATGGTTTGGACTACATATGAGGCAGAGGAATCACCTCGATGGCCATCAGGGAGAAAGGAGAGGACTTTGGGCCTGAGGGTACTAGAGGCCCCAGTAAAAGGGAATGTCAAGGTGGGAATATGGGAATGGGTGGGCGGGTAGGTGGGAGGAGGAATTCCCTCACAGAGGCGGGGAGGGGGAGGGGATAGGGGGTTTCCAAAGAGGAGACCCAGAAAAGGGGAAACATCGGAAATGTAAATAAAGTATCAAAAATAAAAAAAAATAAAAAAAGAATAAAAATGTGTGATCAAGTCACTGAGAACGTAGGGCATCATGACAAGAACTTTGACTCTGCTCCTAATAAAATGGGTGAGGAAGCCACAGAGCAAGAAAAGGTGATACAAAATAATTGACTATGTCATGTGCTAGAACATTCCATCTTCATGCTCGGCAATGTATAGCGGCCACTATGCTTCTAGACATTCCTTAGAAATGTATGGCATGGCTTACAGGCTCCATCATTCTCTGACCTAAAGCTAAGGCATTTCTATTACTGATGAAAAGGTGATGGTTATGTAATGGATAAGAATGGATGAGCAAAAAGAGAGGTTCTTGGGACATTTTACTAAAAATAAAGCCATTTCTAGAACAAGAGATGGTCATTAAATATTTCAAAGACAGTCTAAGAGCAGGGCTTTGCTTTTGTGGGAAAAGGAACCTATGTAAGCCATTTAGAATAAACTCTGAAACCATAAAAAATATGAAGAGATTACTCATTTTACAGCTTCATTTTTTCTTTCTTTCTGAGACATGGTATCATGTATTCTAGGCTGGTTTTAAACTCATTTGTAGCAGAGAGTAGCCTTGTATTTTTGATCATCCTGCCTCTATATCCTGAGTGCTGATTTGACAGGTATGTACCACCATGCCCAGTTTATGAGTTAGGGGTCAATACCAGAGCTATAAGCATGCCAGGGAAGCATTCAGTGAACAAAGCTACATTCCAAAACATCAACCACATACTCAAACTATATACTCAAATAATAGACTCCACAGTGGTAAATGAAGTCATTTTGGTTGTGCAAAAAGAGTATTTGGATAATGACAATCACAGAAACTAAGAATAATCGTCTTGAAGACTGTGTGCCTCCGAAGATGGTTCATCACCCACGCCTTCACACACATGTGTGCTGCTTCTCTGGATGATCCTTCCTGCTCCTTCATTTACAGTGAATTTGGTGGCTGTGTTGAACCTGCATAATGCAGAAGAAACCATTTTCTTTGACTATGGACCTCAACTCCCAATCTGGGTCGTGGCATGATTGGTGGTTTTCTATCACCGTCACAAGTGAAAGCCATGTAGAAGGAGCCCAGGAGATATACACAGTCACAGTGGCTCCTATTTAGGGTGATTCATGAAAGAGGAAGCTGAAACAAATGTGTTGTGGACCTGGAGGATCCCCAAAGCTCAGCTGTTCGCTACAAACTGAAAGGACGCAGAGAAAGCATTATCTACCCTGATGTGATGGATCTTACCAAAGACGGTCAGAAGACAATCCAAGCATGATTATAAGACAAAATACAGGGCACACAGGAAGATTTGAATTTCAAGCAAATACAATTCTTTTTTAAAAAATGAAAGTATGTACCATCCCACGTTTGGAACTTAATTATACAAAGACCTATTTGTTACTAAACTAAAATTCGAAGTCAACTGGGCATGTTGGGCTTTGATTTGCTAAATCTTCTAATTTAGCATGCAAGAAATTCCTTTTGCTTAAGTCTTTGAGGAAAATAATAACTGGAAAGGCTGGGGAAGTTTGAATGTAGATTAGAATTTTATGCATAGCATTGCTGGTGGCACACTAGATGGAACTGTAAATGTAACTTTTATTCTCCTGTAGAAATTGCTGTCTCAGGGGCTTATTGCCTCCATCTGCTAACCTAGGCCTAGTCTTGGAAGCTTCTAGCATCCATACAATCTTACCTAGACCTAGAATGATTTCAGCCTCTGAGACTTACTGCTGAATAAGCTCACCATTTGGAGCTTTTTCTGAACTCTGGCTGGCTGGTCAACCCAACTGTTTTAGCTTACAATGCCTCTCCATGATGACTGATTCAAACTGGTTTCTTTCATCTTCTGACTGAATTGCTCTCCTTGGCCTCATACCACCTTTAGCAATATGTTCTAGTTTTCTGGCTCATTCTGTCTTCACCTGTGTCTGGCTTGTTCTCTCTCTGGAACCTGTCTCTACACAACTGTCCTGGGAAAACTGCCTTCCCTCCTTTTCTCTCTGTGCTGTTCTCACCTAAGTACCCTCTCTTTTCTTACTGTTCAAAGTGAGAGTTGGGAACACCCCTTCTGTCAAATCTTTCTCTGATCCATCACTTGGTCAGGCACTCAATTAGATATCACTTTCAAACATGGGTATTTCCTTCTATAAACTAACTTTATCTTCATTGTCTGGGATTAAAGATTTATATACTAAGGGCATTTCTGTATTCCAGCCAGAGTAGCCATGTTGCTGGATTAAAATCCCTCTATATGGAAGAGACAGGGACAAGAAATACTGTGGTTGAGATAGAAATAGCTCTTCCAAACTGTAGGAAGAGCAGTAGGGGCAGGAATTTTAAGGGGGGGCTGGGCAGTGTGGCTGAGCTGGTAACGTGCTTGCTGGGCAAGCAGAAAGCTCTGGCTTCATATCTCATCCCTCAGAACAAGCTAACCTAGTGTGGTAGTGTATACCTGTAACTTGGAGCACTTGGAAGGTCAGACATAGGAGGCCAGCTTCGGATATAGGAGACTATGTACTGAAAAGGGGGTAAGAAATCCCCCAGGAATTCTGAGGGTTCACGCTTCTGAGTAAATGTCTAAGTCCTGACTCAGTGCCCCTAGTTTACTAGGACCTAACCACACAGTATGATGTTCTCATCTGTGTCCCAAAGAGGCTGCACTGGTACACTCTTATCACTCTTGTTTCCCATAATTCTAAGTGCTGACAGTGAAGGGAATTCACATCAAGGCCCTCAAGCTAAGAAAGCATGAATTGAACAGAATTTAAATTTCACAGCCACCCTGTCCAGAAATCCTTTCTATTCTGTATCCAAATCTACTTCTGAATTAAAATACGCCCCAGCCATTTCTCTAATTCTTCCCATCTAACTACAATAATATATAGCATTAAAGGCTTCTGGTTAAAAGCTTTTTTCCCTGCTTTTATGAGTTAATGGTGACCATATTATAGCTGTTCATAAGGAAAAAAGATCTGGTTAATAACAGTGGAAAGGATAGGAAAACAAAGGCCTAGTCTGGGGGCTGAGGATGGAAATTAACTTGTGTCCTAACACAGGGCTTCTCAATTCCTCAGTAATATCCTTTCTGATCTTCTAATACTAGTGATTAACTACCAAAAATTTGTCTCAACAGAAACTAATTTTTGAAGCAGCCACAAACCACGATGAGGAAAAAATGGAAACTAGATGTTCTCTGAAGTAGGATGAGAAATTCAGTCTGTACTTGTCTTAGTTAATTATGATGTTTTGAAACACTGTGAACAAAGCAACTTGGGGAGGAAAGGGTTTATTGGGTTTACACTTCCTTATCACATTCCATCAGGAACTGAAACAGCACAGGAACCCAGAGGCAGGAGCTGATGCAGAGGCCATGGAGGAGTACTGCTTACTGGCTTGCTCCCCAAGGCTTGCTCAGCCTGCTATCTTATAGAACCTAGGACCATCAGCCCAGGGGACCCCTTCCCCACTGATCATTAATCAAGAAAATGCCCTACAGTTTTGTCTATTTACAGCCCAAATTTCCATCCCCTTAGATGCCTCTAACTCTGTAAAGCTGACATAAAAACCAGGCAGCACAGTGTGTGTTCACTGCTATACAGGTGTCTGTGTATGTGCTGAATACGCATGGAAGGACAGAGGATAACGTCAGCTGCCATTAGTGATAATTCACACCCCTTTCACTTATGACAAAGCCTTCTACTGTGGGGAGCTCACCAAGAAGTCTAGACTGGCAGGGAAGAGAGGACCAGAAATCCACTTGTCTCCACCTTCTCAGTACTTGGATTACACACACACACACACACACACACACACACACACACAGCTGTTTCAGAGGTTTCTGTGGATTAAACTGGGTCCTCTTGCTTGCAAGGCAAGCACTTGACCAACCAAGCCACCTCTCCAGTCCAGCACTGTGCATTTACTTAATCTCCAAAACCCTATTTCACATTATGCATTGCATTGTATAAAAGATTCAGAGATGAAATCCATGCCTCAGAACTCACATCTCATGAGGACAGAGCCAAGTTTCCATTGCAATTCTGCATGACATTAAGACACATGCTCCTTTTCCCGTCTTCTGTTTGCCACAAAACATCTGAGGCATACAGATGTGGAAGGTAGAAGCTTGCTTTTCTGGTTTTCTGTTCGTTAATTTTAAATGCCCAGAAACAATAAACAGTGTGACAATGAAGGAAAGCTCCTTTTGATCTCTTATTCCTGTCCAGTGCCTCCCTTTCCCCTCACCTGTCTGTGGAGGTCTCTTGTCTTCTTGCCCATGTTGGCAATGGCAGCATTCAGGGTATTACTCCTTTCTGTTTTTCCAGCCTGCAAGAAAGCAAAATACTGACATAAGCAATGCTACCAGATTACTCTTTATCACTTAGCAATTTGCTTTTGAAATTTCCTGAAAATAACAGCTTGAAAATTCAAGAATAGTTTTCAAAACTGCTATGACAGTGCGTATGATTCATGAGCACTTCACTGAAACACCAAGTAGAACGGCGATTAGAGTGCACATTATTTTCTTCTTTAAGCATCTGTAATATTTCTGATACAGGGTTTGGTCATATTCAATATGGCAGTAGGCAGAGCATTGTCTCCAAAAAATCTCTGATCTTCATTCTTAACAAGTCAACACCTTTAACTGCTAAGCATGCAATTAGCTTAAAAGCATTAGATGCCCAATTTGTCAACTTCCGTGGGAGTTTCTGAAGTCATTTTCTTGGTGTATTGTGTAAGTTATGCAGAGCCATATTGGAGTTTTGCTAAACACTAAATAAAATATGCAGTGCAAATTCATACAATTTGCAAAAGTTGACCACAATTTTAGCTGACAATATTCTAAGAACAAATTGTTTTAAGTGAGAACTCAATGCTGCTTTTGGCTGCTTTTAATTTGTGTGATACCTTTTCATTCTGTAAGCAGAACTGTTTTCTCTGTTGCGTTCTTTAAGCTAAGGCTTGGGCTTCTCGACACAAACACAGAGTCACCTTGGTTGATATTTTCTATATAATATTGTTGTGGGAGACAGCTGGGTTGAATCTAATCATGCTTTCCCTGTGATACCTCCTAGAAAAGAGATTGGATATAATCATTGTGTTTCACCTCTAGGAAAATTGCTGCTGCTTTTAGATTAATAAACTGCAAAGGGCTCTGAGAGGAGACCTTGAAAATCAGCAGCCAGCCACTGAGCTGCCGGAATGGACTACAGGAAAGGAGACGCTGAAGCACACACAGGCAGGAAGAACATGAACACTCCCTAGACTGAACTCCCAGAGAAATCCTATACCTTAAAATAGGGCAGTGTCTTCACAACAACAACAGAAATACAGGTCATCTATTGCACTCTATCCTGGTTTTCCTGGTCTCCTGCCACCACCTCACACACGACTCTCCACAGTGCCACATTCCCAAGGTTTTCTGTCTCCATCACCCAGAGTGCTTTATACAGTCAGAACTGTTAAAAATTCTTGCCATCCTGCCAAGGAGTCACAAAAGAATTTGCTCAATGCATGACAGGCACTCCTTGAAACAATTCTCCCATGATCACGAGCAAGCTCTTGCCTCTTCTGGTTCATTTCTCTACATGCTTGTGTCATCCCCGGGCTTTCTCAGGACCCTTACCGCAATTACTTGCAAGGGAGTTCTTGAACATATGAGTCCTTGAATTAGCAACTTCACTCAAGGTGCAACTGGTTTTAATTAAGGCTCCATAAAAAGCCAGAGAAGTTAATAATGAACATAAGAGTTTACCATTCAGCCCAAACACACAACTGAATAACTCTCTTTGGCAGTACCCATTGAATTGCAGTTACATGTAGATTTTTGTCAGCCATCAGATGTGGAAAACTGGCCATCACTTGAAAATATGCAATACTCTGCCGATGCTTGCTATTTATGGACATATGTCTACTAGGTTCTCCTCAGGGATGTAGACAACAGTAGAGATTGTCTGTTAGCCTTGGTATATCTACACATACACACACACACACACACACACACACACACACACACACACACATGCAAACACACACACAAAACCACAGGTGCACACACACACACATGAAAATAAGAGATTTTAATTTTAAAAGAGTATATAATGTGCTTATGACAGGAACTGTCCATAGTAAAAGAAGGGAGAAGGAAAGGAAGGTGGAGTAGGAGATATTGGTAATGGGTCATTTCGCTGAGAAAAAAAGAAAGTCCGTGATACCAAAGCAATAGTTGAGAGTGTACTCAAACGAAATGTGATTACTTCAACAGCTATAGATAAGCAGTCTTTATATTAGACGGAGAGAATTAGGAAGCATTAATTGAAGGCTACATAAAGTAATGGCACAGACAGATCTACAATGGGTCTAAATACATCTTCTAATTTTACATAGAGAGCCTGACTTTCATGCTCTAGCTTTGTGCATTATTAGCTCTTAGTTCTATCGTTTCCCATTTCATGAAAGCAGAGATAAGACCAAATGGGCAGGAGTTAGGACAAAGAGATTCCTATGCCCTCTAGCCCCCTGCCCTGGCATCAGGAATGATATGAGAGGCTCCTGTTGTGTTGGCTGTAAAAATTCACAAGCCTCTGTGCTGTGTGATTCATCAGAACAAGTAAAAGATGTCATCCTACCTAGACCTAGCAGCAGACAAGCACAGAGCTTTAATAAAGAATGACGGGAGCCGAGAGCAGGACACGATTCAGTAAGGACTTTAAAGATGATTTCCTAATTTCTACCCAGAGCTTAACCCTAGTTTAAAATATTTCATTGGGTCAAAGGTACTTTGTTCCCTGGGTGATGATAAATAGACCCTAATGTTATAGGAATTATTAAATTTTCTCTTTTATTCCTTCCTTTTATCTCCCACCCTAAATACCGTTCTTTTTTCTCACCCCCAGGTTTTTATTGGGTTCTTGCTCTATTTATCCAGATTTATTTGGCTTCACTTGAGCCACTTTATACCTCTTTTTCCTTTTGCATGACACAAAAATAAATAAAGCAAGGAGAAATGGCCCTGTCCTGTTTAAAAGCACCTCATTCCTTCTGCTTTCAAAGCCTTAACAAATCCCCAAGTGATGAGCTAGGACTAAAGGCAAATTCTGTGTTCTGTGATGAGGGATGGCTAGGGCAGGATATTAAAACTAAGCCATAGATAACAGCCAGGACCTGCCTATCACCAAATGCTCAGAAGGGAAGATGTGCCTTTAAAGAATCCTTGACAGGATCCATCTTGAAGTCAGTACAGCTCTGCGAATGGCAAAGGGATGACTTTCAGAGAGAGTCAGGGAGAAAGATGTTGAGAAAACTTGGCACGGGTCAGGCACTATACAAAGAAAGCCACATAGTTTATTTCTCATCAGAAATATACTTCCCATAAGAAAAGACTTTGAGAAAAACAGTCCTGAGCATGATTTAATCCAATAAAATACCATTAGAATTGTTCTGTGCATATCGATGTCATTCTGGTTATGATCTTGACTATGAACCTTTCCATCAATGTTCTATGTCACTAACCATTGCTATCATTTCTTTGGAGCTGTCTACACCTTTGGAAACAAGCAAATGAATTTACTCTCTGATTTACCCTAACCTGAGTGCCTGTTTCCTACAGGGACTCAGCCTCAGAGAACTTTCTAATATTACATTGTTCAAATTAGTAGCCACTTATCATATAGCCATTTAATTTAAGTATAAACTAAAATTACATAACATTAAATTTTGATTTCCTCAGTGTCTCAGTTTAAAAGTAGTAGTAGTAGTAGTAATAGTAGTAATAGCAATAGTATGTGTGTGTGTGTGTGTGTGTGTGTGTGTGTGTGTGTGAGTGTCTAGTATGTCTGTATATAAGTGTGTCTCTGTGTGTATATGTTTGTGTATGTGTGTGAGTATGTTTGGGTGTGTGTGTGTGTGTGTGTGTGTGTGTGTGTGTGTGTGTGTGTGTGTGGTGTGTTTGGTGGCTGATATACTAAACACCATGGATATGGAACATATTTCCTTACTACAGAAGAATTTGCAGAATAGTGTTGTGTTATTTTTTTTTCCTTTTTTTTTTTTTTTTTCTTTTTTTCAGACAGGGTTTCTCTGTGTAGCCCTGGCTGTCCTGGAACTCACTCTGTAGACCAGGCTGGCCTCGAACTCAGAAATCCACCTGCCTCTGCCTCCCAAGTGCTGGGATTAAAGACGTGTGCCACCACTGCCCAGCCCATAGTACTGTGTTAAATACTTGCTTCTTATTTGCATGCAAGCAATCACTAAGTGGCAATTCAAGATACTGGAAAGCAACTGCACAGTAAACTAAACTGTCAATCCTCAAGTTACTTAGCCTGTGGTAGAGAAAGCTGGGTTTTAATCACATCTGTTCTCTGCCTTAAAACTCTTCCCTCTTCCCCATTGCTCATGAAATTCACAATAAATTCTTTATCTTGGTTGTCTAAGGTCTTACAAAACTTAATCTTTGGGTTTGCTTATTAGCAAATGGTAGGACACCTCGATGGGTCCTTTTTTCTAGACAGTGCATCTCAACTCAGGAGCGCTGCTGGGGAGAAGCCCCTTTGATTATTGCCTCCTGCTTTTCTCAGTATGGATATCTTTCAAGTTATAGATCTCAATTACTGTGCCTTAAAGAGGTTTGTGGGTCTCCTCAGCTGTTATTCGTCATTGCCTTCCATACTTTCTTACTCTTCTTGGGATTTTTCAATAGCACATAGTTTAATAAACAGATCTATGTAATCAATACAATTTTGTGACAGACACCACATGAGGACCAAACAACACCTTCAACATAATGTCTGCCTCAGCAGAAGACAGAAACAGAGACACAGAATTTAACAGGAACGTCTGAGACAACCCGGAGAGTGACGGGATAGCACTCTCATTAAGCTGAGGGTAAGGATAACTTTTCAAGGAAGCAATAACGCAGTACTGAAGAATATCTGAGACTCACGAAAGTAAAGGGAAGAGCCAAGGATGTGAGGTGGGGAAGGACAGCTTGAACAAAGGCCAGGATCCTAAGGAATATTTGACAACTAGCATAAAATGTGTGAAGCTTGACCTGTTGGCCTTTGCCACACTAAGAAATGAAATTGGTCCTACAGACAACTGAGAGTCATACAATTTAATCAAGTGAGTGAAACGGTCAGGCCATTATATCAAAAGGGGCTGGAGTCTTCACAGTGGATTTGAAGGCATCAGGACACAGGCAGAATTAGAATCAGATGGCCACGGCTCTAAGAGAGATGAGATGTGTTGAAGTGAATCCTTGACGCTCAGGAGAAAGCAAAGTGATGGACTCGGGGCTCGGTCCTGAGTCAAAGAGGTAGGGGAGGTACTGGCAGATGCTGGCAAGTGAAAGACAGACAGCAGGGCCTGCTGCAGCGCAGAGATGGGTGACTGGGTGATGGGACTGTACTCATTTCCAGAGGAGATTCTGGTGAGCACAAGGATCTCCACTCCAATAACAAGACAAGTAGCTGCTTGCCTGCATCACTCGAAGCCATTTGTCACCTCCAAAGTTTGGAACTCTTTTGCACAGATTTCAACACGCATAGCATTAAACACTGCCTTGCGCGTATAAGTGTTCAAAAATATTTGCAGAATAACAGAGAATGAAAACAATTATTTGTGAACAAGTCCTCTACTGCTGTTGTTCCTCAATTTTCCAAACATAAAGGTTTGCTACCAAATCTTCTTATACGCATTTATGACTTTCAAATTCTAGATCGGACCACATTTTTTTTCTCCCCAAAACTTACAGAATAGTCTGCTTTTTATCAAACAACTTCTTGTATAAGCAAATCACTGAAAATGTGCTGAAACATATGTAATATCAACTTGAACACATAAAAGGAGACATTTGAAACATCATGGTTAATGAAAACAATGTTCTTGAAAACATGAAGCCCCAAACACTAGAAATGAGGAATTAAACAACAGTTTCTCAAATTGATAATCAAATGAACATGTCAGTGCGGAGATTCCCTGAATAGAATTTAAAGATCAGGAAATGCTTTTTGGTTGTTTTGTTATTTTTCTTTTTTACTTTTTTATGTATGCCGTTTTTTCCTCAAACTTTGAAATGAAACATTTCCCTTTTAGTGTGAAATTTTTATTTCATGGTGAAGATGAAATATGATGTTCTTAAACTTAGTTCTTCTCTGTAGAAATAACTTTAAAAATATTTTATGCTTAACAAATAGCAGAGGGAACAGATTTTAGACCACATTTTTCAGGCATGAAAGGTATACAAATAGACAAGCCTGCAAACTGAAACCTCCTCTCTAGAATCCCACTGTACTGCAGCATATCAAGAAAATGCCTCCACTGGGCATGCTGAATAGTCTTCCTGAAGCAAGCACTGTGATATGGAAATAAAAGTAAAACAAACCAAACATCAACTCTGACATTTGAAATAGCTTCACTTTGTAAAGTCACAGTATAGAAATAGAATAAGACTATGAGACTGGTAAAAGAAAACAGAAAAAAAAAACCCAACATGCTTTGGGAGAGTAAAGTGATTAAGACTCTTTTGATGAGAGCTTCAAAGTAGAGAAAACAAAAACCAAAATTACTCCAAACTATATTTTAGGCAAGGAGCTAATACTAGAAATTATAAGTAACAATAACTCAACAACTCAACAAAAATACCCTCAATAAACCAAAAAATGGACATAGGGCTGGGTGGGTGACAGGTTGTATGCCTGTAACCCAGTCCTACCAAGTACAGAGAAAGGCAGATCTTGGAAGATTATTGGCTGGCCCACCTGTAAGACAGAATGGAGACCCAAAATCAATTCCAAGGACTGGAGTTAGTAGCTAATAAACCTGTGACCCCAGCTCCAGAGGATCCAATGCCCTCTACCAAACACCATGGTCACCTGCATGCAAACAAATTCACTATACACAATTACAAATTAAAAATCAAGTGGCGATCAATCAAGAAAGGACGCCCATTGTTAACCTGAAACCTTCTCATAATACACTATTCATATAGATAAAATACACCTCAAAAATAAATTATGAAAGTTGTCAACATTCCGAATTTTCTCAAAAGAAGGCAAAAACCGATGAGTAAGCAAATGAGAACCGTAAGTAGGATTCAGCATCACTAATCACTGGGGAAATCCAAACCAGACCTCAAAGCCACAGAAGCTCACTCCAGCTAGAATGGTTATTGCAGAAAGGAAAAAGGCAATAATGTTCCTGCTGATGTGGCTGGGCACAGAACCTGCAATAAAACTGATGAAAATATGTCTTATTATAAGCCATAAGCCACTATGAAGAAAAGTAAAGGGATAGTACACAAAATTAAGATTAATGTTACATTGACCATATGATACGGAAATTCCACAACTAGAACTCTCACCAGGACGGGAAGTCAGTACGTTGAGTCCCGTG
>CM052720.1:26967007-26997536 GCA_028551405.1 Uromys caudimaculatus | reverse complement strand
GAGGATGTTAGAGGCCCCAGTAAAAGGGAATATGGGGATGGGTGGGCGGGTTGGTGGGAGGTGGAATTCCCTCATAGAGGCGGGGTGGGGAGGGGATAGGGGGTTTCCAAAGAGGAGATCCAGAAAAAGGGAAACATTGGAAATGTAAATAAAGTATCAAAAATAAAAAAAAATTAAAAAAAAAAGAAACTCTCAGTCTCCTACATGAAGTTTATAATAAATGTATTGCTTGATGTCAATGTGTACAAGGAAACAGGTGTAGACTTTTCCAAAACATGGATCTAGGTTAGCACTGCATTAAACTGATGTATTAATTTACCAAGGAATGACATCATCAGAATTCTATCTCTTCCCATCTGGGAACATGATATTCATGCCCAGTTATTTATTTTACTCCATTAACACTTAAGGTATACATTTATGCCCATTTATTGAAATACTCTAGGTAGTATCTATGTATACTGATAGTGTGACAAGATTTTTCCCACTACCAGATTCATATTTTAATATATATTTTCTATGTCTTGGCTCTTCACAAAATACTTTTGTCCTTCTAAATTTCTTAGACTTACAATCAAGTAACCCACAAGCAATGATTATGAGTCTCTTCTTTCTTCTGATATTACCTTTGCTTATTACTTTCGCTTAGGTGACTCGCTCAAGGTGCTAAATAATGCAGAAAGATGGCAAAACAGTTCCTCGCCATGTGCATTCTACTAAAATGCCCAATATATCTTCAGGTTACATGTTTTGGGTTGACAGCCAGGCTTCAGGAAGTTCATTTATTCCTATTTAATTTACATCGTACTCAGAAGAATTTCTGACTTTTGACAAATCCTTTCCATGCATGTTTCTATAATTATGATTTTTTTTGCTTCATAATTTTCTTTTAACAGAATAAATAGATGCATTTCTAATTACGAAATTCTCCTTTGTAGCTCTCCAACACTTGGATGTACAAAGACGGAATGGAGGTGTTCTGTCTCTGCAGTCTCTTTCTGCCAAACTGTTCTGTCCCCCACATCCCTAAAGCCACTCCTCCCCTGCATCCTCTACCTCCCTGGAAAATAACACCTTCCATCCAGCGAGAACGCTGAAGACATCTGAGATCACTGCTTTCTCTGACTCCCACACCCAATCTGTCCCTGTGTTCCCTTTGATAAAGCTTCTGAAACATCTCTCAACCCTCGATTTCCATCCATTGACTTGTTGCAGGCTCTCAGTATCGCCTCCCCCTCTAGTTAGAAGTTTCTAACCAAATTTATGGACTCCCATTTTGCTCATTCACACACCCAAAATACCTCCAGCCAGAACCTGAGCATGACAGTTTGTTGCTTAAATTCCTCCAATTCTTCCTCTAAATAAAGATTTATGTAACCAATGACTGCCTTTGGGAACAGCAAGCGTGTTAGCATCCACTGCATGGTGATTATTTCAAATCTCTATTATTGTTGTCTGAGCTACTCTATCCCGAAACAATTGGCTTCCTGCTTATGTCGCACTTCCTCAAAAGCTCCTTTAGATATTTTTGTCCATCTGGATTGTCACTCTCGTAAAAATGCGTACTCTGTGACTAACTATTAGCCTAATCATCTTCCCTCCCTGTTTCATTTCATCTCAGAATCTTCGGTATTTGGCAGAGCACTTGGCTCAGTGTGAAGACTCAGTTTCCTTGGGATGTGCACCTACACTGGAACTTAGGTGAACGGGTGCTTATTTTAAAGTTGCTAGCACAGGACCACAGAAAGCAATGTCACAGAATTCTATGCAGGCACTGCTTCATGTACCAAACAACGCAGTCAGGACATTCATGGCCCACAAAAGGCAGCCTGTACTGTGAGACACCCTACTGAAAAGATGCCCGAGTTTCTCTGGGTACTTCAGACTTGGGGGTGGGGGCATGCGACACAGGTTCAAGGGCAGAACTGTCTAAATAGCAAAGAAGAAAACAGAACAATTGCCCCTTTCGTCTTGTGACCGGCTAAGAGAGAAAAGAAGAAATAAGAGTCTGTCACAGGCCACTTTTCTGTTACTGTAATAAACACCACAAACAAAAGGAACGGAGGGAAGAAAGGACTTATTTCAGTTCAGAGGTTGCAACCCTTCATAGAAATAAGTAAAGACAGGAGTTTGAAGCAGAGAACATGGGGGAACACTGCTTATTGTCCCCCCCAGATCACAGTCAGCCACCTTTCTTATGCAGCCTACCCCATCTACACAGAGATGATACACAGTGGATTCAGACCATTCTATATTAATTAGCAATCTAGCAAAGGCCCCACAGATATACCCAGAGGTTAAACTGATATGTTATAGAAGCCTAATTAATAACCTGAGAACAAGGTGAAGGGGAGAGCCATCCCAGAAATACAAATACATTACTGTTTAAAAAATTATTATCCTGGGTGGTGTAGAATGTGGAGCATCTCAGGCTCTCCTATCCAGTGGCTGTCTTACATCATAGAAATAATCAGTTGCCCTCACTTATCAATAGCATTTTCTGCCAAAATTCATTGGAATTTGCAGGACATATTGGGAAATATGTATAAGCTTCATTTTAATTTTCTCAAACACTAAGCCAAATAGCAGCTGCCCTTCTAGTATCATGTGAACAAAGCTTATGAGATGCTTGGGTGTCATTCCTGAATGTTCTTGGTGACCACACCAGTCCCACTTAGGCTCCAGTCTCTAGAGCTGAACTCAGAGCCTAGACTAGCTCTGTTTCACTGAATAGATTGAGTTTGATGTCTTAGTATCGAACTGGTTTCCCTTTCTCAGTGTAGTCGTATTGACCATCAATCATGTGCCAATATCTGAGCATCTCCTTCTTGGTAAAACAAATCAAATAATTTAAGCTCAGTGAAGCAAATCTCCAAAGATAATAAAGCAAATGAACCAAGAGTATTTGTGTATCCAAACTTCTGCCAAACACAGTGAGTTTAGTACAAAGGTTATTTGTAAATATTTTCTATAACAGTGTCTCAATCTTGAGGGTTGCAGATGATAGTGAACTATTTTGTAAATACAGAATATAATTGCATACCTTATGAAAACAATAAGGTTCAGTCATAATTCAGTGAACAAGGTAGAGCAGGAGACAACATACAGTAATGTCTGGAATCAATCAACTAGAACTAGACGGTCAGAATTACAACCTTAGCCTAATAATGTCTTAACATGTATTTCATGGCTCTGATGAGACAGTTGACCCTCTAGATCTTCATTTCCTAATCTGTACATTTAATCCCTACTCCATGTGATAAGGAATAAATAAATGGATACATTTAAAGTACTTAATACTCTGGAACACTGAAAGCTCTGAAAACTGTTAGCCATTTATGAAAGGGCTGCAGGAAGCCAGGTTTGCCACTTGTCTTCTTACTCATCTTTGTTCTCTCAGTTTGTTTCCTTATCGCTAAACAATCAATTGAAAGAGCTACCTCAGGGCCAGCAATATGGCTCACTCAGGAAAGGTGCTTGTCACCAATGCTGACAACTGATTTGAATACCATAGAGCCACATGGCAGAAAGAGTTAACTGATTCCCCCAAGTTATTCTCCACAAATTCACAGTAGCATGTCTGTGCATAAACAGACACATAAATGAACATTAAATAAATACAGAGAGATCGTTTACTGGAAATTACAATTTAATAAATGCAAATTCCTGGCTGAAACTCACTACTGAGCTGGGAGAGTGAGGGCTTCAGTCCCTGCATGTACACTTTCTCTTGAACATTAAGTGACATCTCTGATTTTTGTTGCTGTTTTGATGAAACCACAGCAATACTTATTTTGATAATTTTTTTAAATTAATAGCTTCTGCGGATGCATTATGATAATTGTTCATCACTTGGTCTTTATAGATACCCACTCAAGGAACATAAATATGAACACAATTCTGTATGCTTAATGAGAAAAAAGGAAGTACATGTGATTTGCAAGTACAGCATGCTCAGAGATCTCCGATATTCAATTTTCTCATCTTCCAAGCCCCTTGCTCGTGTGATATCTATGTTTAAATTCTTAATCTAAGACAGATTTCTCTGTGGCAGCCACTCTCCAGCTGCTGCAATTTTATCTTGTCAGTGGAGTCTTTGGTATCCTGACTAATGAAACACACAAGAGGCTTTTCTTCCCCCTATTCATTATCACTAAAAGCATTCTGGTATCTTATTTGGCAATAACAGGTGTCTACTCAGTTTGTGAAACAATTGAAAGTGTCTGCTGTAAGTCATGCTTGTCGGGCGCCTGGGTTCCATCAGAGTTAGCAAACTTTAACTCTCAAATGCCACTTCAGTAAATCAGTACCATGGACAGTTTCAGGCATCATACAGTAATAACTTCATGGAAAAGAAAATTCACATGCAATTAGTCTATTATTTTAGTAAATTCTTCTAGAGCTCAGTGATCTTTCAGCATAAAAGAATTATGTTTTAATATATTCAAGGCACTACAATGGATATGGAGATTGTTGAAAATTAAGACAAGGTGACTCCTACCCTTAGAAGGCTCATACTCTTTGACTGAAGAAAGTAAAAGACTTCAAAAATAAAAATAAAAATAAAATGTACCATTTAATAGATTCTAAGTGGATGGAGTGAGGATCAGGTTGGTAGAGCACTTGAGTGCTTGCTGGCATACATTAAGCCCTAGGTTCAAGCCACAAAATTGCATAAATTACAAGTGGTGATGCATATCTGTAATTTCAGTGCTAAGGAGTTGGAAAGAAAAGGATCAAAGTTGCAGGCCACCTCTGTCTTCCTTCAGAATTCTAGCCTGAGCTACATGAGACCATGTCAAAACAATTCTAAGTCAAAAGGCACGCGATCAAATATGCCTTAAAGAATAGCTCTTGTTGGAAAAGAAGAGAGTATGCAGAAGCGGGGAGAGGGAAAGAAAGCAAAATCTGGCGTGAAAGAGAGAGGGGAAGAAGGGAGGGGGGAACGCACAAGAAATACAGAACCCCAGGCATTAAGGCAAATGCTTTAACATGGAAGAAAGGCAGGCTGAGTTAAGTCAATGACAGCTGAAACACACGTAGGCATTTCAAGTAGCAGAAACCCTAGAAAATAGACTGATGACAAACTAGGGAAGGAGAAATATCAAAGATGACTTGTAAGTTGACTAAGGCAAGAAACTTGGTGAATGGTGGAGTCATTGCTGCAACCTAATATATAGAATAAGAGCTCTCAAAAGTTATCTAAACCAATATAGATATTCTGGAATCAGTAAATAGACAGACAGGTAGATAGATAAATAGACAGATAAACAGACAGGTAGATAATAACTAGGAAGAATAGAGGTTGCCAGTGTAGGTAATATTATATCTAGCAAAATATTTAGAGGGGAAAAGGGAGAGAAAGAAAATCAATTTTTAAAGGAAATTGAGACAAAAGAGTCTAAAAGGTGAATGAGAATGAAAAGTTTCAAGTAAAAATTGCCTTCAGAATTTCACTTAGGGTCAAGCTATGATGAATAATTTATATAAATATAATTTATTTATTAATATAAATTATTTCTCAAAGACAATGAAATTCTAGAGAAAATGTTTGATCCCCTCTGGCATTTCAAGTTTTTTAAGCATTAAAATAATGAAGAAATTTAATAGTTCAGAAGGAAAAAAGCACACTGGCAAATTAACACAAGTGCCTGTGTATATCCAGGAAGCACACTTGCAAACATTCAGCTGTAAATATTCTACATACCAAAACAAAATGGCAAATTTTATAAAAACAGTAATGATTCTCAAGATCTTCTCCTTTATACAAGTATAAGAACGAAAGCAAAGGAGTCATAACTAATTTTCTCTGAACTCTGTAAATTAGCCAAAGGTCTAAAGCAGTCATAATGTATGTCCTAGAGAGGGGGAAAACACATACACACACACACACACACACACACACACACACACACATACACACAAAACAAAAATAACAGCAACAACAACAGTGAAAACCTGTGTTGTAACAAAAGAAAATGTTTTTCTGTGTCAGCTTTCCCTGTTGTCACACACAGCTCTGTGGCTGTTTCTGGAAACCAACAGCATGTATCCATGGGGAAAGATCAGTGGCCCTGGGAGAAGAAGGGAACTGGAATGGAATCCCTAGAGATTCCCAGCAACATGGTTGCAAATATGTGCTATTATACAATGCTGAAGAGGAATAAAACATTCACAGTAGTTACAGCATCGATGGCCTTTGAAAATGCTATGTTAAAGGAACGAAAAGTCAGAAAGACCACATCACACATGATCAATATGCGCACAGTGGGGCTGAAGAAATGCACACTGACAGGGAACATAGACTGCCTTTGCAGGGGACCCCAGTCAGTTCTCAGCACCAATATCAGGCAGTACTAACCCCAACCGTCAGTAACTCCAGCTCCTGGGATCCAACATCCTCATCTGGTCTCTGAGTGTACCATACATGATGACATATAGACATGCTCATACTTATCATTACTAGGCCTGGCCTGGCCTTGGTACGGGTGGAATGATATAGTTCAGGCCCTTGAGCGTGCCAGCGGGTGTAGACTTACACACATGTTGACGGCTGCTGTGGATATAAGGTGTAGACTTACACACATGTTGATGGCTGCTGTGGATGTAAGGCTTGACTGTATAATAATGTACATATTCCCACATTCCTCCTTTGAGGGATAGCCTCCCTGGTAACATTAATGATTCCATGATAATCAGAGACAGCAGGAGTCCTGGAGGCAAAGGTGTGGCTAATGTCTCAGTTACGACCTTCAGGACGGTCCTTAAAGCTGTGGGAAAGAACTCTAAAAACATGAGTTCAAAAGCATATCATTTCTCACCTATGTAAAATATAAGGATGCAATATGAATTATATGAGGGGCTTCGTGAATCTAAACGAACAAAAGCAGCTGTGCTATGAGCCAGCTAGAAAGATACTAAGGAAGGAGATAAAGAGATTTAGGGAGTAGAGATCAAGGAGATCCCACCCAGCTAACAGTTTTTTGTTTATGCTTACAAAGGCAGACAGATTCCTGAGTTCAGGGACAGCCTGGGACAGAGCAAGGTTAGGCCCAGGCATGGTAGAAATGGAAATTTCAGGGGAGATTCCATCCAGCTAGTTTATCATCTGTGAAAGTTTTAAAATATATATATACTATGAACATAGTGGAGCATGTGTCTTTCTGGTACGGTGGAGCAACTTTTTGGCATATGCCTAGGAATGGTATAGCTGGGTATTCAGGTAGAACTAATTCCAATTTTCTGAGGAACCTCCAGATTGATTTCCAGAGTGGTTGTACCAGTTTGCAATCCCATCAGCAATGGAGAAGTGTTCCTCTTTCTCCACATCCTCGCCAGCATCTGCTGTCACCTGAGTTTTTGATTTTAGCCATTCTGATTGGTGTAAGGTAAAATCATAGGTGACTTGCTGAACTTGGGATCCATCCCATGGGTAGCACCAAACTCTGACACTGCTACTGATGCTATGTTGTATTTGCATATGAGAGCCTAGCATGGCTCTCCTCTGAGAGGCTCTACCAGCAGCTGACTTAGACAGATGCAGATACTTACAGCCAACCATTGGACTAAGGTACAAGATCCCTGTGGAAGAGTTAGGGGAAGGATTTAAGGAGCTGAAGGGGTCGACAACTCCATAGGAAGACCAACAGTGTCAAATAATCTGGACCCCTGGGAGCTCCCAGAGACTAAGCTACCAACTAAAGAGCATACATCAGCTGGTCTGAGGCCCCCTACACATATGTAGCAGAGGACTGTCTTGTCTGGCCTCAGTGGAAGAGGATGTGCCTAATCCTGTAGAAACTTGATGCCCTAGGGAAGACGGGTGTCTGGGAGGGGGGTCAAGAGTCACCCTCTCAGAGGCAAAAGGAGAGGGTAGAGTGAAGAACTGTGGGAGGGAGGACCAGGAGAAGGGGCAACATTTGTAATATAAATAAATAATTTTTAAAATGTGCTTGCTGTCTCCTAAGAATCAAGGGGGGGTGGGGGTCACAGGATGCTGATTCATAGGATCAGGGATCCTGGAGTAAATGACTGGATTAATGTGTAAAATAAAAGACTGGACTTATGATCTGCAAGAGATGAGCTCCAGAGAATTTTTAGAATAGCAAGAGAGAACTAACCACTTGGAGAACGGTCTTGAGCAGAAAATAGAAAGAGCTGTCTGGAGATCTCCAGAGAGCACAGAACATAGAAAAAGCAATCTGGAAAGCTGTCTTGAGCAGAACATAGGCCTCTAGCTTGGACCCAGGATTTGATTTCGAGTCCTTTGCTTTTGCCACTCCTAGACACCCATCCCTTCTCTCAGAACCCCTCTCCAAGCCAAGGTTGGTCCTTGCCATATCATTAAAAATAAATAATTAAAAAATAAATTAATATGTCCACAGAAAGTAAATCCATTGAGACAAAGTAAAACAATCTCTGTTAAGAGGAGGAATAAAAATGAGCAGCAACATGCATGGGTTCTTTGAGATAATAATACACTACAGTTAGATGATTGCAACTTTGTAAATACACTGAAAGGTAGTAAAATCACTGATAGAATGAAATGTATGGCACCTGACAAGTGAGTTCAAGACAAATGCAAAGAAGGAGGAGAAAGAGGAGGAAGAAGAGGAAGAAGAGGAGGAAGAAGAGGAGGAGGTGGAAAAAAGGAGGAAGAGGAGGAAGAAGAGGAGGAAGAGGAAGAAGAGGAGGAAAAGGAGAAAGAGGAGGAGGAAGAAGAGGAAGAGGAAGAGGAGGAGGTGGAAAAAAGGAGGAAGAGGAGGAGGAGAAGGAGGAAGAAGAGGAGGAGGAAGAGGAAGAGGAAAAGGAGAAAGGAGGAGGAAAAAAGGAGAGAAGGAGGAAGAAGAGGAGGAGGAAGAGGAGGAAAAAGAGAAGGAGGAGAAGGAGGAAGAGGAAGAGGAGGAGGAAGAGGAGGAAAAGGAGAAGTAGGTAAAGGAAGAAGAGGAGGAAGAGGGGGAGAAGGAAGAAGAGGAGGAAGAGGGGGAAGAGGAGGAAAAGAAGGAAGAGGAGGAAGAAGAGGAAGAAGAGGAGGAAGAGGAGGAGGAGAAGGAGGAAGAAGAGAAGGACAAGCTTGTGACATGTACAGAAAAACATACATGCAACAAGGCTGTTTTTTCAGTGCTTAAAAGGTATTTGTTATGTTTTGGGTTTGGGTTAAGACAGGGTCTCTCAATGCAATCCTGACTGTCCTGGAACTCACTATGTAGACCAGGCTGTTCCCTACCTGGCTCTGCTACCAGGGTGTTGGACTAAATTAATGTGTCATCATGCCTGGTTAACAGATATTTGTCCAAGGGAAAAAATGACTAAATAACAATAATAAATACATGTAAACACAGATGCACACAAAAAGGAAACTAGTTTTCAAATCCCATATTAGTTGCAGATTGGTGACAGGATCATCCATAACTTCTGGTTTCTGGTGGATTGTTTGACTTAGCATTATTTATAAAACAAGTTCCTAAATCCTGATTATGACTAAATAAGAGACGGTCTCTTCAATAAACAATAATTCTTAGTAGTAAAACTCCAAACACTGGACCGAAGTTCTCTTTGCTATGTACAAAAACAATGAATCTTTCTTACAACGTATTCATTTATAATATGCCCCCTTCTGTCTTCACTAGCTGAGCAACCTATATCACCAACTACAATGTATTTTTATTCATTAACGACATCTGAAGTTGCTTAAAATTACTTAATTAGAGGCATATTTGTAGGAAATTCAAGTGCTCTTTCTGCCCCTCTTCCCTCTAGTCAGCTTCTCTCTCTCTCTCTCTCTCTCTCTCTCTCAGGAAATACATAAATTCTATTATACAGTTCCTCAAGAAAAAAGTTACTCTATTTTAAGTTCCCCAGGAATAAAAAGATACTATAAGCATTCAACAGTTTTGAACAAAGGACCAAAGGACAATCTTCATAAAATACATTAATCTGTGTGAAAACCCACAAGTCCACATATGAAATACGGTATATTAAATTATTTCCAAGCATATAATATTTTATCATCAGGTCTCATATCATTATTGGCACGTTCCAGCTATAAGCATCTGAGTAAATGCAAGGGACTGGACCATGGAAATCAATAGAAACAACAAGAGAATTTAATAGGAATTCTTTCTGAGACTGTGACAGTAAAGAATTAAAGGAATCCAAGTATTCAGTGATGCACACAATGGAAAATTCCACCCTGCCAATGAAAACAGAAAAAGCCAACAGGCCCTCAGCTCCACAGTAGTACTGTGCAAACAGGGTATTGTCTGTTTTCACTGCTGTTATTTTGAGTCCTAAGAGCCTAGGCGTCCATCTAAAGAAGTCATCTTTTTATGAAGACACTTGATCTAATATAGACTTTTACTAACATGTATGTTAGGTCTTCACAGTACTGTTCAGGACATCCTTTGTCAACTGCAGTTCTCCTGGAAAGAGAAACCCTTGCTCAGACCTAGGGCCACAGCATGTGGAAATTGCTATGTTTTGGCTTAAAGAAGGAAAGATTGAAATACCGTTTCTGTGATTCACATTTTTGTCCCGTATATTTTATGAGCCACACTATAGAGTATATGTGATTATGGCTGCCATGCTTGGACTAAAAGAAAGGGTAACTCTGGGGATGACAAACATCTGATTCATGTGTCGCTGTGTCCTGTTTCATATCCTTATCAGGCATCACTAGTCAATTGTGGCATTTTACTACAGATCTTCAGAATCCTCCTCATCCGAGTGTCCTGAGCCATCACTGGTAATCGATCAAAACCGACACAGGAGTGGTAACCAATGCTATTCAAGATCTGCTAAACACTCTCCAAGGAGTTTTTCTTTGGAAATCCACCATTTTGTAAGATTTATAAGTACAATTACTGAAACATACTCATTCCCCTGTAGAGGAGTCCTTCAAACACACCTTTAGAGCAGTTATGTGTCCTTGAATTCTTCTTCAATGCCACATTAAATGGGGCCGTAGAGCTACATGCAATTGACTGCAATTAAACTCCTTCACTATAGATTCTTATCTGTCACCATTAGTTTTAACCACGGGGCACAGATCCCATTAGAGAAAGTTACTACTTCTACTACTTATGAGGGTGAAGCAGGGGAAAGAAACATAAATGCCTATGGATGAAACCTCTTCAACTAGCCCTCTGCTAGCAAGGCCTGCCAGGAAAGAAAGTACCAGCCTGGCTGTGCTGAGCAGGTCCTGCGGATTAATTTTGTGAACAGGGAAGCCTGGTGTTCCTGCAGGTGTCGGATTATCGCTTTCTGCTGCCGTGTGGCATCTGATCCACACTAGACACACAAAAAAGGCAGGAACAGACAAAAGAAAGGCTCTATGGCAGAGCCCACCAAGAAGACAACTAAAATTACCACTTCCTACAAAGCCAGGATTTGTGAGTTATGAAAGGGGGCCTGGGACTGTTCTCCAGAGCCACAGATTCACAGGTTTTTATCAAGTGTACAACTATAGAAGCCAGGAAAACATGGGTCAACAACACGCTCGCATGAGTTGGCGGAGAGAGCTCTGCACAGCAAATTGGAAAGAATGCCAGAGGCTGCCTTTAGCTCCAGATGAACAGAAGAGAAAGGAAAACAGATATGCTTGAACATGCTATTTTCCTGTTTAATCATAAGGACTAAGTGGTCACTAGAGCAAAATCTTGACTGTACTCTATTTTAATGTCTAATCTTCCTATTGAAATGGAAGCAGTAGTGAGGACCTTTACATATTTTTAAATGACATAATCTGATGAGCATGATGGGGCCTGTCTTACAATCATCATCCTGAGAACGTAAAGGCAGGAGGAGCACAAGTTCAAAGCCACCTTAGGCTGTTTTCAGTCTTAAAAAGGTAAAGCCAAACAAAACACAATGCAAAAGCACCCTTACCTCTCTATTAATGACTATTTTTCTATATAACATATTTGACTATCAGAAGGATGAATAGAGAGAAATGGCAGAGGGGGTAGTCAGGAAAATGGAGATAAGAAAAATGGTCATCTGAATACCTGAACGTAGAAGCAAGATACAAGTCACCTGAGACAGCTGAAAACATCTGCTGCTAGTCATAAACTCAGGGCTAGCACATGAAAGATTTGTGTGCTAATAATATGTACGTACAAGTGAGTGTCTGTGTATGCATCTTTTGCACCTGCATGTAGAGGCCAGGGGTGAATCAACTTTTGTTGAGTTTTGTGGATACTTATTTAACTTGTTTATTGTTCACTAGCAAGGAACTCTAGAAATAAGCAAGACTCACTGGACATAAAGCCCCAGACATCCCTCTTCCTGGCTCCAGGCATTACAAGCACTGGATGCAGTCCATACCTAGCATTTTCTTAGGTGCCTTCCAGGAGTCCAGCTTGGGCTCTCGACGGTTGCACAACAAGCACTTTGTTCAACTGAGCCATATCCCTAGCCACAGGGATCCTAAGACTTACTTCATAATCCTATATGAAGTTGTCTCCTGCCATCTGCAAGTTCTACATCCACTGACAACCAACACTGGACAGAAAATATTCAGCAAGAAAACTGTACTGAATTCGCCAGTTTTCTTATCTCTCTTGCCAAGGCAGGGTAGTGTAGCAAAACATATAGTGTTTACACTGTTCTCGAATTATAAGTAGAGATCTAAGTTTCTAGAAGGATGTGCATGTGTCGTGTGCAGACACTACCCAACTTGGTCACCGTTGGATATTGGTACCTTTGTGGAGCTTCTGGCCCTGTCCCATGTTGACACTCCAAAATGGCAGCACTTCTCAGACCATCTATTATTTGCTGAACCACTGTTGTAGGTTTTTAGACACTGTGCTAAGCACTGTACATGGTTTTCCCCAAATGATACTTAAATCAAATTTAGGACAATAGATGTAATCACTTAAACTATAGGGTTCCCAGCAGGAAAGCGTAAGGAGTCTGTAGGATGTTCTCATCTTTAAAATGCTAATAACCCAAGAGGTGTCAGAATTGCAGAGGCGCTCATGTTTTCCATAGGGTTGAGAAGTTGCTACAATCTTTCCACAAGTCTTACAAACCAGAATTGATGCAAATTCATGTAGTGGGCAAATCAAATAGGAGAGAATGTGACCTCTTTCTCTTCTATATGCAAAGAAAAAGCCGTGTGTGTGTGTGTGTGTGTGTGTATGCACCTCCTTGTTCAGTTTTGCATGCTTTAGATCAAGGGAGAGTCTGGCATTAAAGAAAAAGGCTAGGTATAACAGAGGCTATACATTATAATTCAGGGTACCTATGATTAACTTACACAATGTTCAAGCAAGCACATGAGATGATTTGAGTTTTGGGTGATGCCATGGCTACCAACTTCACTTCTGATGTTGCGATTCTAAACATGGACTTTAGAAATTACATCTTTGAAGGCCTCAACATCTCCAAAGGGTTTCCTAGAATCTGTTATTAAAATGTCTCCTGATGTCAATGGAAGCATTCCTTTCCAGGAAATTCTGGTAGGATGAAATGCTAAATGGGCACCTAAAATGAATAGGTAATGCAAGAGAGGCCATGCAGGGAATGAGAATTTTGTTGTGCACAAAAGATTAAAGGTCTACAGAATCCGAATACACATAGTTAATGAAATGAACTTATGATTTGTAGATCGAACTTGCATTTGCTATTTCAAAGGCAGACAGTATGGGAGACGCATCAGACAGAACCAAATTGAAGCAAATTCTAAAAATTGCCTCACCAGTGCTCCTAAAATGTTCAAGGTCATCAGAACAAGGAAACTCTATGAAAATTCCACAGACTGAACCACCTACTGCTCCGTGGTACCCAATGCTGTGGGGTACCTTAAATGAGATCTGGGGAGACAATGGTAACATCTAAAACTTTAGACTGCAGCCAGAGATGAGTGAATAGAATCGGTATAGCAATGTCAGCTTTACTTTAGTTTTTAAAGTATACCATAGTTATGTTAGGTGTTAACTGGGGAAGAAACAGGGTGAGTAGCAGATGGGATCACGCTGTATTGTTATACTGCCAGCTTTTCTATACAGCTCATTGAATAAAGTTTAAGAAATAAAATATACATGGATTTTCTCTTTATGTCTCTCTCTGATTCCTCCTACCCACACCACACACACTTCATGATGGTGCCCTTCCACGGATTAAAAACACATCCATTCATTACCCCTTAGAACACTGGTTCTCAACCTGTGGGCTGCCACCTCCCTCCTTTGTGGGTCAAATGACCCTTTCACAGGGGTCACCTAAGACCGTCAGAAAACAGATATTTACATTGATATTCATAACAGTAGCAAAATTAGTTATAAAGTTGAAATGAAAATAATTTTATTGTTTGGGGGTCACTACAATATAAGCAACTGTATTAAAGGGTCACAGCATTAAAAATATTGAGAACCACTGACTTAGAACATTGCTTGGCATAGAGTGGTACTCAGTAAAATATACTATCTTTGGATATGTGTACATATGGGTATAAGTATGTGTGTGTGTGTGCATGCATGATTGTGTGCGTGCGTGTGTGTGTGTGTGTGTGTGTATGTATGTATGTATATTCTAGTATGTTCGGTAGTCATAAGACAATCATATAGAGTTAGGTTTTCCATCTTAGAGGCTCTGTGTTCTTTAGCATTGTGTAAATCAGGATAAAGTCAGGAATCCCGGGCTTCTTCTGTCTCTCTCATCTTTACTCAAGAACATTGAGATTACAGGCATGCGGCACCACACGCAGCTTGAAATGGGTTCTGGGGGTTCAAATTAGGTCCTTAGGTTTGCACAGCAAGGGCTAAACCATCAAGTCATCTCTACCCAGGACCAATATACTTTCAAAATTTATTTATAAAATTTTGTACAACGTATTTTGTAGGCTGAGTCCTGAAAGCTGAGAGATCAGCCAGGCAGATGAAGTAGCTTCACATGCTCTCTTTTGCACTGGAGCTGAAGTACTTCAACATTCTACACTAAGTTTTCACATGCCCTTGCCTAGACTTAGGAGTAATGTTTCCTGCTGAACTCAAGCGCTGAAACACATTCTATTCTAGGAGTAGTAACGCCACCGTCGGGTATTACAGACAGATATGGCCCGTAAATGAAGCCCCACATAATAACACACTATCTTCAGGTACCGCACTCCTGTAGGCCCCCAACATACTTGAAAGACTCTTTCTATCTGTATCATTACTTTGGTTTGAATAAAGTGTTCATACTACATTGCAGAAAACTAAAACAAAACTAATATAGTCTGATAATATTATTTTCCCCCCTTCAACTCCTTCTCCATCCCCCCCTTACTACCCACACAGTTTTATATTTCTTTTTGATTTTAAAAATAATGCAAAAAAGCATTTGGACAGAGAGAAAGACAGACACAGAGAGCTAGAATAGAGAGGGAGAGAACAGAGAGAATAACCATGGCAAACTATTCTTCAGCATGAGGCCTTCCCTTCAGTGTGGTTGACTCTACAACGTAATGGCACTCCATTGAAGAAAACTGATTTTCTCTTTCCCAGCAATTATCAGTTGCAAAGAGAATTTTGGTTAAGTCTCCAACAGTGTTGTGTGTGGGTTCAATCTCAAGGAGCAGGCCTTAAGTACAATCTTGGTGGCTCCAATAACATTGGTGTCACCCTCGTACCAGTGGGCATATCTTGTAGGTAGGCTGCTAGTCTAATCTACAGGCATCATAGGTGAACAAGAGTGATAATAACATATATAGTAAACTTTCAGAAAAATAAAATCTAGTCAGCAGGGGTAAAGCTTCTAGTTGATCCCCAGCTAGACTCTTTCCTTGTTTGATAATATAAATATGTGCTTTTTTTCAATAATGGGCTCTTACTGTCATGTTATAGAAAATCATTGGCCTGTAATGTTTGGGTACAGGTCTCCTTTGGCCAACAACTCAAAAAGAAAAAAACCATTCTTGCTATTGAGGTTTTTATTTGGTAGTTAAATATAGAAAACAAAGACAGGATATTAAAATGTGCAAGGAAAAAACATAAAGTCATATATAAAGGCAAGCCCATAAGAATAATATCTAATTTTTTTCCAGTGGAGACTCTGAAGGCCAAAAGGGTTTGGATGGGTGAAATACAAATTATGAGAGACCAGATGCCATTCTAGCTGGGCACTACTATACCCAGCAAAGCTATCAGTCATAATCAAAAGAGAAAGGGAAACATTTCAGGTTATAAACAAATTTAATCAGTTTACATCCACCACTCCAGCACTATATCAGACACTAGAAGGAAAACTTCAACCTGAAGTGAAAATTAACTAATCCCAAGATGGCACAAAGAATTAAACAATTCCACAGCCAAAACAGAAAACAACAAAAAGCAAACATTACAATAACAAAATAACATGAATTAATAAGTAATGACTCTTAATATTAATGGTCTCAATTCTGCCTCCAGGGGTGGGAGAACACTGACTAATAAACTGGATTAGTAAAAAGGATCCACCATTTGCTGCCTCCAAGAAATATGCCTCAAATCAAGGACAAATACTACCTTAGCATAAGTAACTGGAAAAAGGTATTACAAGCAAACAGGACCACAAAGTAAGCAAGCTTGGTTATTTTAATATTTGACAAAATAATCTTCAAATCAAGACTAATCAGAAAAGATAGGAAAGGACACTACCTAATCTTTAGAGGACACATCATTTACTAAAGGACATTCTATTTCTAATTCCTAAACTTATATTCCAAATACAAAGAGACCCAATTTAAAGTCACGCCCTCATAGATTGACAGTGGGTAACTTCAGTACCCACTCTCACCAATAGACCAAAGAAATCTGGAGTTAAATAATTTTATCAATCAAATGGACCTAACAGACATCTAAAAAAAAAAAAAAAAAAAAAACCACCCACACATTAAATATTTTTAAAGCAGTAAATCAGGGTTTGCTTTTGGTTTTTTTTTTTTGGGTTTTTTTTTTTTTTTGTCTGCTTTGTGTGTGTCTACTCAAACAATGAATCTTATTCAGAAAATTCTAATACATTGTCCTACTTTTAAAAAGGAGAGCGAGAGAGATAGGCTGCTTCTGTGAAACTTACCTCACCCGACCCCACTCCCAAAAAGGAAGCCATTGAAGGGTCCTCTTTAAAAGAAACTGTAATAAGGATGCTGAAGCGGAGCTTTCCACAGTTGATGGCTTCAGGCAGGGGTGCGGATGGGGAAGGACTCAGGATTTTTTTAAAGAGCTGGCCACCGGAAGTTTGACTACGCACGGATGGATAAATGAGTAGCACAAACCGGATGTGGTGTTGTTGTTGTTGTTGTTGTTGTTGTTGTTGTTGTTGTTTTCTTTTGGGAGAGGGAGGTAGTTCAGAAGCCAGGAGGGGAGGACAGGAAGAACTGTGAAGTAAGTCTGATGGAGGTGCACAAGATGACATTCCCAAACAACCAAAGAATTACCGCACTGGGGATAGAAAGCTTTGTTTTGCTCCCTGGATAATTTGTCTGTTGGTGAGGGTGGGGCACCTCAATTGTTTCTTTCTGCTTTGACTTTACACCCTCCATGTTCCTAATGTTTCTTGTGTCCTCAGTTTCTCGATACTCTGCTTCTATTTGTCTCAAAGGTAACATCTATGTTATATTTGGGTGATGCTCTGATTCCTTGCTCAGCCTGGTCTTCATCTTGCCCCAAGACCAAAATGTTCTTCCTGCTTTCATTTTGAGTTCACCAGACTTTCTTAAGAATTATCCCCCAAACAATCCCAAAATCTCCAGAAAACTTCTCGGGTGAATTTCTACTGCCAGTCTCTTCAGTTCAATAAGAATATTTAAGATTGCTTGCAGGGATCAATATACTATCCTCATATTGTGTTGGATATAATTTATCTGATACAAATTATTTAGAACAACTAAATTATTGTCCTCAATATTTAGGATGAATTTTAGGGAAGGAATGGGAAGGAAGCACCACAAAAAAGTGCTGTGAATTTTTGGAAAATGATCCTGTGGTGGTGTTTTAATTGTGACAGTATTTATCAGTCTTACCAAAGCTCCATGAGCAATTTATTTTATATAAGCTATAGAGAGGTGTGGCTATTTAAAACATCTATGTATCCAGGGCTTATAAACCAAAACTTCTTTGTTTATGGCTTACAAAATTTATTTATGGATTTACAAAATCAAACCTCTCTGTATCAGTTCCTGCCTCCGGGTTCCTGTCCTGTTTGAATCCCCACAAGATAATATGATATCTATCATTTCCTGAGTTTACAGTAAAAAGTAAACCTAAACCAATTTGTATTTTTAAAATAGTTGTGGAAATCTAGATATTGTATATAATAGCTGTATCATGGGGAATGACACACTAATCGAGCAGAGCTCCAGTTTTCTTGGGTCTGCAATGGCACTGTGAGGGTTAAGTGACAAAGGTAAAATTTATTTCACGAACTATAAAGTATGACACACCGGCAAGCTATTGCAAAGATCTAAGTTGTATTTGTTCCTGATGCAGATGTATTCCTTTGAGCTCTTTGCAAAATTAAGTAAAATATTCAATTTCTGGAACTAAAAGCTATCAAACCTCTCTGAAAGCCTTGCAATAGTTTGGTAGATAGAAAACTGAGGACCAAAATTGCCTTTCTGAAGAATAGAGCTTTGTAAAAGACGAAGCTAGGAGGATATAAAAGCACAGGCTCACTTCAAGAGGCAGAAGTGGGTGAAACTGAGGTGCTAATCAAAATGTTTGAAGACTGTCATCCTTCTAAGAATAATGCCATCCTTAAAAGCCATGTGTTCAACATCTGCAAACCAAACGCAGATGAAAAATTCTATTAGCTGGTACCAGAAATATGAACACTCAGCTCAATCTGAGGCTGTTGTGGAGAGTCTAATTCATATAATTCAAAGTAATATCAGATGGAAGTGATGAGTGAGGCGGAAAGGTAAAAATTATTACATAAACACAATTTATTTCAGAAAAGCATGTGAGCTCACATGCAAGGCAGCAAAATCTAAACTTTCTCTTGGTAAATGGATAGCGGAGTCAGCACAGGTTTTCGGAAGGAAATGAGAAACCAGATGAAGCCAAACAAGTCTGATCTAGGAAAACATTTCCGATTCCCTCGGGCCAAAAGGAGTAACTTGTTCTTTGTGTTCCAGTTGTTCCAGTCACTTCCTTCTGTATGTGCAGGGTACGTTTATGCCATCTTGAAACAGACTGAAGTCATCTGAATGGAGGGACAGCAGTTAAGAGAGTGCCTCTGTAAGACTGGGCTGCAGTCAAGCCTGTAGGGCATTTTCTTAATTAGTGATTGATGGGGGAGGGCCCCGCCCATTGTGGGGGATGCCTTCCCTGGGATGGTGGTCCTGGGTTCTACAAGAAAGCAGGCTGAGCAAGCCATGGGGAGCAAACTAGTAAGCAGTAACACTCCATGGCCTCTGCATCAGCTCCTGCCTCCAGGTTCCTGCCCTGTTTGAATTCCTGTCCTGACTACCTTCCATGATGATAAACAGAAATATGGAAGCCAAATAAAGCCTTTCCTCCCCAACTTTCTTTTGGGTCATGGTATTTCATTGTGGCAATATAAGCCCAACTAAGACAGTATCTATTAACAGTTCTGGCTTTGTCTTGTGTTTACAAAGTAAGTAGTTCCTCTTCAACTGACCTTTCTAGAAAGCAGAAGCCATGTCTCATTTCCTTAGTATTGCCAGAGTCAGGCCTCTGGCCTGATACATGTCGTTCAAGAAACTATTGCTAAATCACAAAGAAGGGACTTTTTGACCAATGAATATCTCAATATGAGCCATAGGCTCCTCTCAGAACACCAAATAGGGTATGTTAATTTTAAAATACATAAATATGGCTGGAAGTTGCTTAAGTAATAGGCCGCTTGCCTATCACGTCTAAGGAAGCCCTTGGTTCAACTCCCATCACTTCATAAAGTGCTAAGATAGCTCACACCTACCACCACAGGGGTTAGTAAGTTAAATCAAGAAGATCAGAAGTTCAAGGTCATATTCAAGTACCTAGTGAGTTTGAGGCTGACCTAAGCTACATGAGACCCTATGTCAAAAAATAAATAAAATAAAATAAACAGGCAGTCAAATCAATAAAACACAAGTGTAGTTGCTCAGCTTAGGAAACAACTTTGCATTGTACTGAAGCTCAGCAAATATTCTCTTTCATCTCATTAACCAATCGTTCAGGCCCTACCATGCAGGGAGTCATAACGACAGCGGATTCTGGTGAAAGCCAAGTTACAGGGCCCAGCTCCGACCATGTCAGGCAGAACAGATACTGAAGGTCTGGTGGGCTGCAGTTTGCCATCTCTCCAATGTCACTCACAGGTATCTACAATTATGAAATGCATGATCTATAAAAAAGTCAGAGCAATTTTTTTGGATGATGTAATATATTTCTTCAGCCCAAATATTTCCCTAGAGGTGTCCTTCACCGTGTTCACAAGTTCATGCCTTTGTTTAAACCACAGAAGATTTATGTCCATGTTTCACTCTATTTTTCAATTGGGGGGGGGGAGATGACTCTAGCATTCCTTGTGAAAATCCATCATTGAAAGTCAACTCAAAAGGCTGTTAAAAAGATCCCCAGAGAAGGTGGTTGGGAGATCAGATAAGGCAGAGAAGCTCATGAACAAATCTGAACCATTCTTTAGGGAACAGACTCTAGAACTCCTACTATGCTAGTATATAAGGATGCTGTATACATGTATCAGCATATCTATACAAATATCACAGTACAGTGCCACTCAAATCTATTTTTATATCCACACTTCCTTCAAATGAACAATTTGCAAAACAAAGACACAAGGTCTGACACTTTGGAGAACTGTCCTAGAGCACAGTGGTTTTCCCTGTTTGCCTATGACCTAGTGGTGAGAACAGGTAGGACCAGAGGACTTTGCGTTCCAACAACCAGTCACGGGGGCAGAGCATTAGGTTGTCAAATAGGTGTCATTGTGTGGATCTAGGTTTGGGAAACTATTAAATTCATCGGCACACTTTCTCCTTACTGTCTCCTGTTGTCAGAAGTTAAATCTCTGTCACTCAACAGCCACAAACCTCCACATCCCTCCTGCATGTAGTAAGATGTCTATGAAGGAAAACTCCAGAAAAGTCTGGTTTCCAGTTCTACATCAACAATTTTATAGGCTTATGGTGTTGACACTGATAGGAAGGTTTCCTGTCTGTGGCAGCTAGGATCACAATATGGCAGCCAATTGGGATTGAAGAGTGTCTTAATCAGGGTTTCTATTCCTGCACAAACATCATGACCAAGAAGCAAGCTGGGGAGGGAAGGGTTTATTTGGCTTACACTTCCATGCTGCTGTTCAGCACTAAAGGAAGTCAAGGAGCAGGAGCTGATGCAGAGGCCATGGAGGGATGTCACTTACTGGCTTGCTTCTCCTGGCTTGTTCAGTCTGCTTTCTTATAGAGCCCAAGACTACCAGCCCACAGATGGTACCACTCACAAGGGGCCCTCCCCCCTTGATCACTAATTGAGAAAATGCCTTACCTCTGGATCTCATGGAGGCATTTTCTCAACTGAAACTCCTTTCTCTGTGATAACTTCAGCTTGTGTCAAGTTGACACACAAACCTAGCCAGTACAAAGAGTATGAAAAGGTTGAAAATGCAAAGAAATGCCTAGAGGTTTTCATACTGGGGGATCTCCAAATAACCGCAGAAGATTTGAACTGAAAGGAGCCCACAGAGGTTTTTTACCCAGAGTTAAATAGCTCATTAGTGACAAGAATGGGGCTTAAATTCCATGCTCTGACTCTTGCTCTAGCTTTTCTTCCTCTATTCAAAATGGCACAGCCTTGAGAAATCAGTTCTGAATCTCTTGTGCCCTCACAACTCGGAATTGGCTCTTCCAGCAGTCTTTAAATCCTTAATTAAAACACTGCAGTTTTAGTGGTAGTTTTAAGGAAAATCACTTCAAAACAAAGTAAAGGATCCTAAGGTCTTGCTCAAATAAAACACCCACTCCCGTAGTCAACCAACAGACATCCAATGTGGTATAAGGTGGCATGTGTCATCGGGGATTCAATTATAATCATATAACCAACCCTATGACCTCTTACCCAGTAGTAAAAACAAAAACAAGCATTTTTCTGTAAAGAATGGTAAAGCAATCCTGTTGTTTTCTTTTAAATTCTCTGATGCGTCTACAGTGCTCTTTAGAGTCATAACCCAAAAGTCCATGGTAAATTTCATTCTTAGCTTATTCTATTTGTATGCCAAACTTTAGTCACATAGACTTAAAGAAAACCTAATTATTGTCATCTTCCACATCTCATGACTTTGCCATGTGCCTTCTTTCTATCCAGAACAGTGATTCTCAACCTTCCTAATGCTGGGATCTTTTAATACGGTTCCTCATATTTTAGCTCCCCGCAATATAAAAGTATTTTTCCTACTTCTTAACTGTAATTTTGCTACTGTTATGATTCATAATATAAATATACAATATGCAAGATATTTGATAGTCAACCCCTGTGAAAGGGTTGTTCGATCCCACAAAGGGGTCATGACCCACAGGTTTAAGAACTACTGGTCTAAGGCTGTGCAGTGGTGGTGCACGCCTTTAATCCCAGCACTCGGGAGGCAGAGGCAGGTGGATTTCTGAGTTCGAGGCCAGCCTGGTCTACAGAGTGAGTTCCAGGACAGCCATGGCTACACAGAGAAACCCTGTCTCAAAAAAAAAAAAAAAAAGGAAAATAAATAAATAAAATTAAAAAAAGAACTACTAGTCTAGAACATTTGTCCCACACAGATCAAGCCTTCATTTCTGAATTTGTTCTGAGATGCTTTCAGTGGCCTTTCTTACAATTCTTGACTTCAGAGAATCTTCCCCTTGACTATAAACCACACAAGGGCAGATGTCTTTGCAGAGAATAAATCCTTAGTACAGTGGCAGTTCAATAAAGATTATAGAACAGAAGAACAGAGGAAGAGAAGTGAGTGGTACAGAGGAAAGCATCAGGAAGAGGAGAGAAGAGAAATGGGTGAAACACCTCATCATTCTGACCGTGACACCCTTAAGCAGATATATTATCTTAGCTCATATAGGGCTGTGGAAAAGATCGTTGGGTTTATTTGGATAACTGAAACCCAGCTCAAGGGTCCAAGAGTCAATGAGGACAAGCAAACAGATTTAAGAAAATGAAAAAGAACTCAATTAGATGTTGAACATAAACATCTTCTCAAACATGCAACACTAATTATGAATCAAGCTTCCTGTGCATCTTAAAACCTGAGTAGCATATCCGTGTGCACCATACTGTACTAAAGCATTGCATAACACACCCATACGGCTACTGTTACACTAAAACATGGCATAACGTACCTGTGTGTGTGTTCTTATACTCAAACATTGTACAGCAAACCTATATGCATGCAATTAATCCTGAAAAGCCCCAGTATGTTCCAAAGCCCCAGGAGCATGGAAAAAGTGTTAGGTCATGCACTTTTCAGTTTAAGGTTATATTAAAGATAATATTTTCAAAATTTAGAAAGAAGAAATATTCATTTCTGGTAGCAAAAATTGTTCTATCACTTTGAAGATAAGCTGTCCATCCCACAGTGAAGTCTGAGACACCGAACGTAAGCAATAGACAGGGCCTTAATTTGGAAAGGCTCATGCTAGACATTTAAGCCTATAAAGGCACATACAGCTCCATTTATCTGTCTTAGAAGGAAAGTTAGCCAGATGGACCATGCTGAGATCTGTACCTGAAAGTTACAGAAAAATGTAAAGGTAGAAAAAAAAGGTTCTTAGGACACACCAAGTTAAGCAAAATAAATTTAAAAAATAACTACTGACTAGGCCAATGAGGTTTACTTAAATCAAGTTTCACCAAAAAAAAAAAAAAAAGAGAGAGAAATGATAGACCATACCTATACTAATTTTAGGTCTCACCAATATTTCTATAATTTAAGTTTGTCTATAGATATATCAAGTCTCCAAAATTACAAGTGAAAAAAATTGAAGTAATCTGCGTAGGAGGATACTGCTGTTCCCTCCCAGAGAGTACAGGTAATTAAACAAAACCCCAGTGCCGGCCATGGGTTGTTAGTTATGGAGGTCCCAGAAGCTCCCAAAGCAATCCAGACCTCGGTCATTACTTTCAGTTGTCCTCCACAACTACACTGTAAAATTCTATTGCATGTGGCTGAAGAGAAGGCTCAATGGTTAAGAGAACTCACTGCTCTCGGAGAACACCTAATTTCCATTCCCCAAATCCTCATAGCTGCTCAAAACCATCTGTAATTCTAGATCCAGATTCTGAACCTCTCCATGAGTACTGCATTAACATGGCGCCCAAACATACACTGAAGGCAAAACACATCCAATGAAGATACTATGTTTCTTGGTTGCAGGACAGACAAAGTCATGCTGGAAAAAAGTCTAGACATCTCCTCCCTGGCTTTCACAGTGTGAACAGTGCTATTCAAGACACCAGGGGAGAAAAGTCATCAAGATTTTACCGAGAAACAGACCAGGCTTGCTACAGTACCAACCTGCAAGGCAAGATGATCCCTTTGATTTAATAATTGCATGATTGCTATAAGGAAAACAGTCTTCTGAATGGAGGTCTAGTACACAGGAAAGAACACAAATAGTGGGCAATGACTACCACTGTCTCTGATTTGCTAAACGGACATGTTGAACTGTTCTAAATATTTGTTACATTCATAGATAAGGAAAGTCCCTCACCCTTGGTCAGAGAAGCTTCTTTCCGCACTGGATATCAGTTGACCTAGTTAACTGGTGAAATTTCTGTGAATAAGTGGCTGTGCAGTGCTCTATCCTAATTGGAAATCTATAACAAACACCACCACCACCCTCGCACATACATACCCATCATGGTTCGTGGGGCATCCAAAGGCGGGTCAGAAAGAATGTAAGTGCCGGAGAATGGGGAAGGGTAGTAATTCTGGATACAACGTGGCCATTGCTCTCATGACAGCAGCTATGGGTACCTGCATAAGATCTGGGCAAGATGGAGACTGTGAACATAGAGGAGGTTCTCATGAGGTCCCACCCCTCTCTGAGGATGACAATTTCTGTTAGGGGACAAGGAATCGTTTTCTTCAGAGTTATAGGTACCAGCGGACTTGTTAAACCACATGTACCTATATGCAAACCCTGGTCAAACTCAAAATGAGCAGACACAGAAATAAGAGAGAGTAGGGTATGTTGAAAAGGGGGTAGGGGTTAAGGAGGAGCTGGAGGTCATACCATAAGGTAATGAAGGGTGGTTGTGATCAAAATGTTTTAATGTCGTGTGTGTGTGTGTGTGTGTGTGTGTGAAAGACTAATTTAAAGTTGTTCTTACTAAAAATGATCTACAAAGAAGAAACAGGCTTTTAAAATCACACAACACAGAGTCACAGATTCTCAGTAAGAATTTACACTGGAAAAAACAAAAACAAAAACTCTAAAAGGTAGAGACAGTAAATGGCCTGATGAGGATGACACCAGGAGACACTGGCTTTACGAGGACAAGAACTCCAGTTTCTTGACTCTGTAGCTAAATGTCTGAACATCGCATCATTCTGGAAAGCAGCTTTGTCTTTCTATTTGGCATTTTCCTCCTTAAACAAATCTACCTCATTCTATTTGAGGTTAGAGATATCCTAAATCCCCATATGGTTTTGTATCAATTTGCTCAGAGGCAGAACACCCCTTCCTGAATTCACGCACTAGGCTATCTTTGCTCTGAAGAACTGTATTTATAGCTCTGTTCTATTTTATTCTTGAGCTTGCATATCACTGTCCTTGCCTTCTAGATGGATTTGAAATGCAGTTCTGCCATTCATAGTTCTCCTCCCTAGTCTGAATCGCTGATGAATCTGAAGGGTGTGGCTTCCACCTCTTCACTCAGGTCATGGTAAAGAAGCTGACTTCAGAGGATGGACTGCTCTTCTCTGACCCTCCAAGAAGCTTAACATGGAAATGAAGAGCTACAGAATGTGCCCGCTTAGCATGCATTGGTCCTGCCAACAGATTCTTGCATCTGACACACAGTTTTCTAAAATTGCAATAAATATGACTGTATCTTTTACATACAGAAGGAGCAACTATGAGATATTACATTCTACTGTGTCCTATAGCTGACAAACTTCTTTTGTTGGCAGTATTTTCATCTGTGACTGAGAGAAGATAAATGAGCTAGGGCTTATTATTTATGTTTTTGTAGATCATTAAGCAAAATTTTGGAGATGTAACTGACTAATTCGCCATCAACTAGTCAGCAAATATTGAAAAAAATAGCCTCACACACTTGTTCTGGCAACTTTGTGACATATATATATATATATATATATATATTTGAATAGCATGCATAGTTTTCAAACATATTACTGAACTGATTTCAAACCATTTTATTAAAAACAATACCCTCAGTAAATTATATTTCTAATATTCTGAATACCCTGAGAACCCAACAAAATAGACTATAGCATTTCCCAAACTTGGTTTCTGATACCATAAACACACATAGTTGCCCATTTTAATCTTCCTATCTCCAAATACCTAAGATGCCGGATCCACTCTGCCCTTTGTCTCAGTAGGTGGAATGAAGAACATTCTAAGTTGTTGAACCAACCAACCAAAATCTATTAAGGCATCTCCAAAGACCAGGAATCTTATTCCCCTACAATTCTTGTTCTTTAAATGATATGTGCAACACCCCCTGACATATATATCTGTCTCAATCACAAGAAGTTTGGGATTTGAATGGAAGTTTGAAGGAAAGGCATCATTACAAGCTCCTGACTGTGAAAACCCAACCACTAGCAAGCTTTTAAGTCTATTGCATCTTCCTTGTGTGCTGTGCTCTAGCTATCTATTAAGACCTTAATTACATGCCACTTGAATGCCAGCTTCCTCAGGTCTATAAAGATGGCATACAAACAAGTTAGATACCTCATCCTAAGAGTCTGTTCTGTGTCTTGACAAAGCTGAAGACTATAATGAACACTGGGAATAATGCTTCAGGATTGCACACCATTTTAGAATTTATAAAACACTTCCCAAGATATCACTGAGAGCTTCACAGTAGTTTATGTAATAAACAGTACAGACACCATTATCTGCATTTTATAAATGAAGGAAATAAAATCTGGCAAATTCAGTGACCTACAAGCACTGAGTGAGCAAGATGGGTCTCAAATTAATGGACTCTTATACAAGTTTAGTGAGGACCATAAAAAGTTATGTGACGGTTTAAATTCAAGGTGAAAAAAAACCAAGTAACGTGAACCACCTATATTCAAAGAATGCCTTCAAAGAGATCAGGGGAAAGTGTCACCATCGAAACTGAGTTCAACAACAGGTCACACAAGTCTGTAACTGTCATAAGACATTCAATTGCACATGTGCACATGCACACACATGCATGTATGCACCCATGTGTGCATGCTTGTGTGTGTGTGTGTGTGTGTGTGTGTGTGTGTGTGTGTGTGTGTGTGTGTGTGTGCTGTTTCTTGGGTGCCATCTCCCTGGTTTTTAAAACAGAATTTCTCACCAGTAAGCTGAGTTAGCTAGCCAGTGAACCCCAAGGATCTACCTGCCTTTCTCCCACCCCCTAAGCATTATGACTACAGCCAATTGTTTTGCAGTTGTTGTTTAGGGTTTGATTCTAACTATGAGTTTGGGGGTTACATCCATGTCCTCACACCTAACAAGCCAGTGCCTTACTGATGAAGCTATCTCCTGAGCATCTATCACTAGGTCTTCCTATCTTGGACTTCAATTCAAACCAAGCAGACCTTGAGACTAAACTTGTCCCTTATCATAAAGAGCTCTTGTTCTGTGACAGTAAAAGAAATAAGCAACAACTTTTAGTTGTTCTATCCAAAGAGAATAAATAAGAAGAAAGGGGCAAACTCCCCATGCAACTGGGTGACTGATCCAGATAGCAGCAGAGGTAAGACACGTGAGGCTACAAACATTTCAACGAGAAAGCAGCTGAGTTTCATCTGCCATAACAACAGAGTGCCAACTCTTAAAAAAAAAAAAAAAAAAAAAAAACCAAGTGTGAGAACGAAAAAGAAAATGACAAAGTGCATTATGACTCTGAACAATATCCTGACAGGAAATGGAGGGCTCAGCAGGCTCCCACACATTAAAAATCATGCCCCATCTGATGTGGGCTGAACTCTCTGAGGAGAAATCACAAGCAAGCTAAATGTGGAACAGGAGAGAACAGAAAGCAAAGAGGCAGAAGCTCACATGCAGGCTGGTAGTGTAAAGATGTTCTAGAACACTGCTGTTCCAAGGATAGTCCCTGAACCAGTAGCAACATCCTGGCTCAGAACTCATTTAGGGACACTGATGACCAAGCCTATGAAGTCACAAACTGCGGCTGGGGTCTAGCTATCTCTGAATAAGGCATCCTGAAGTTTCAGGTGCATAAAACCACGAGAGAAGTGTGACTTGCCCTTGTCCCATGTTTGCATCCAAAGAACACGAACACCAGGTGATGGACAATGTGTTCCTATTTGCGCTTTTGATGCTTCCTCCATATAGTGGCTCTGTAGATGCTACAAATAGTAATTTCACTTGCAAATGTCCTCTGGCAGATCAGGAAGAGCAGGAGGACAGTTACGAGATAATTAATCATTAGATTACAGTCATCATACAGTTAATTAAACATAGTGTATTCCCCCTCGATCATTTATCCCTCTGAGAACTGATTATTAGACTTTGGTATGTTTTCAGTTCGCCTGGGAAGAAGCCCCTGTTGAAATGCATTGCAGACCCCACCACAGAGGCTGAGTAGGCAGGCAAAAGAACGGGATCTGACAATCTGCATTTTCCCAAACATCTCATGCTGATGCTAACATGTAAATTCAAGGGCCGGGTATTCAGAAGCCTTACAGGATACGTCCTTTTGAATTTGTTTTCTGAAATGATGCCTTAGTTACACCATGGTCATGTTGTGCTTGTAAATGCCTAAAGAGGGCCTCTGGGTAGGGTGGACCCAAATGCAAAGATCTGTGGCATTTGCTAATTTTGCGGGATAAGTATGATGACCCTGATCTATCTCTGCTCACAACGTTGATGTCACAGAGGTCAGGGCTGGGAGTAGATGGAGTTAATACACATTAACTGCTCCTTGATACACTGCCTAATTTCCACACCCCCAGTGTAGGAATTCTGAGCCAAGCAGATGCTCCTAGTTAATTCTGCTTCCTTCTCTAGTGAGTCACGGGCTCTAGCAGAAGAATCACGTGAGGATCCATTCCTCGCAACAAAACTTCGAGTAAATTTCCCCAAATAGAGAGCGATCATGCCTGGGTGTCCGACACTCAGCACTTGATTTAGAATGGGCTTTGAAGCAGACAGTACAATGGAACGTGTAGATGATAGAAATAAATGACAGACGAGCTTCTGTTGCTGGGGAAGCAGAGCGGTGATTCACTCTGAGGATGAGCTCTAATATCAAACATGGCGGAGCCAGTACATTGAAAACAACCAAGTTCCCAAATAAACAGTAAGAAAAAGATTAAAGGAAAAAAATCCTTATCTCTCTTTTCCCCTTCTAAACGATATAGTCTGGAAAATATTCTGTGCCTTCTATGAGATAATGATACCTGTCTCCATCCCTTTATATCCTTAATAAAAATGCAATGAGTTCACTTCCTCCTCCTGAGTGGTGGGACATCCATCCGAGTGAGAATCCCGACTCATTCTCAATAAGCAGCCTCTAATATACAAACTGTGAAATGTGACCAAGGTCTCACATGATTTATTAAGAAACCAAATATTTTATGCTATGTAGACAAAACAAAGTTCTGCAATATAGCTCCCCTTAAAAGATTCGCTTTCTTTGAATCTATTGATCAAGAGTCAGACTTGGTGAACAGGAACAACTATTGAGCCCGTTAGCCAATGGCAATATGACACACAATCTGAATAATTACATCTCTGTAAACTAATGATGCGCCAACTTATCCTTTGGTATTGAGTGACCAGATATCTGGTCCATGCAATGCATGGCTTGCTAACCTCACACTCTCAAGGATTTGAGACATTCCTTCATCCAAGTTGCCATTAGTAAGCAATGACCCTCCACTAAAGAGCTTACCCTACATGGAGTTCACTTGGAGTCATTCAGTCCCACTCTGTAATTCCCCCACTTGAAAAGACTCCTGTCGCTGGACCATAGCCAGAACAAAATTAAAGCATTTCCCATTCAACTTTGCCAAATGCGAGAACTCATTCGCTTAAAGCTTGATGACAATGAGTTGATTCAGTTGCCATTCAAGAGGCAGTTTTGTAAAATGTTTCCTGTTAGCGGCCCACACTAAGCTCGTTTCTCTGCCTTTTTCTTTCCCTCGCTCTCTGTATTCCCCAAAGATTTAAGAAAAACTACATCCTGAGGAAGCAGAACTGTTGCTGGTTCCAATGAGGATGCATCAATGGATGCCAGTAGGCACATCGTCAGTGTAACCACATACAGAGCGTTGTGTTCCTGAAAACCTAAATCAACAGCAACAGGGGATGCAACCCCCCCAACCCTCTGCTTCTTCTTGTTTACTTTTATTGCAAATATATTTCTAA
>CM052720.1:26936319-26966907 GCA_028551405.1 Uromys caudimaculatus | reverse complement strand
GAAAGAAAGAAAGAAAGAAAGAAAGAAAGAAAGAAAGAAAGAAAGAAAGAAAGAAAGAAAGAAAGAAAGAAAGAAAGCCCTGACAGAGGGACAAAGCATTATGACACAGAGAAACTCCAAAAGTGCCACTGAATTTGTTTTGTATTGGCGATCTACTCCTGGGCATGGATCATAACCTGAAAAGTTTGTGTATACTCAGGAGACTCTTGTTGAAGAAAACTAATTTTTCATTTGCAAGCAGTTATCAGTTGGAAATAGGTTCTGGGTTGGGGTGGGATACTGTGTCCATTTCCCCTCTCCCTGATGGCAGTCCACCTGGTGAAGATCTGTGCAGGCCCAGTTCATGCTGAAAAAGCCTCTGTGAGTTTGTTCATATGTGCATTATATCCTTTGGATAGCATATGCCCAAGAGTGGTCTAGCTGATCTTGACGTGTCTATAGTCCCAGCTTCCTGAGGAATCAACACACTGATTTCCTTAGTGGCTGTCAATGTTTGGATTCCCCCTTATGCCACATTCTCTCCAGCATGAGCTGTCATTTGTTTTAGCAATTTTGGTCATTATGCCTGGTATTAAGATGAAATCTCAAAGTATTTCTGACCTGCATCTCTCTGATACCTAAGGATATTGAACATTTAAGTGCTTCTCAGAAATTTGTGTTTCTGCCGGGCAGTGGTGGCGCACGCCTTTCATCCCAGCACTTGGGAGGCAGAGGCAGGCAGATTTCTGAGTTCAAGGCCAGCTTGGTCTACAGAGTGAGTTCCAGGACAGCCAGGGCTACACAGAGAAACCCTGTCTCGAAAAACCAAAAAAAAAAAAAAGACATTTGTGTTTCTTTGTGTTGGAATGCCCTATTTAGACTGGGGAATCTCCAAGACCACCAAGGCCCCAGAGTGCTGATTCAAAAGGGGCAATGAGGAATTCGGGTTCAGCATGGCTCAATACCTGGTATTGGTTCAGACTTTCAGAGTCTAACACTGGGTACTTTATTTCAGGCATATTTAAGCACAGCACAATTTAGAAAGAAAACTTCCTGGTGATAATTATCTCAACTCCATGCCTACAACAAAGTTTAAGACATAGATACATTGAAACTCTTGCAAAGTACATGTGACATATTTCCTACAGATAGATTTACTGAAGAAGCAGGCTCAAGGTAAACAATGCTCCTGATAAAATTCTGGAAGAAGATAGCACTATCAATTAGCTGAGATAAACAGGCTCAAGGGTCTTGGAGGAACCAGTGTGGCTTTACCATACAAATGACACAGAGGTCACCAGGCTATTACTTGGTACCCTCTTCTGGGCAGAAAAGAGGTTATACATCTCTCCTTTTGAAAAGTCAACCCTGTGTATTTAATATCCCTAATTTCCCTAGCACTTTTCTGAGAGCACAAGTCTTTACATGCCCCCTCCAGAGCTGCCCTCCATTTCTTAACTGGGTTACTGTTTCTTCTTCTATTCACAGCTGTGTTGAGACTCCTTCTACTGCTTCTACATTCTTAGGAGTCTTCCTTTCCTCCCACCTCACCTCAGTGACAGCACAGGTCTAAGTCTGGAGAGCCTTTCTATTCAGAGAAATAACAGTTTTCCATGAGAAATCTCTCTCTGGGCAAATGAGGCCTAAGTGATTTATTTTAGTGCAACGATGTTAGTATAAAACTCAAGATTTCTAAGTCTTTTGTAATGTGTGACTTGAAAAGCCACAAAGGAAGTCAAGAATCAAACACCAACGAGTTAGGGAAACCATTAATCACATAAACATTCCATGTCTCCATCAATGCAGAACAGGTTGCAGTGGGGTTAGAGCATTCATTAATAAACAAGTTTGCTTCAGTAACTCTTTAGTACCTATAGCTTAGTGATAGAGGGTTGTCTGCTGGTATTCTGGTTATAATGTTGTTCCTTTGCTTCTAGAAGCTAGTTCTTAATGAGAGCTACTAACTGGAGGACAAGCAGGTTTCAAAGTGGAAAACAGTTTTCAAAGGTAAGCCACGATGGCTTAAAAAGCAATGATAGGACAGATACTGAAGACATGTCTAAAGGTAGCAAGAAAAAAATATGCCTTCACTGCTTAGCAATAACTTATCTAGGCCTGGCTACCACATCTCTGTCTGTCTAGGTGTACAGATGCATGCCTGAATATGGATGTGTATATACATGTATGTGCATATGGACATGTCTGTGTGTGTATGTATATATGTATGAAACATTTGTGCATTTTTGTGTGCATTTGTATATATTAATATGTATGTGTGTGTATGTATATATGTGTGTGTGTATATGTATATATATATATATGGATGGATATTATGAAAGTATGAATGCAGATATGTATATGTGTGTGTGTGCATTTGTGGCTGTGTATTAGGGTGTGGTAAATGTGTGAGCATGCATGTGTGTGTGTGTGTGACATTATGAGTAAGACTGTGAATATGTTAGTGCACAAATGAGTGTGTGTGTGTGCGTGTGCGCGCGCGTGTGCGTGCGCGCATGCGCTTATACTGTCTTTGTGTATCAGCAATTCTTGCTGCATAAAGCTACGTGGTAAATTTTTGCTAAACTAGATTGATTCATCTAGGAAACATTAGCACATAGCTGAATAAAAAGCCAGGTAAAATTCAGGAAGGGCCTATGTGCTGGGACTAGCTGAGACCTTCTCTGTGACCTTGAATGGACCATTGTCCTCCTGGGTATTTATAAGAAGTTTAAGAAAACTTTGAGTCCTCATTCCGTTTCAAGCCTGCCACCATTCTCTTACCTCCGTTTTTGTTTGTCGAGGCTCCTGCGACCTGGGTTATCAATATATGTCAATATACTCATATTTCAAAAATAAATAGGATCAAGAAGAAGTCTAAAAGTCTGAGACAACAGGGACGTTTGGTGTTTGAAATAGTTAACAGCCATGAAGGTGTCAGATAGAATGAGCTGGGACAATGTGAGGAGGCACAGAAGGCTTGCGACCAAAGGCTGAATCTTACTGTGCCTTATAAGTGTGATCCTTTGAAAGCTCATCTTGCTGATGCCGGGGCATTTGTCAGGGACTGCCACTGATCACCTTCCTGGCAGTGTTGTAGCTGTGGGTTTACATAGGTGACTGGAGAAAGGGGGGAAGGGGAGGCTGTCAGATATGTAACTGGAGAAGGAGAACATAATCCAGAAGGCGAAAAGGCCTCAAAAATGACAGCTCTCAGCTGATATGGGACAGAGAATATTTTATAGCTAAGTCGTAAACCAGCATGGCTGGCCACACAAGCCAGGGATATACAATCTAGAAAATGTCCTATCAAAGCAAAAGATACCAAAACTCATAATAATACAATTTTTCAGTCTTTCTATCCAGACTGTAATCCAAAATAATACTTAATGACCCATAGAAAAGGGTACCCAGACAACTGTTCTGTCACATGCGCCAGTAAGAGGTGTGAAATCACTTATGAGACACATCTGTGTCTCCTGTTTTCCTCAAAAACCTCAGGAAAGAACCAAGTAGAAAAGCCAAGTGCAAGAGCTGAAAAAATGGAGCAAATTTCCATGGCGGTTCCCTGTTCTCTATTGATATAAAGGCCATGTTTAAAATGTTTGTATTTCTTATTCCTCGGCGAGCATTGCCTAAGCTTTGAAAATATCAGTTCTGACCAGGCTTCTAGAACAGACCATTCTCAGTTGCCTGAGAAATTGAGATGCAGTATTTGAATTTTTTTCACTTAGGCCTTCATCTAATACTTTATAAGCCCCAGAAGTTACCCCTACACCGAGTCATTAAATTTGAAAGCTAATCCTGAATACGCAAAGTGGTGACCATAGAAAGCACAGACTGAAGAACTGATTGAACAGTGTTTGGGCTGCAAGTTCAAAGTCCTCTCAAAATGGAAGAAGCCCCCGTCGTCCAAATTGGAGGAAGGTACCCCAGGCAGACCAGCTAACTGAATGAGGCAGCATTAGTTTGTTTCAACTCACATTTTCTTTAGTATTATAGATAATTCACATTAACCAAAGTTTAATTATACACACACACACACACAAATACACACACACATTCCACACACACACATGCACACACTCACCCACACTAACATACTCTGACCCTGATACCATTTGCAAGCATCTATTTTACTTGCTTTGTATTCTCAGGTCTTAAAAGTGCCTGGAACTTTGCTGAGTGGAAGGAAATGAGGAAGGGAGAGAGAGAGGTAGGAAGGGAGGGAGGGAGGGAGGGAAAGAGGGAGAGAGGGAGGAAGGGAGGGACGGAGGGAGACAGAGATAGAGAGACAGACAGAGGAAAAGAGAGACCCAGGAGGGAGGGGGAACTTACTCAATAATCAACGTTAAATGAGCGGAACGTCCTCAATGAAGTGTTAATCACCCCAGAGAATAGAAATACCCTGTTCTTCCTCATAACATGCATACATTAGAGATTCAGATGTATGTGCATCCATGTACACCTGCTGAAGGGCCTGTATTAAAATAGCTAGCACGGCTGTTATTTTCTTTATCCTTAAAATATTTTCATTTCCCTGTTTGCCCACTCTCTATCTCCTCTTGCCGTTCCCTTAAACTTGTATGGCTCATTTGTTTCCAAAAACCATAGAGTTAAGACTCATAGATATTAAGCAGAAAGAGAAGCCTAAATCAATGAAATTCATGTCTTGTGCAAAGGGCATGGCATGTACAAAGACCTGCATTCCATCCTCAGGTCTGCAAAGAAAAGGAGAAAAATCAATGTTTTGCCTATTGGTAAAATTAGATATTTGGGATTGCCTGCCCGAGAGCAGGGTTTCTTCTTGCTGCTGTAACTCCACAGCATGGCAGTTACCTTGTGTCTACTATATCTTCAGAAAACATTCATTTGACCTATACTCATTTAGAATGGGTCATGTTGTCTGATACAATCAAACCCATTAGATTGCTGGTTCTATTCTTTGTTTCTCCTTTACAAAAGAGAAGGTTGGCAAAAACCAGTTAACCACATAATGAGAAGGGCCTAGACACCAAGATTCTCTGAAGAGCACATGCTCAATCTTTAAGTGTTTTCCAAGTACCTGTTTACTCACAGTGTAACGGCAGCATATGTAGGGCTGACACTGCTCAGATGAGTGTTTTGATGAGCTAATTAGTGAGACCATCCTTATCTATTAATTAAAACTCCACAAGGCAGTATTGGAGTACTTGTAAAAGTTGCAATTATTTATGTTCTCAAAGGAATTAAAACAAATCTATACCAGTTTAATTAGCTTTTTTCCCAGTCCGCTCACATTAGGGTTCCTGGACTATGCTCATGTTAAGTGAAGTTATATTATAAAAAAAGGTGGATGCACTGATGCAATTATAAGAACTCGGTTATAAGAATAGATAGACTGTTCAAGAGATCCAAATGTCACAATTTACCTTTAAACCAAGACTAAGGATGCCGCCCTTGTTTATTGGACTATACAGATGGCTCAGTGGTAAATCCTGGCACTTTTCAAGGTACTTAAAGCATTCTTCACAAATCCATTCATAGGTTTTTTGTTTTTTTTTTTTCAGTTGTCAGATTCTTTGGGTAATGAGGAAACAGAACATTTCATATTCACAATCATTTGCTGAGATCAAACATGCACTAGCTTCTGTGATACTATAATGTAGAATGAAATAATAAATATTTTTGAGACACACAGTTATGATAGCATAAGTAATTGTTTTGCAACAAAGTGTCATTATGTAGCCATGGCTGACCTTGAACTGTGTAGTCATGGCTGGCCTAGAACTCACTATGTAGATGAGACTGCCTCAAGTGCTGGGATTAAGGGCATAGATGATTGATTTTTAATTTAAGAGGAAAAACTTAACATATGGCAACATCAGACATGATAACTACACCACCATAAGAGAGAGGTAAAGGAAGAGTGTTAGAGGCTCAAAGGTAGGAAAGACTATCTCTCTGTTGAGAGAGAGAAGAGGAAAGCAGCTTTTATGAGCATGTAACAAACAAATGATTCTAAAGATTGATGAATGCTAATTTTTTAACATGATTTTTCAACTCTTTAAATATGTTATTATTGGTATGGGAGTAGATATCAGGGCCACTGAGTGAGTAAAGGACAGTAAAGGGGGGAGAGATCTTACAAGTGATACGAAGCCTGCAGAGAACACACAGAACCAGGAAGATGGAACCAAATGTTTCCCGAGGAAGGCCCAAGTGAGATGGAGCACAGCAGTGTTGAGAATAAGATAGAAGAGAATATCACAATGAATAATATAAACAGACAGGAAAGCAAATGTGGTGAAAATGTATTCAAACCTAAATTGGCCCATATGCCTGTAGAACTGTGGCGTGAGTACAGAGAGCTTAATTGGTTTTGTAGACCGAGGGATAAAGATGAATGTGATGAGGTCTAAAGTGCTGTGTGATTGGTCAGTTCAAAAAACCAGAGCTGGTAGACCTGATCGGTAGCTGAAAGTGAAGGGCAGCATAGTGGTTTTACGCTGTGTACACTGTCCTTAAGAAATTGATGTTTTGGGCTGATTATCTGGGAATCCTATGGAGGACAGAGAAGCAGACCCTACATGTGAGAGAAGAAAACATGAGATGGAAGAGGCACAGGAATAGCTATCTGAGAGCTCTCTGATATTTGATATGCTGCACCAGACCAAGAAAGACATGGTGACAGAGAAATCTGTATTAGTTCTTAGTGATCGCACCAGTTGATATTATGACCAGAACAAGAACCCATAAAAAGGAGGTAGTCAGATATTCAGCAAAGACTTCATATGGGACCAGATATTCCTTCTGAATACAAAACAGGATAAAGGGAGTTTACAATGTGGGAAATGTCCCAGACAGAATCACATGTCTAAAAACAAAAGAATATGGGTACAGACTGCCCAAGAAAGAGAAATCAAGGAATATGCTGGCTTATAGAAAGGGAAGCAGCCACAACCTGACGCTCTTGTGTTGTTATATGAGGAAGCAAAGCTCAACATGGTAACAGGGCACATGGTCACAACCAGCCAGGAGTTCTTAGTATTCAAAACCAGACCCTTTATGCTCTGCAACCCACCCACTCTCTATTAGCTACTTTCTCCTTTATGAAGCAAAGCTTGAGGTGTGCCCCATCAGAATGTTTGCACACATGTGGAGACACTAAGAAAAACAAATCAAGAGAAGAAGACTCCATGGGAAATGTGAGACATCTCTAATGGACATCTTATGAATGAGCAAGGTTATATCATTATGTATGGCCCATGCTTCACCATTCAGTACAAGGAGAGATGATGAATTACAGCCACAGAGTAGACATTTTATCAGGATGAAAGAGCAGACTCCTCAGGATATGAGGAGATGACATGGCAAGAAAACAAAAAGAGGCCCAAGAAGGAGACAGGAGGCTCTTTCTTGTTAATGGAGAGTGAGCCTCTCCTTTGGATGCTACCAAAGGAGAAGCCAAAAGAGAAGGAGCGGGGTTGTGTTTTCGAACACCTAACCTAGAGAGGGAATTGCTAACAGAGAGAGTATGGCCCCTTCTTATTGTTTTTAAGCCACCCAGGCCGAAAAGTGGTTTGCTAGTCTCCAGGTGATTCTCTACTCTCTTCCTATCACTTGAATCACTTCTAGAATGTTCCTTAGGTGGAACAAAGTACCTTCTTCACCAGTAGTCTGATTCAGGAATAGGACCTGAAATGCTCTATTTTCATCAGTAAAGGATGGAGGATAAGAGAATTGGGGATTTGGGTTTGATACATAATTTGTATCAAATGAGACTGTTTGGTTCAAGAACCAATAACATTTCACTTACAGCTCCAGAGCTGAGGAGCCAGGGAGCTTTACTCTGCCCTGAGTTGGAAAACAATGAGCTTGCACAGCTTCCCACTGCGTTCCCAACCGCCATTGCTCTGAATTTAGACATTAATTCGTCTAACTAGATTGGGTTTCTTTCTAAATAAAAATTGACTGCATAAACTTGAGTTTCACTACTTAGAAGAATTAATCATGTTTCTTAAGTTTCATACCAACTGGTATCCTTTCTAGTTTATGCTTTTTCCAAATAAAGCTCATTAGGCACCTCAATGATAAGGAATGGTTCTGTTCTCTAATTTTTCCTAGCCAATAACTAAATGGAAATAGTGTATCTCTTTCTTGTTATGGTTTAACACGAGTCCTTTATTTGGTAACAACCTAGCCTATTGATTGTTGAAGGCTTGTAAAATTAATGACAAAGAAAACTACTTAGCCTTGTAGAAATGAAATCCCACGGGTACCTTGAACCTAGTTTGCACATTATTGTCATTATGCCATGTGCCTCTACACACATGCAACTTTTCTTATTTAAATCTTCAGAGCACAGTTTCATCTAATGTGGGGGGTTTTTCTTTCTTTCATCCTGGTGATTGGCTAATCCTTTGTGGATTCTTCTGGTAGATTTATATAAAGGAGTCAGTCAGAAGCCTAAGAGGTACAAAGAAATTGTTTCATGAATCAAGCCATGTGTGTCAGAGGGAACATTTTCATGCTGTTGCTTTTCATTATAGTGCAGAGCTGGTGATTTACAATGCAATTCCTTCTTTCCTCTGAAAGCAGAAATGGGGACTGAATGGATATTCCCTCACAAACACTTGTTTCCAATATTTGCTTAAAGACAACTGACGATGCTGGTGTCCTAACTTCTTGAAGGATGAAGTTCCTCCTTTGTAACTGCTATGTATGGCTCACGCTTGCTGTAGTGTGGATAGAGCTTAGTGTGTCCCCCTGAGGCTTTCTATGTTGAGATGTAATCCCCACTTTGGGCTCTAAAGCAGGTGGAAAATGACACCCACTCAATTATACTGAATTCTGAATAGGCCTTTGGATGGGTACGTAGGGTTAGACAAGGTTCTTTCAAGTAGCACTCAGAATAATTCTTGGTGGCTCTATGCAAAGTGACATCCAAAGATACACAGACATGCGTATTGCTGAAATCTCTTTCCATGTGATGCCATGGACTACTTCAGGCCCGTGCCAAAAAGACCATCATCAAATGTAGCCTTTCAGTCCAACACCTCCAGAGCTATGAGTCAAAGCAATACTCTTCTTATCTCTCTCACAATCGAATTACATGCTGTTTTACCAGGATCAGAAAGTGCCCTGATATAATGACAAGTTGCCAAGTAGTAAAGATATTTTGAGTTTTGATAACTACGTGTTTTTAGCACAGCATTATGTTAATGCACACAATATATAAATATTATATATACTGTGAAATAGAAATGTGCAAGCCTAACTATCATAAGCAATGTGCAATTAGAAATATTAATGTACAGAATCTGACACCCTATATATTTTGTTGAAAAAAGAGATTCAGAGCAATAATGGGGAATACCCATTTTAGGAAATACATTGGACTTTTAAAACTATTTAGTGTTTGCATTGGAAAGGAAAGATATTTGATACCATTCCATGTGATAAGAAAAAAAAAGCAAAGTTATAGAGTGTATACAACTTGAACAGACATTTCTCCAGAAATAGGAACATGCCCAGAAGACATACACAGAAAGGTGCTCAACATCACTAAACAGCAGAGAAATATAAACCAAAGCCACAATGAGCGACCACCTCATAGCTGTGAGGATGGCTACCATTAAAATAACAAAACACATATGTTGGTGAGTGTAGAGAAATAGACATACTTCTGCCCTGTTAGTAGGAATGTAATCTTGTATAGTCATAATAAAAAAACAGCATTGTGGATCCTAACACAATGAAAAACAGAGTTACCATATGATCAAGCAATGTTACGTTTGGGCACACAGCCAAAGGAAATGAAGTCAGTACGCAAAAGAGGCATGTGCATGCCCACTTTGCAATAATACTCTTAATTGTCAAGACAAACTAACTCTCCACTGACACTTGCTGGGTAAATAGAGTTTTTAATATTTGGTATCTATGCCTACACATCATGAAATATTATTAAGCCTTTTTAAAATAGCAAATTTAGAGATAGACATTTCAGAGGTTAAGAGCACTTACTGCCTGTAGGAAAAGACTGGAGTATAAGTAGCTCACCACCCACATTGGGTGGCTCACAAACGCCTATCATTTCAGCTCCGAGGTATCCAAAGCCCCTGCTCACTTCCACAGGCACCACACAGAAACATACACAAAGAAATAGAGGGAGAGAGGAAGAGAGAGAAAGAGAGAGAGAGAGAGAGAGAGAGAGAGAGAGAGAGAGAGAGAGATCTTTTTTTTTAAAGTAGGAAGGTTGGCTAGGCAGACTAGGCAGATGGCTCACTGGGTGATCACTGGGTGGTGCAAGCAGGGAGAGCTGCATTGAGCATCCACATAAAACGCTGGGTATGGGCACTCATACCTATTACACCAGTTCTGGGGTAGGAAAAAGGTCAGGGTAGAGACAGAAGGCTAGCTGGAGCTTGTTCATCATTACCTTAATAAGAAATATTCCATATGCTCTGGGTTTGGTGAGAGACCTTGTCTTGAGTTAGTAAGGTGGAAAGCAAAAGAAGACAGCACCAGATCTCTCCCTCTCTCTAGCCTGCACACTGTCATATACAGGCATGTGCTCCAACACATGCAGACAAAAAATAGATACGACACAAAATGACAAAATATTACATGGACTTGCTCATACATATCTCATCATAAATGCATGCAATTTTTAACAAGTGTACCTCAGCAAAACTAAAAGTTGAGATATATTTATTCTACACACACTAATTTTGTAGGTCTCTTTGTTAGCTAGAGAATTCTTTGTGTATTCTGGACAATTACCTTCCAGACTCCTTCAATGTACCCAATCCAACAGAACCTCAGTCCCAAGACTGGACATCCAACAGCACACTCTTTTTTTCCTGTCCTGAGGTAACACAGGAGGACATGAAAAACCCAGGTACAGATTCAGGAGACTGCTTGGCTTCACCCCTTTTCTCAAGTCATCAAGAAAAATTTTTCCCAAGCCCAGCAACTTTTAAACAGTGATTTCCCTGCCCCTTTTCAGAATTAAAAGCTAACTCACAAGCAACAGAACCTCATGGCAGACTTTGGCCTCAGACAGTGAGCTTGAACTGTGTGGCCCAGGTGGCCTGGGATGCTTCCGTTCTCCACAGCCCCAGGTGAGCCAGGTTCTTGGCTGCTTCCAGAAGGACGCCCTACCTGCCAGGAGCTCCAGCCGAGCCTAATGTTTTTAAGTCTGTGATCCACTTCCCTTCCACAGAGCTGTTGTTCCATTTGAGAAAACAGCAGTGGGTTTTGTGTTTTCTGTATCTGAAACAGAGCATCCTAGTCAAAGTGTGAGGTCAGCCTGCCACACCTCTTAGAGGTCTTCTCAAGGCTGTGTGATGCTAAGTCAGATGAAACCAGAACCCAACATATGAGGAAGCATGGTGATTAGTCATAGTCAAGTGTATATACTTACTTCTACTAGATCTCAGAGATTGAAGGTTAAAAGCTGCGTTTTAGTGTTTACTTTGTTGTTTAACCTTTAGCAAAGTTACATTCATTCAAACATCTTCAAATTCCTCAGCATTGAAATAAACACAGTTCAGAGATTTGTCGCAGAGTCGTGACACCTTTATTATAATTTGTTCTAAAGGAAGTTCACTTAAGTTTTCTTCTATCTTATTTAAAGAATTACAATGTTATTGTGGCTTGAATAAGCATGGCCCCCACAGGCTCATCTATGTGACTATTTGGCCCATAGGGAGTGGCATTATTAGGAGGTGTAGCCTTGTTGAAAGAAGCGTGTGATTGTGGGGGCCTGTTGTGAGGTCTCCTATGCTCAAGGTCAATGTGACACAGTCATCCTTGCTGCCTATGGATCAAAATGTGCAATTCTTGGTTCCAGCCCCAGCATCTTGTTGTCCTGCCCAGTGCCATGCTCCCTGTCATAATGATAATGGGCTGTCATCCAGCCCCAATGAACTGTTTTCCTTTATAAGAGGTGCCATGGTCATGCTGTCTCTTCACAGCAATGAAACCCAAACTAAGACGGTCATAAAATGGTACCAAGTTACGTGGAAAATATTAAAAGGGTTCTGCATATATATACTCTCCATGGGTGTTTGTTTCCTTTTGGAAATTCTTTTGTTTAAAGCTTCTTTCATTCAACATATATATTTGCTCGTGTTTGATATCCTTGCAGATCATTTCTACTCCGACACCCATTCAACTTTCTGTCCATGCCATGACAGGACCCATATGGCAGGGTCCCAGCACTGAGTGGGAAGAACTGGCATCCTACCCTTAACCAAGAAGATATTAGCAATCTCTATCTTGCTAGCAAAGGGAAAATTGGCTTTTCTCCCCAGTGGGTGTCACTTGGTATATCACCCACACTCTGGGGCAGGCTCGGGACTAGTTAGATAACACCAAACACACTTGGTGTTTGTTTTTGTTTCTTTGGATGTAAGTTTTGTAGGGTTTCTTCATTTTGTTTTGTTTTCATCTTATTGGTGTTTGGTTTGTTTGGTTTGAATTTTATTTTGAGTTGGGAAAAGAATACCTGTGGTGATATAATTAGAAGATGATAAAGCCATGATACCATTTAATTTCAAGTAGTAATGTTGCAAATCTAAAATAAAGTAGGATTTCAAGCAGGACATGGATAAGAGCAGCATCTTGGGGATACTAGATGAGGCATATATGAAGAAAATATTTTGACGGTAGAGGGTGCAATCCAAGGTGGGATTCAGAAGAACACGTGAGAGCAATGTCTGATAAGTACACTATACAGTATTTATGCAGAACAGAGCAGAACTGGAAATTTTAAATGAGGGAAACTGTGATACCAACACAGGTAATGTGGAAGCATGGATGTCTGAAAGCCAGGTCACAAAACTAACACTTTCCTCTGGTGCTTATCAGCAAGGGGCATGCAAAGCTGTGGATATGATTTATGTGTGTCCTTTTGGGGTTCGTGTGCCAAGAGATAAGAATCCAGATGGTAGAGACCCACCCGCAGAAGGGATTCATACAGATTTCTCCAGAGAGTCTGGCTACTTCCTAATGTTCATAATGAAAAGAGCAAACCTGTTCTCTCTATTTCTCCAGGCTCCTGTCTTTTCCTCTGATCTTTACTGTGTACACATCCACCACAGGGGTGCTATACACCCTGAGACCTTTGCAAAGGCCAAATCAATGCTTTTCCCCAAATGATATTAAGCTTTCCGCACTCCAACATTGTGTTCTAAACAAACCTATTTACTTTATATATAACTCAGCTTCAAGTGTGATGCTACAGCTACAGAGAATATACTAATGCCAAGCTACTTTCAGGCTGTCCTGTGTGGCGATTATAAAGTGGAAGTGGTATATAGGAACACTTTTAAGGTAGTTACATTTAATTTAATGGCCCATGGAGTTAATTTTATGCCCTGGCAACTTCAAGTCTGCCAATAGGTACCTCTCGATTTAAAATAGTAGTAATCTAGTCAACCCTGTCCAGTATACAGTGCTAGTAAAAGGAAAAATGAACCATATCTTCTGAACCTTCTGACAAGGAAGGAAAGATTTCCCCCACCTCATCCCACCCCCACACACACTTCTTGTTCTCACCCATCAAGTCATGGGAGCACAGACATAACCTCGTTTACAGTTTACAGTGTGCCTCAACCTCCCATTCTGTCCCCTATGGCCTTTGAGTATCACTATTAATACAAACATCAGGAGGTTTTTGCAGATAAAATATACTCCATCTTAGTTTACACAGAACTCATATCTGGCTATTAAAGCAGAATATTGCTAAAGTTAATGTACAGCAATTTATTACTTACTAAAGATGTACTTGAAGCCTAAACTTATCAGAATGGTAGATATGTTGGAACACCTCGGACATGAAGTGGGTTTTTCTTGCTGTGTCCTTGAGGAGTATATAGCTGCAATATTAATTCTGGAAAACCACCAAATGTAACTATAATGACACTGGTGGTATGAGAACGTCACAGAATTATTCCCAGATTCTATTTCATAACTAAATCATATTTTATTATTACCTTAAGATATTTAAATGGCACAACTGTGCACAGAATCCTCCACCAGAGAATTTACGAAGGATTGCATGGATTAGAAAGAAATAATGAAGCCATCTCCAAATTCCAGATGGATGCAAAGCTAATTTGATCTTTAAGGTCCAGCCATCTGTTCTTTATTTATTTCGAGCATTACACATTTAAATACCTTCAAGCAGAGATGCATTTATAATGAACACTTCATTCAGGAGGCAAAAAGGCCAAACAGCATAATTGTTTTGTAAAGGTTTATGGGAGCCTGGTTGGATGTTCAAGTTATGCAAGACTTTTCAATAACAAAAGTAATCATACCAACAAGATGTCAAATACTAAAAAAGAATATTACTAAATCTTATTGACCGACTAATTAATATGATTTTAAATTTTGTTCTTGTAGCATGCATACTTCTTCCCTGGTTGGTACACTTTAAGGCAGTGGTTCTCAACCTTCCGAATGCTGGACCCTTTAATGCAATGTGATGACCCCCCAATCACAAAACTATTTCATCGCTACTTTAAAACTGTGGTTTTGCTACTTTTATGAACTGTAATATAAATATCTATATACAGAACATCTGATATGGGACCCCCTAAAGGGGTTGTGACCCACAGGTTGAGAACTACTTCAAGGAGATAAGAACATTTTGGGGCTTGTAAGGTTGGTTGAAGAGAAGCCCTCAAACCCAAACTCACTTAGAAATTTCAGAATGTGACCAGTCAAGAAAGCAAGCTAGATGAGATCATACCTGGTTACAATAGATATTAAACCTAAGAGATAAAGCACAGAGAAACAGAGAAGAGGATCTCACACAGTGGAAATCAGAGGATGGATTAACACAGCTGCAAGTCAAGGAATATTAACTCATGGAATCCAGCAGAAGCTAGGCCGAGGCAAAGAACGATTCTTCTCTCGAGCTGTCAGAGGGAGCATGGCCCTGCAAACATCTGCATTTCAAACTTTTTCCGTCCTCCAAACCAAGAGGGGAAATTGTCTATTGTTTTCAGCTAAGCTCGAAATACATTGTTATGACAGCCTTACAAGTAAAAGTGGCAAGATTTATTAAATGCAGATTTTGAAATCTTTTGACAGCTTGAACTTTTAACTTTGGAAAATCCTTATACAACCGGGAAAAACATCTGGGATGTGACAATGTCTGGAGAGACGAAATTATTTTTTTAATTCAACTAAGAAATATAAATCAAATTAGACGAACTAACAAAGTCCCCGTGGCCCCTGTTCCTAAAATAGCCAAAAGACCTCAGATAGGGTCCCTATGACTGACATCCAGTGTGATAAGGCCCAGGGATGTGGGAAAGCCATGCTAAGGAACTTTAGAAAGAATGGTGGAAATAAAACATTTCGGGTTACTTACAGTTATCCTAAATCTTTTAGTTACTTAATAATGATTGTGCTCTGAATCTGAAACGTTAGTAAGGTGATCTATACCTGAGTGCATCTTTATGTTTTTACTTTCAAATTCATTACGTGCCTATCTATGAAGCCAGAAGATAACACTGTGAAGAGAATTAGTGACAGGCATAACATAAACAACACTTTACATTTTCCATCCAAATGTAAGAGTTGGTATTGGCTTTCCTTTTAAAATATCCATTTATTTAAATTAGGCCAAGGCCTTGGTACTCTGCACACATTAGTCATCACAGAACACGTTTTGTTAACTAGCATGTATCACAACATGACCTCGGATCGAGGAGAACGCCGACACATACCAAATTGTGTAAGAGTACTTTTCTGCTGATCACATAGCACTATGGCATTGCAATGATTCTTGTTCAAAAATAAAGCTATCATTTTTGCTCTTCCTATCGATCTGGGTGGAATACGTGAACTATGAGAAAGTGGCTTAATTAAAACTGGAAATTGAAAAGCTCATCTCATTGTAAGGACTTGGGACTAAAATTAAATCTTTCTTTCCAGCTAAGTTTTAGTTGGCTAACACTCTGAACCGTACACTTCTCGTTCCTTTTCTTCCTCCAAAAATAGCTTGGAATTTCCTTTTTTAAAAAAATGTTGTCACATGGGCAACAATCAATCAGTCAATTAAAACATTTTAGGATGATTTTAGGGATTAAATATCTGAACTTTTTTTCTATCCTAGCCTACCCCACAGAAACTCTGACTGGCTTTTAATGCTCTATGGGAGATGTTGGAATCCCATCAACCTTCACCAAAATGGCTTCCATTCCTGGCTTGGAGTGTCCTTTCCAAACTTCTCTCCAACTCTGACTGGTGTAAGCACTAACCCTCCATAGAGCTAGCATATCACGTCACTGTTCCCACAGCCCTTCCTGAGCAGCAATGTCTCTAAGGAAATGTTCAATTAATTTGGTCAGAAATTCCTAATTCCTCTAAGCCCTATCGCAAGGCTTTAACTTTCTTTGAACTTGTAGCTCTTGGCCTAAGAACTTGGCATTTAATCATAATGGGCTTGTGAGAATTTGACATACACACATCAAATACAAGCATTATATTTCTGATATTCACTCTATGTTTGGACAACGGAGCAACTGAGATCTGAGTCAAGTGGTAAGTTTAGCAGCTCAGAAATTGATGAAAGGCTCTATAGACCAGGGCACAGGCTGAAGTTTCCCCTGACATTCTGGCTAATGTCAAGATGAATGTCTTTCCCTACTTTAGATTGGCTTGCTTACTTATTATCCATGACAAGAAGTAAATTCAAATAGCTATGTAAAATCAGACAAAGCTTTAATTACATATTTTGTAGTATCTTCTGTTTTTAAATTCTGTCATAAATTACTACAGAGATTCAGTGGCTAACATGGACATCAACTTGAAAAGAGAGAACCTGACTAGAGATTCTTTCTCTCACTCCCTTTTACTACTCAATATGGTGTCATTTCTGACTATAAAAGTATTTTCTTAAGTTAAGCCTAGACTGTTACAGTTTGGAGAAATACATATGTAAAAGAAAACAGTACCTTTGAATGGAAAATATGCAAAAATCAGATTTAAATATCAAAGACAGATCTTCTATCAGATAATGGCTACAGCCAGTCATTCCCAGAAAGATAAATATTCTCTATGAAACTAAGAGCAATATTTTGGTTATCACCTCCTTTACAATACTATAAAGATACATGAAGATTGTTTTTTAAACTATCAGATATTTTTCAGAATGCACTACAATGTACTTGGTAATATAGATAACCAATAACAAAACCAATCATTTAAATTTATTGAGTCTTATAATTGTATTGTAAAATAAAAGGACAGTTGGTAATTTAAATGTTTCACATATTTTTTTAACAAAAAGAATTCACTGTGGGTGATTTGTTTTTTATAATCTTATTTACTTTGCATTCATAACTGGCTTTAGAGACATCGGAGTAGCCATGATATTGTTCTATCTCATCTCATTAACTCTTGTAACATTTTATAGATTTATCACCATCATAAAGCCGGGCAGTGGTGGCGCACACCTTTAATCCCAGCACTTGGGAGGCAGAGGCAGGTGGATTTCTGAGTTCGAGGCCAGCCTGGTCTACAGAGTGAGTTCCAGGACAGCCAGGGCTACACAGAGAAACCCTGTCTTGAAAAACCAAAAAAAAAAAAAAAAAAAAACCAAAAAAAAAAAAATCAAATAGAAAAAAAAATAGAAGAAATTTAAAACTTCTTTTGACTCTTCATCACCTTTACAGCAAAGTTCAACCAACTATGGCCCATGAGTGAAATGTGGCCTACTGCTTATGTGTCAATTGTCAATGAAGTAGATTATTATTATTATTATTATTATTATTATTTGTTTTTGAGCATTTTATACATATACACAATGTATCATAATTATGTTTATCCATGATCATATAGCAGTTCGTGATATTTGCATAAGACTGGGTCCTTTAAAATTCTATCACATAACTATCAGCGGGTAATGGTTATCAGTAGAGGAAGCGTAATCTTTGGTAGTATAGCCACAGGTAAATTGCCTAAGCTCCAATAAATAACCCCCTACCTATGATGCCCGTGCTGCTGTAAAGAATCCTAACTAACTTCAATGGGTACAAATCATCACAGTACTTGTGTGTGGGGCGTGTGTGTATGTGTAAAATCCTCAAAAATTTAAAAATAATTGTTAAAAAATTAAAGTAATACTTCATGGTATACGTATGTGTGCAAAATCCTCAGAAAATTAAAATAAATGTTTAAAAAAATTAAAGTAATATTTCATGGTACATATAACCATTACATACTATTCAAAGTTCAGTGCTACAATAACGTTTTCTTACAACCTAGCCACGATGACTCATATAGCTGCTGTCTTTGGCAGTTAGCATGATATGAAATACTTACAGAAGAAAATGTATGGATCATAAAGCCTAAAATATTAAATATCTGACCTTTGATGTAAAATGTTCACCTAAACAACAAAACAAAACAAAACAAAACAAAACAAAACAAAACAAAAAACCCCCATTTATAAAGAATATAAAATAAATTGGCTTAATGAAATACATTACTAATATCAAATAATCCCCGATTGGATAAGAACACACTTTGTTCAAGCTGCGTACATCCTCTGCAAAGCCAAGCATACGTCCAATTTAAAAATTTGTAACTTTAATAGCACGGTTTTAAAACAAAAGTTTTCTAGAATAAACGATTGTTTTAATACAAACCAATACGGAAGATCCACAAGCCAGCTGGTCCTACAACCCAGGTGACAAGGCGCATCCAGGAACAGCTTTCTGGCCTGAGTGGTCTCTAACACAACAAATACATAAAGACTGGAGATGTCTGAGCAAAAGGGCTGGAGTCATTCACAAGAGGAATCAACTGGCCGGGCGGTGGTGGCGCACGCCTTTAATCCCAGCACTCGGGAGGCAGAGGCAGGCGGATTTCTGAGTTCGAGATCAGCCTGGTCTACAGAGTGAGTTCCAGGACCGCCAGGGCTACACAGAGAAACCCTGTCTCGAAAAAACCAAAAAAAAAAAAAAAAGCAGAATCAACTGATCCCCTAAGGAAACCTTAAGGTAAGAAAAACCCTCAATGGGGACATACAAACAGTCATTCTGTTTTCCATGCGTTCCCTCTGTTTCCATTTGCCATCTGTGCTCATTAAGGCTATCTGACCATTTCTGAATTTTTTTTTTTTTTTTTTTAGCTAGCAAGGAAAGTCCAGAAATTGTGCTAAGTATGCTCCTGTATTAGTGTCCCCTTAATGAGGACAAGCTGTGGATAGGATGAACGGATTTTAGAAGGTGAAGGTATGCGTGTGGGGGGAGGAGAGAGAAGCTAAATGAAAGACTGCCGCAGTTAAACCATCCGTGGAAACACTGTCATCCCAAAGCATCCCACACATAAGCTTTGCTCTTATTCAAGTTACTAAAGTTAATGGCCAGGAGCAAAGAAGTGCCCTTATTTCTTATTTATTGGTCACTCATTTCCATGGCTCATGTTGAAAATCAAAGCATTTATTAAAGCCCCTTTTAAAAGCTGACATAGTTGAAAATCAAATCACTTCACACAAAGCAGAGATATTTCAAAAACAGAGGCGTCTTAGGGAGCTGTATTTCATCTTTTATGTACGGTGATAGCCTATGGCTGTCCTGAGTTCAGATTTGTTACGTGACTGTAAACAAATTGCTTTTTTCTTTGTTCATTTGCTGTGAATTTGTTTAGCAACTTCTTCTTCTTCTCCTTCTCCTTCTCCTTCTCCTTCTCCTTCTCCTTCTCCTTCTCCTTCTCCTTCTTCTTCTTCTTCTTCTTCTTCTTCTTCTTTTTCTTTTTCTCTTCTTCTTCTCCTCTTTCTTCTTCTTCTTCTTTTTCTCTTCTTCTCCTTTCTTCTCTTCTTCTTCTTCTTCTTCTTCTTCTTCTTCTTCTTCTTCTTCTTCTTCTTCTTCTTCTTCTTCTTCTTCTTCTTTCCAGCATCTGCCATGGATTAGGTACTTGGTGTGGTATTAAACAGAATAAGAAAAAATAATGAAGCAGTCATCCCTGTGATCTTGAGGCTCTTAAAAAACAACTGAGAGCATTAATCAGACGTTCAAGTATCTATGAGGCAAACAATAATGTTTATACCTGAGAGAGGCATGAGAAATGGAAATGATACTTCCAACAAGAAGATACAGGAGGGGGTTATTTAGGAGCTTGCCACTGAATCTTCTCTTAAAGGATAGTTAGGAGGATGAATTGAATGGACTGCCAAGGGCATTCCGTAAACAAACGTGGCATGCAAATACAATGGATAGCGTGTGAGGGAGAAGAGACGGTGTTATATATGTGCCCATACCCCTGCCCAACGATGCAAGTCTTAGGTCCTGAAAAGATGCATCTTGAGGCAGTAAGAGCAGTGTGGTCCAGAAGGAAGCCTTAAATTCAGACAGGTCTGGCTAAGAATCGTGCTCCTAAATACTTCCTATCTGGGAAAGTCATGCAATTTATTTCATTGTTTCTGCTGAAAAGCTGGAAAAATATTACCTGATTTTTGGGATCATTGTAAATATGAAAACTACCTGGTTACATTTTCATAACGCCTGGCACATTATGGATGCTGAATAAATGGTAGCCATTATGATGTCAATATTCTCTAGCATGATAAGAATTTCAATAGTACTGTAAGAATTTACTGCCAGCCTTATAGGAATGGATCACAAGGTTATGAGTTTCTGAAAGTAGGCACTACTTGGAAAATAACAGATTTCAAAGAGCTAATTAGTTGCTTCTCAATTGAAATTGCTTATTACTACTAAGGGGTGGGAATGACAGAGGACATTGTAGCTTACTCGGTCTTAACTGAGTACAACTAAATTAGAGTCTAAGCAGGGTACAATGGCTCATGTAAGTAATTTCAAACATGGGAGGCTGGTTCAGAATGTCTACTTAGAGTCTGAGACCAGTCTAGGCTACAGTGAGCCCTCCCCTCTCCAAAACATATCAACCTAATACTCCATTGTGTGATATCTGGGGTTTCAGTTTCTAGCAATTACGAATAAAGCTGCTATAAACATAGCTGAGTAAGTGTCCTTGTGGGATGGTGGGGCTTCTTGTGAGAATATGCCCAGGAGTGGTATAGCTGGGTCTTGAGGTAGGTCTATTCTCCAGTTTTCTGAGAAACTGCCAAATTGATTTCCAAAGTGGTTGTACAAATTTGCATTCCCACCAGAAATGGAGGAGTGTTTCCCTTGCTCCACATTCTTGCCAACATAAGCTATCGCTTGAGTTTTACACGATGGAATATTATTCAGACATTAAAAACAATGACATCATGAACTTTTCCAGCAAATGGATGAAACTAGAAAAGATCATGCTGAGTGTGGTAACACCCATTCAGAGGACAAACATGGTATGTACTCACATGTAAGTGGGTATTAGTCATGAAGTACAGAAGAACCATCCTACCAACCACAGACTCAAAGAAGCTAAGTAACAAGGAGGACCCAAATGGGAAAGCTCATTGAGAAGGGGGAATAGATTAGACACCAAAGATGGACAGAGGGACAAGACTGTATGGGGAAAGGGTAGGGATGGAAATAGGAGGGACAGGGTGGGGAGAAGTTGGGAGAGACAACTGGATTGTGAAGGGGGCATCCTTTGGATGAGCTAGAAATCTAGGATAATGGAAACTCTCAGGAATCTGAGGGTGGCCCTAGCTAAGACATGTAGCAATGGGTGATATGGAGCCTGAACCAGCCATCCTCTGTATCCAGGCAAGGCTTCTAATGGAGGGATTGGTGCACCAACCCAGTTACAAAACCTTAGATCCACAATTTGTTCTTCCGACGAGATGTGCAGGGGTCAAAGATGGAGCAGATTTGAGGGAAGAGCCAATGGATGACTGGCCAAGCTTGAGACCCAGGCCATGACACCATTAATGATATTGTGCTATATATGCAGGCAGAAACTAGTATAACTGTCATCAGAGAGGTTCACCCAGCAACTAATAAAAACAGATGCACAGACCCACAGCCAAAAATTAAGTGGAGCTTGGGGAATCCTTTGGAAGGGGGGGGGGGGGGAAGAAGCACTGAAGGAACCAAAGGGATCAAAGACACCACAAGAAAACCTACAGAATCACTAACATGGGCCCATAGGGGCTCACAGAGACTTAACTGCCAACCAGAGAGCTTGCATGGGACTGACCTAGGCTCTCTGCACTATAACAGTTGTGCAGCTCAGTCTTTATGTGGAACTCCTAAAGCAGGAGCAGGGGCTGTATCTGACTCTATGGTCTGCCTTTGGATCCCTTTCCCCTAACAGGGCTGCCTTGTCTAGCCTGTTTAAGAGAAGATGCATCAGGTATACTAGAACTTGACCAAGGCTGGTTGACATCCATAGGAGGCCTCCCCTTTTCTGAGGAGAAGGGGAGAAGGGGTGGATGGGAGGAGGGGATGGGAGAAGGAAGGACTAGGAGAAGAGGAGGGAGAGGAAGCTGCCATCGGGATGCAAAGTAAATAAATAATAAAAAAGAAAAAGTCAAATTAAAATTCGATTTTTTAAATTTGTACCTATTATCATAGGCATGGTATTCATTATAGGATTTACAGGAGTTTTGGAAGTACAGAGGAGCTAAAATGACTACTGCTTTAGATGCAAGTTATTAAAATTAATATGAGATCTTAGTCCTACAGAAAGAACTATAGGTGACTGAAGAAACCTGGGAATCTGAGAAGTGTTGTTCCCCAGGGAAGAACGCACCAGGCACCAGTTGGTTGTTCAGTGCCAAATGGTCAGCCCTGCAAATATATATACAGGTACCATTATAGAGATTTAACAGGTTATATTTAGGAGTGTGTGTGTGTGTGTGTGTGTGTGTGTGTGTGTGTGTGTGTGTGTGTATGTGTGTGTGTGTGTGTGTGTGTGTGTGTGTGTATATCCATGACAATTAACAAAACAAATAAGTCCATGGATTTGAAGGAAAGTAGAGAGAGGTTTATGAGAGAGTTTGGATAGAAGAGAGGGAAGGGGGAAGGGTTGTAATTAATTTATTGCAATCACAGGAGGGGAGGGAGGGAGGGACCTGGGTGAGAAAGGGGACAGGGAGAGGAAGAGGGGAACATGATCAGGTATTGGGTGAGGGAAAAGAACTGAAGCCCTGAGGACCAGTAGAAAGAATGGAATCAGGCAACCTCGGGAGGTAGGAGGTGGGGGGACCCTCCAAAATGCACCAGAGACCTGGAAGGTGAGAGATTCTCAAGAGTCAAAGGGACAGACCTTAGACAAAGTGCCCTACAGTGGGGAGAAGGAACTTGTAGAGCCCACTGCCAGCAAAAAGATGGGGAATTGAGAAAGGAGGTTGCAATCCCACAGTCGAAAACTCTGACCCATAATAGTTCTGGTCTGAAAGAACTGCAGGGACAAAAATGGAGAAGAGTCTAAGGAAAAGGAGGTCCAGTGACAGGCCCAAAGTGGGATCCAGCTCAAGGTGAGACCCCAAGGCCTCACATTATTACTCAAGCTATAGAATGCTCACAGAAAAGAACCTATTATGACTGCCCTCCGAAAGATCCAACAAGCAGCTGAAGGAGTCAAATGCAGATATTCACACACAACAAAGGACTGAAGCTGCTGACCCCTGTGGTTGAATTAAGGAAAAGCTGGAAGAAGCTGAGGAGGAGGGCGACTCTGTAGGAGGACCAGCAGTCTGAATTAACCTGGACCCCCAAAATCTCTTAAACACTAGACCACCAACCAGGCAGCATACACAGCTGATATGAGGCCCCCAACACATATACAGCAGAGGACTGCTGAGTCTCGGTTTAGTCAGAGATGTTGCACCTAACCGTCAAGAGACTGGAGGCCCCAGGGAGTGGAGAGGTCTGGTGGGGTGGGGGTGGGGACATCCTTGTGGAGACAGGGGGTGGGAGCAGGTGTGGGATGTGGAACAGTCAGAGGGTAGACCAGGAGGGGGATAAAATCTGGAGTGTAAAAAAAAAAAAAAAAATTAAATAAAATTTAAAAAATAAAATAGATTATAATATCAAAATAAAATAGTATTAATATGAGAAATCCAGCAAATTACTATTAATCTAGTAATTCAAGAATTATTTGCACTGTATTATGCTACTAGATGCCACAAATCTACAGGCCAGACCTCAGCTTTTCTATTTTCTTGTTTGTCAAAGAGCCATGTAGCCCCTTAAAGGACTAAACCACCCAATACCAGATAAATGCTTACTGAAGGAATAAATGGCTACTTCATATCATTTCTATTCTCCTCTATGTCGAACTTTTGAGATGAAGCATGATCCAGATGCATCTAGGTTCCAATATTTAGATACTCATCTTTAATCCTTTTTTTTTTCCAGTCTCATATATTAAAGTATTTGCACCATGCTCATACATGTAACTACAGCAGAAAATTAACGCCATGAGCCAAAATGCGCAGAGAAGCTTCCAGACTGACAATACCTCTCAAGATTACAAGTAATGTATCAAAATAATGTGATCTTTTGTGACTGAGTTACCTCGCTCAGGATGATATTTTCAAGTTCCATCCATTTGCCTGTGAATTTCATGAAGTCATTGTTTTTAATAGCTGAGTAGTGCTCCATTGTGTAAATGTACCACATTTTCTGTATCCATTCCTCTGCTGAGGGACATCTGGGTTGTTCCCAGCTTCTGGCTATTATAAATATGGCTGCTATGAACATAGTGGAGCATGTGTCCTTATTACACGGTGGAGCATCACAGTATATACTCACTGATAAGTGGATATTAGCCCAAAAGTGCGGAATACCCAAGATTCAATTCACAGACCATATGAAGCCTAAGAAGAAGGAAGACCAAAATGTGGATGCTTCAGTGTTTCTTAGAAGGGTGAACAAAATACTCACAAGAGGAAATATGGAGACAAAATGTGGAGCAGAGACTCAAGGAAAGGCCATCTAGAGACTACCCCACCTGGTGATACATCCCATACACAGCCACCAAACCCGGATGTTATTGTGGATGCTGGGAAGTGCTTGCTGATGGACGCATGATAAGCTATCTCCAGAGAGGCTCAGGCAGAGCCTGAGAAATACAGAGGCAGATGCTCGCAGCCAACCATTGGACTGAGCATGCGGTCCTGGATGGAGGAGTTAGAGAAGGGACTGAAGGAGTTGGAGAAGGGACTGAAGGAGTTGAGAGGGTTTGCAGCCCCATGGAGGGAGCAACAGTGTCAACTGGCCAGACCCCCCGAAGCTCCCAGAGACTGGATCACCAACCAAAGAATACACATGGAGGGACCCATGGTGCTGGCCACATATGTGGCTAAGGAGGGCCTTGTTGGACATCAGTAGGAGGAGAGGCCCTTGAGTCTGAGGGTGTTAGATCCCCCAGTGTAGGGGAATTCTAGGGTGGGAAGACGGAACTGGGTAGGTGGGGGTATACCCTCATAGAGGCAGGAATAGGGGAGATGGAATAGGGGTGTTCCAAAGGGGAGACCTGGAAAGGGAAAAATATTTGAAATGTAAATAAAGAAAATATCAAAAAATAAAATAAAATAAATAATGTGGTCAACAGCCATGATTCAAATGCTACAAAAACCAAATTGCCTTTTATTTAGATCTCATACAGAGTAGTGCTCTTAAAAAAGCTTTTACCAGGCTTTATTCCTAGCCATATTTTGTGGGGTGAATGATAAATCATTATGCTGCTCAGTTGCTGAAATCTTAAAGGAAAAACATGTTACATTCAAGAGTAAAAAGCAAGGGGACACTGAGGAGTGCCGAGAGACTCGGAGGCTAAGAGATGGGGATGAAGAAAACCACCAAGGATCCATGTCCTCTTAGAATTTGGAGGGGTGGCAGAGATAGCCTGGGAAACTGTATCACAGGAACTCTGACAAGCAAAGAAGAAAGCCACTTGCTTCTTGACCGAGTATTGGACAAGAAGTTGGAATAGCAGAGCTCATCTGCACACAGAAGCCTGGTTTGGGGGGCTCTCTAGTGTCCTGGTGGATTGATAGCACTTCAAAGGGCCAAGCTCATTCAAAAAATACAACAAACAGATGGCCAATTCCACAGTCAGCCGAAGCAATGGGGGCAGTAAAATAAACCACAGTCTCCCCAATGGCTCTTGTTTTGACAGGTGTCTGACTCAGGTGTCTGTTTCCTAAGCGATGTCTCTCTGCTCCTATGTACAGGCAGCCCTCACCCTGTTATGAGTATCTACACCTCCATAGTGTTTACTATACATGAGACAATCACAACCATTAAACTGTCTCTAATCCTTTCCCCTTGGGGTTATATAAATTATTTGTTTACCCTGCAAGTGCATGAAAATTTTATAGGCACAATCTAGGGTTGCATCTATCCAGCTTTCCTCTCAAATATATCTCCCATAAATATTCAGAGTCAGTGTAACCACATTGTAAGCCCTGTCTATCACTTGCACATAACTCACACTGGCTCTAAGACCCACATCTTAATGAAGACAGTATAATGGCCACATTTTCATTCTCTCTGCTTTAGCTACCTCTTCCCCTTATGGAAGAGGGCACTGAAATCTGGCAGATGGGGTCTCAGAAATCCATCTGTCATATTGTCTGATATATCTGCATCCTGCTTATATTTATAAATTTATTCATGCAATGAAATTTTGTCTAGAGAAGGTGTGGAGCACCAAAATCTTGAAGAACAAAGGCAAACTCATGACTCCACAGGACCTAATATTCAGGAGAAAATGAGTTATGTCAGTGCTGCACATTCCCCTGTATGGTCCTTCTGAATTCCCATTGTGAATGCTGGTCCCCATCCAGAACAGTCAATGACAGCAAACGCTGACTGAGTATACACAAAATGGAGCCCTTACATACCACTGGTAGAAAGGTAATCCAGGGAAACCAATATAGAAATTGGTATGAGGTTTCTAAGAACAACAAAAATTAAATCTACCTTATGACCCAGTTATACCATTCCTGGGTATATACTTGAAGAACTCCAAGTTAGCATAACACAGAGACACTTCACTGAACATCAAAGTTTATTGCAGTGTAAGTCATGATAACTAAGTTATGAAGCCATTGCTTGTGGTCAGCAACAAAGAACTGAATAAAAAAAAAGTGTGGTTTGTATACACAATAGGACTTCTTTTGCTATAAAGAAGAAGGAATTTATATCCTTTTCAGGAGAACAAGAAACAATTGAGCTAATTAAGCTAGTCTCAGAAAGAGAAATGCTGCTCTTTTTTCTAATTTGTGGTTATAAGAATATATATATATATATATATATACACACACATATATATTTATATAACATATAATTATAATAATATATAATATATAATTATATATATAATTTCCTATATATACATATATGTATCTGTATATTCATATATTTATATATAATGTGAAAATAGAGGGAAATGTAGGAATAAAAATACCAATGAGAGGTGGAAAGGTAAAGAAGTAGAGGAAGTGGATATTCTCAATATAAGTGTATACTTGTATGAATTCTTTTAAAAAACTAAACCCTAAAAATAAAAATATGTCATTACACACACACATTACACACACATAGTATACCATATATACCATAAAAACCGACCACCTAGGACAGCATTTTTCATAGTTATAAAATACTAATTTTGGAATAGATCAGTGCTAATGTTCCTAAAGTTACTAATATCGTGACTGAATGGACATTAGTGAAGTATACATTTGTGCCTGCTTTTAATTCAACTCTGAGAGAAAGAATTTATTCTAAGCAAACTTTCATTAGTCACATCTTATTCAGAAATAAGGACAGGAGTAAAAGTACCCCTCTCATGTTAAAAAGACAGACAGAAAAGCTCCAGCATGTTGGCAGTAACTAACTGGGCAGTCACGTGGCATCTTAGTAACACACGCTGCCAGTCTAGCATTTACACAAAAGTTACATGTTATATGTAAGTAGGTTTTGATGTGTTTTAGGGGAAAGAAATCTTCTGTTTTGCATTCATTCTCAATACATTGGCTCTGCTATGCTTCGATTTCACTTTTATATGCATGCACTTTTTTTTTTTTTTTTTTTTTTTTTGCTTTATCTTGATACCTGGTCTCTCAGTATCAATTCTCATTATCAGAGAATGTGTAAAACTGAGAGATTAATGTAAAAAGTCTATTACTAGATCGCTCACACACAAAAGCCAATGAGTTTAGGTGGACCCCATGGTCAGTAGGCTAATTAACTATAGGACTTAGCCTGAACCTCAGAACTGCTGCCTGCAGGCTAAGGATTTGTGCTTCTAAACCCAACAGGTATTCATAGTAGCATTTATAATCCTGTGGAGATGAATAAACCTTCCCTTGATTGTCAGGTTTCTGAAGGAGATAAGTCCTGAACTATGGTCCTCCCAGGAGCTCAGAACAGTGAACGGGCTACACTGCAGTTGCTCAACGTGCTATTCTTTCAACATTTATTTAAGAAACACCCTTTTGCCTTCTTACCCATCACAATGGGTGCACAATAGGTATTATTTTAATAATACATGGTTGGATATTTTATTAAATAAGCTACAATATTTGAAGGACTTATTTAACCTTATAAAATATAAATCTGTGTTTTATGCATCTCTGCCACAGTTCTCAGTTTCTGCTCCTTCTCCATGAGAGCCATTTAAATGATCAGCCTTTACTTGTAACAAATATCTCAGCTCGAAAACTTAAAAATCAATAAAGAAGGGCTAGTTAAGAACACATGTAGCAGCATCGTAGACACTTTTGTTAGCTGTAACATGGTCATAGTCATGAGTGGTGGCTCATGCTTTTATTCTCAGCTCTCAGGCAGCAGAGGTAGACAAATCCCTAAGTTCCTGGCCAGCCAGTGACACATAAGGAGATTCTGTCAAAAACAATCATGTGCCTTAGCCCGTATTTTTTCTCTTCTTACATTTATTAATTTTCCATGGGAATAGGTGTGTGGACACACACGCCATGGTGCCCATGGAAGTCAGAGGACAACTTGCAAAAATCAGTTCTCTTCTTCCATGATATGGATTTTTAGAAATCAACCTCAGTTGATCAAAGTATCAGTGCTTGGGCTGAGGTGTCCAGGGGGCTTTGCCCTCTGAGTCATCTCCCTTCAACACTTGCTTTTAAGTGCTCCTCTGGTTGCCTAAAGCCCCATAGAGAAGGTGTGCTCTGTTACGTTTCTACTGAAGCACTCGTGGAACGTAACCGATGGTTGTCAAACCAATGGAAAGATTAAATTCCTTCACTGAATTTCACTCTGCCATTTGTAAATCAGAGATAGCACTATTAGGCAGGTCACTGAATAATCCATGACGGCATTAGCGTTTACATTCCGGGTGTCCTTTTCTGTGGGTGTAATTTGGCCTTAGATGAAAATTCAGACCAGCTAAAGTCAAGATGCCTTCTCTCTTCTGTGTTCTGTGAGATACCTGTTCTAGCCAAGACTCTTGCCATGCCTATCAGTGGGAACACATCAAAAGTATCAGTAGACAAAATAAACGCAACACTCTGAACATGTGATACGATTCAGTTCTGTCTTTTGAAGTCAATATTTCTGAGGGTCGAAATGTGCATTTACATTTCAAAAGAGAAGCTCTAATTCTCATTCACTCCACACTTCCACCGCACACCAACTTCTCACTGTTGGAGATCAAGCCAAGGCATTATCAAAAAGTCTTTTAATTCCATAAGACGAGTGACATGCTATAAAATAGACAGCAGTTTGGGATTTGAAAGTTAATATGTAGTATCTGTACTCACTAAGAACTGAATCTCCTCAATAAAGTGAAAATATTGAGTGTTTATTATAACAATGGTCATTAAAGGTTCTCCCTAACAGGCTTACGTGGTCAGGGTTTTCATCATCAAAGAACTTAAAACATGGAGGGTAGAGAAAACCCAAATTCACTTGATATTATGGCGCATAGGATGCTAATGGTTAATATATTTATATTATATCAGATTGGTTGCTGCTTAGCTAGCTAGCTAGATGATAGCTAGATAGATATAGAAGTGATGAGGGTTCCTTAACAATTTTAAAATGCCAGAGACAGAGAACAAAATCCTCTTGAAGAGATAAAATCTACAGGTCCTCATAAAAAGGGACACAGGAAAAGATGAAAAGCTGCAAAGGCAAATGGATACAAGAGTCAGTGGGTCCTTCCAGATGGAGAAGCAGGTACAGAGTTGCCATGGTTTTTAGGAGGAGATGGAAAGTAAATAAATACATTCTGTGTTAGGCTAATAAAACTGTAATTATACTCTGCCTGATATTTTCTTTGTCACATTCTGAAACACTGGAGAATGAATGAGCAGTGGCTATGATAGCCCCTGATGTAGTTAACATCAGAAGGCCAGCGAATTAGGTAGTGGCTACGGAAGATAAGCTGTGACCAAATTGGAGATAGTTTTTTTTGATACTTTATTTACATTTCCAATGTTTCCCCCTTTCTAGGTCTCCTCTTTGGAAACCACCTATCCCCTCCCCCTCCCCCACCTCTATGAGGGAATTCCACCTCCCAACCACCTGCCCACCCACTTCCATATTCCCACCTTGACATTCCCCTTTACTGGGGCCTCTCCTCCCCCTGATGGCCAACAAGGCCCTCCTCTGCCACATATGTGGTCTGAGCCATGGGTCCCTCCATGTGTATTCTTTGGTTGGTGGTCCAGCCTCCAGGAGGACCAGGGGGGAGGTCAGGCCA
>CM052720.1:26903578-26935819 GCA_028551405.1 Uromys caudimaculatus | reverse complement strand
GTAGTATTATGTCCATTTTTCTGAGGGTCCGCCAAAATGATTTCCAGAGTGGTTGTACCAGCTTGCAATCCCTCCAACAATGGAGGAGTGTTACCTCTTTCTCCACATCCTCACCAGCATCTGCTGTCACCTGAGTTTTTGATCTTAGCCATTCTGACTGGTGTGAGGTGGAATCTCAGACTTGTTTTGATTTGCATTTCCCCAATTTTAAGCCTAAATAAAAAGCATTTATTCTTGCTTACTCTGAAAGAAGGCTGGCAAAAAAAGAAGAGTGGGAACAGGGTATAGTCCCCGAAATAAGTCCACTTTGTATCAAACCTGATGGTCAGATTTAATAATCAAGCACAATGCCTGGGGTTTCTGACATTTCTGAAGTAGTAGGAGCCAAAGACCATACTTGAACCTTGAAGCAATGCTGCTATTCCGTATCTGTTGTAGCTGCTATTGCCAGCTAGTCATACAAAGCTGATTAAAAGATTAAGTGTCTATGAACATCTCATAACTCCACATTTTCCTCTTAATAGTACCATCTAGTTGACATTTTGTAATTACAATAAAAGAGTTTACATGCTCTAACTAGAATTAGCCATGGCAGTGCCCCAAGTAAGCAGTGTGCTACCCAGTTTGGCGAGACAAGTAAGCCATGTTCCAGCTCAATTTCCCCCAAAAATTCCATAGTAAGAACATTTGGTGTCTCCTGTAAACTGACAATCCAGTTTGTAAGAGATGCATTATGCAAATGAGGAAATTAGCAACAAACTACTTCAGATGTTAGTCATTACTACTTATTCTTCACTCCAGATTTGCAAAAACATAATCAGGCAGTAAATTCGACCAAAGGATGCTCTGTTACTGCTATTAATGGACAATATTTTATTGTAATGTTAAATTTACTGCAAAACATGGGAATTTACAAGAGCATACATTTCCCTACACAATCTAATATAATTCAATTTCCCTGGTTCTGTGAGGAAAAGAAATAAAGGCAAATATGTCTCATACATATTTGAGCTCTAACGCTTCGTGTTTATTAAATAGTCGGTCAGGTTCAACATCACCCCAAGAGCTAAGAACCAATTTCGCATCCCTTGATGGAAACTGAGCCATTCTCATTCTTCACAATATTGGCGAACATTGAAAGCTTTGCACGTGCTTTCCCTGCTCAACCTAATTCCAGCACCTCACCTCTGTTCATTGAATGTTCCTTTTGCTACCTCACACACTCTTGCCCAACTCCCACTGAAGAGGTAATAGGTCCACAAGAAGTCATTTGTGCAAATGTGTATCTCAGTTTCCCCTTATTAACAGCTTGTTTATGCTTTTCATTCTCAAGTCTCTTTGACAACTACTTTCTCTGGTTAAAAATCAACCACTAATTCCATAGTGTTCTTTAGCTGCCGGCACTGTATAGCCATGAAGACCCAGAGGGAGCCATGTCATCTGGCTGAACCATCATGAACTGAACGGAAGGCAGAAGCTGACACTCAACTTCCCACAATCAGAAAGGTACCTTAGACACGGATTTGGTTTGTTTGTTTTGATTGATGGCTTTTTCAATTCATTTGCTTATTCCTGTTTCTTTGCTTTGACAAAGTACATTTGTAAAATCATTGGCAGAATACACATGGCCAGTCTGGGAAATGGCCAATCAAGCCATTGACTGCTCCTCTATTATTGAGAACCACAGGCTTAAGCTACTGGTCTCCTTTATACAAAGAATTAACTCAGTGCTACATTATGTTCTGTTGTGAGTTCATATGGAATCTGAAACCTCATTCTACCCAGTCTTTTATGTCAGGTATTGTGTCCTAAATTCAAAAGACAAGCTCATCCTTCTCTGTGGAAGGAAGACAGATGATTGTCCACTCCCCAAACTGAAAACTTCCAATAAATCTTCTAAGTCTAGGGGTTTTAATTCTCCTAATGAGAATATTCTAGAAAGAAAAATCTATTGCCTTCAGTCTTCCTATGTAATATATTTTAAAAGGCTATGTGATTTCCCAGGTTCAAACAGAGGCATATGATTTTTATTTCTTTTTATGAACACTTAGAAACTGTTTGGACATTTGGTTTGGTGGCTAAGAGCACTTACTGCTCTTACAAAAGGACCTGGGTTCAGTTAACTCTAAATCCTGGGTATTGGAAGCCGCTCTTGACCTCCATAGGCTCCTGCGTGCAGTAGCGTACAGACATACACTCAGGCGCGCGCACACACACACACATAAATAAAAAAATATTTAAATAATCTTTTAATACCACCATTTAGACATATCTGTCAGGCTAACTGAACCCAAAGATTATCTCTGTATAGAAAATAAGGCATAGAATCTTTTCAAATGCCATCATTTGAGACTTTGTTAGATATTAGATCATTTTAATCATTCCAAGATGTTGTATAATTTCTATTTTTTTTCTTTTAGATTTCTATGCCAAACCAAGACAAGATTAAGTATTGAGACAAAATAGATATTATAAAAGATAAAGAGATGGAAATGAAAGATTGCTTTCCTGAGTTAATATTTTATCTATCCTGTTTATATCTACTACATACAGACCAAGTGTGAAGAAACCAAAGGAATCACTTTCTCACCTCATTTAGACCCAAAGACAGTAAGAATGATTGCCAGTCTCAGTTTTATTTGTACAATGCACAGTTGTATGGGCAAAACCAGCGAGGAGGATTCTGTTCCTGTTGTTTTAATTAGCAGAAGGAACATGGAGAACATTCAGTCTCTTGAGGACATTCAGTCTCTTGAGGATTGAAGAACTTGAGAGCTGTGAGGCTATATTTGATCAGACGGAGCCAGCCCTTTAAATTGTTTGGTTATTTTTTCTTAAGGAGAATAATGTTTAGCTACATTGCCATCAGTCAGTCTGTCCTTATTGGTATCTTCTAGGTGTAAACAGGCATAGAAATAAAGTGGGCTTTTTGGTGTCACCTATGAAGCATTTGATCACTGGCTAAGAACAGGGTTTTGTCATTGCACATGTGAAGTCTTTTTATTTTTAAGTTCAAATTGTTAAAACTTCATACATTTCTGTGAGGAAATATAGACTTTAAAAGAACAATACACCAACTTTAAATTGCTTCACTGAAAGTGTATCAGTGAAGAGTATCAACTAAGAAATAGACACGCTTATTTAAAAATAGACATTGGCAGTTAGTTGTGTGGCTCATGCATTTCAAGCATCATGTCTTGATTAGGAAAGAAACGCTGCATTCTCATGAAAAATTAGATGAAAATCCAGAAAGTCCAATATTTCCCAAGAAATGAGTATGGTTCAACCGTTTGGTTTTTAAAAGATATCACATCTCAAACCACAGATAACGGACTGGTGAGCCAAGGCCCTTTCCATCAAGGAAAAAGAAAAAGTCGAAATTCTATTAGGAAACAATTCCTAACTACTCTCCCACAACTATGTAGCCCTATCTGTCTTATTCACTTCCTTTTGAGACAGGGTCTCCCCGGTTTACACAGGCTAAACTTGAACTCCCTTTGTGGACCATGAAAGCACTGACCTTGCTGTTCCCTCCTCAGCCTCCCAAGACACCCAAGTACCTGGACTGCATGAATTCTAACAGGCCTGGCTTCCAACAGTCTTCCTTCCTTCCTTTCCTTTCTTCCTATCTCTTCTTCCTCTTCCTTCTCTTCTTTCTTTTCCTTTTCTTTCTTTCCCTTTTTTTCCTCTTTCCTGGTTTTCTGGCTTTCTGAGACACTCTAAAGCAGCCTAGACTGGTATTGCACCATCTCTGTAGCCAGCAAAGATCCCAAACTCCTTCATCTTCTTATCTCTACTTTCCTACTTGTCTTTATTACAGACAATCCCCTGCTGTGAGTCTTTCTGTGTGGCGTCAGTTATCCATAAAGATACAGGTAATGGATTGTTCTTGTGAACACTTGTGCTTGTAAAACATGCGATGACAGTGGATCAAAATAGGAACAAAAATTCCTATGAAAATTTTAAAAGAAAAGGAACAGATGAACAATGCTAGGTGAATAGTCAACAATAAAATGCTTTCTCTACCTTGGATTCTCCCCATTGTGGAACAGGACAAGAGGATTTACCTACAATCGAGGGTTCTGAAATAACCACAGATCCTGCAGAGCTTATGAGAATCAACTTTGACTACGTGATCATCCGATCACTCGCTATGATAAGTTTAATACGAATATTTCTGACTCTGTCAAATTGGTCTTTACTCGAATCAAACAAAAATAAATTCTCAATAAATTTTGCATACCACTTAAGTCCTCTGTACACTAGCACTCCACAAGGCTCAAGTGCCGCGTATTGGAAATGCCACCATTCAAGTTGGTTTTGTACTATGAAAACAGGAACACATTTAGAACCAAGTCCTTCTGTGATGTGTTTTCCCAGTCCTACCCATCTGACAGATACGCTTCCACCTAACTCACAAGCCCACCCTTCACTTACTAGGGAAGCATTTTCCTGTTTTCCATTCTCCACACATATTATCTCACTGTGGATATTATTAACCATACTTTATGTATCAGCAGGCAAGAGAGAGAGAGGTTAAAATGCTCCCATTTCTCACGGCTGCTAACTATCAACAGTAAGACTCTAATCAAGTTCTTTCTCTTCTGAGCTCAGAATCTTAATCCCTATTCTTGATTCCCTCCCAAGTTTACATAATTTAACACTCCTCTTTGTCCTTTACAAACCATCTTTTCCCATTCAGACATAATCCTGGTCAAAGGGTCTGGATATAGATTGGGCATTGTCTTTCTCTCCTCTGTATTATTTTCTTGCACACAATCAGCTTATATAAAAGCCAATTCTTAATAAGGAAATCAGAGTTCCAACTCCTCCTTCAAGTCTCACTCTGAATATGCTCCTTGCCTTAACTGGGTTTCTACCGTTGACTTCTGCATGTCTGTGAGTCTGTGCTTTCTGTCTCTTTGGGGCTTATTCATGGAAGGGTAGATTAGTTGATATCTCAGCGAAACTAGGTGCCACATGCCCAAACTGGATTAAACATGCAAACATTTTGAGGCAACATGAAAAGCTGTCAGATACATGTCTGGTATTTGAGATAGGGAGGAACTTTTGTGTGGATGGTTCGTAGACTAGAGAGTCTAAAGAAGCCTTAAGGTGGCTGGAGAGCCCCAAAGTTGAAGTCAGACGGTGTGAGGATCCATGTAGTTCAGAACTAGGTGTGTGTTACCATGGCTGCTGTGTTCAGCCGCTCTCTGGGGGAGTCTTGGAGAATATCATGGAGACATAACCATGGCAATGCATTGCAGAGCACATCAGCTGGAAACCCTGCCCAAGCCCTGCCCTCATAACTGGAGGAACTTCCTGTGGTATTTATGAGGCTACAGAAAAGAACAGCTCCAAACAGTGCCTCTTACACACTCACAACAAGGAAGTGATTAAACCTCTTTGTGTTATTTTTCAATGATGCCTCTCTTATGGGTAATAAATGGAACAAATATATGAACATGACTGTAGGACATAACATCCCATTGCAAACCATCAGACCAGATTGTCAAACTGAGTTCTCTTAATCTTCATTGATTCTGTGTATACCTACCTACCTACCTATGTACACATCCACCTATCTATATAAATATTCAACAGCTTCTCTAATATTTGAATTATATGACACTCAGTAAGGTGGCAATGTAATCACTTCCAAATAGCAAAATTGGATGCAGTGCTTACTCTGTGCCATACACACATTATATATATAGATATATATATATCATAATGTATAAATTATAAATGCATATATATACATATATATAATGTGATCTGTGTGTCTGTGTGTTTGTGTATCTGTGTCTATGGTGTTGGGGGGTTGGGGATAGTTAATCTTCATTTTCAACTTGAGTGGATTTAGAATCACCTAGCAGGCCCACACCTCTGAGTGTGTTCACGAGAGTTTTCTGGAAAGATTTCATTGAGAGGGAAGACACATTCTGAATGCGGGTAGCATCTTTGATGGCCTGAGGTCCTCAGCTGACTACCAGAAGATAAAATGAGCTGACCACCAGCACTTATCACTCTCTTCTCTCCAAGTATTGATACAATGTAACCAGCATGGACACAATGTGACCAGGCACTTCATGCCCTGCCACCACACTTTCCCTGCTGTATTCAGCTGATACCTTCCTTCCGCCATAAGCCAGAATTAATCCTCCATCCTCTACATGACTTCTTGTCAGGAACAAGAAGTGCAGCTACAATATATAAAGAACACTTCTCTCCATAGCACTTATTAATAGAACCTCCTTCCAGTTTCTCTGTTTAGAAACTTAAAAATATTTGTAGTAAATTTCATGTTTTGATCTTTAAATTGAATTGCTCCTGGTCTATACTAAGCTACATAATTTGTTTCATTTCTGACCCCCCCACACACTGAGATACTTATATACATTAAGATACTAAACCAAAGGTTTTCAACCTGTAGGGCATGACCTCAACAGTGGTCACATAGCAGATAGCCTGTATGTCAGATACTTGCTCATAACGGTAGCAAAATTACAGTTATGAAGGAGCATTGAAATGATTGTAGAGTTGGGGGTTACCACTCCATGAGGACCCGTATTAAAGGGCCACAGCATTAGAGAGATTGAGAAGCAATGTAGTAGACAGTAAGTCTATCTCTTAGAACCAAACACAAAGGAATAATAACATGACTTTGGTGTTTCATTCATTCACATATTCATTCAATCATCATGTAATACTGTGTGACTTTCTGGACAACATGATGCTAAGCCCTAATAGATGAGAAGCTTAGAAGATAAAGATAGAAAAGGGTCTTCCAAACAGAGGAATATTCTAGAACACTGGACCACCAAGGACAGTGGCAGGGAGGACTGATAGATGCTTCCTATTAATACAAGGGGAAAGGAACAAGTTGTCAGCTGGCGACAATAGCAGAATCATGACCATAATGGCTACATAACTCTCCCAAAGGAATATAGCTGAAAAATAGACCCAGCATCTATTCAAGGGATAATCTCAGCACAGTTAGCAAGTTATCATTGTTTCTTTGTTCTAGTTGCTATTAATCACTGATTTAAGAAATTAATAAAATAAAAGAGGAGATGAATAGAAGAAGTAGAAGAGGAAAGGGGGAAGGGAAAAGAAAGGAGAAGGAAAGAGAAGAGAGAAGATAAAAGAGGCAGGAGAGGAGGGCAGAGGAGGAAGCGAGGGAGGAGAGAGGAGGGAAGGGAGGGGCGGGAGAGAAAGGCAACAAACACTAAAACGGGGAAATTGCAAGACAGTCCATTGTAAGTCATTCAAAAATATCCAAATACCAACGTAAATCGGGCCTTCCTGTCACCATTGCTTTTTCTAAGCCTTGCCTGATTCTATCTATCTAAATATTCAACATCTGCTTTCATCGCCACACTATATGGAAGATGGCATTCAGTGAGGTGAGAATGTAATAGCTTTGGGGCACCGTGCGGGTCCCAGATCACAGACCAGAAGATTAAAATGGTGTTTGATCCACAGCATTGAGTTATTCTCATCAGCATCTATCTCCGTGCCCAAGGCATAGCAAGGAAAGTGATGCAAGTATTTAGGGGAAGGAATGAGAGAAGTAGCAACCGGCTCCTGGAGATCATCACGCTGAGAGACCCTGTGGATCAGCAGAACCCTCACAGCATCGAAGTACATTCAGAGTTTTAGGTTCAGCCCGAAAACTCAGCTGTTGTTCGGTTACGTACCTGAAGAATTCTGTTTTGTGCCTACTGGCTGATTATGATAACTCCTAAAAGATTCTGTCAGACGAGACCATGTTTAGAGATGATTTGCTGCTGTGCCTTCAGTCTCTTACAGATGTGGGATAACCCAATATTGTATGTAGTCATTATTAGCCTTCCTGTGGAAGAAAAGGAAATGCTTTTCCGCTCTCCTTATTGTCCTCAGAGAAAGACCTGAACAGGCGGTCAAATGAGCCACAGATTAGCTGCAGTCTGCATTCCTAAGAAGTCCACATTGAAATTGTGTTGGAAAAGAAAAGAAAATTTGAGTGAGTAAACCTGAAAATCAAGATTAGTTGAGACCAAAGAATGAAACATCAATGCTGGTGAAGTAACTAGATCTTACAGGAAAGTAAATGAAAATGAGACAAGGAGCCTTCGTCAAATGTCTTTATTTTTTATTTTATTTTCAAAGTCTGGCAAAACTAATAATCACCATTTTAAAAGGTTTCTACCTAATAAATACAATAAGTACATCTTTTTGTATACATATATACTAATGGAAGACATTTTTTTAAAAAATGTTGCCATTGAGATAGAAAAGAAAACCCACCTCTCTCCCTGAGTCACTTGGGCAGGTGGTAAACATTGTAAAACCATTTCAAAACTCTGTTTAAAAAATGTTATTTCTGATAATATGTTCTTTAGTTAACTTGACTTCTTATTGTAAGCATTCCTTCTGATGTCTGTTTTCCCGTGAATAAGCAAATGTGCTAGAATTTGACTCCCTAACTGGCTGTTGTCTGGCTCTCCCTTGCTGCCCTGGCTGTCCTGAGCAAAGAACTGTCAAACAGCTGGCCAGATTGACCATCATACTAGTTTGGCCATGTTGAACCCACTATGGATACCCTGAAAACACACACACACACACACACACACACACACACACACACACACACACACACACACACACACACACACTGCTCATGATGGTTTCTTCTCTTGAAGATCTAGTCTCAGACAGGATTATTTCAAACAGTTATAACTGGATTCTTTTACTTTCACGAGTCTTGATGATACTAGATGACCTTGTGACCATTTTTAACCCCAAACAGGGAAGCCTGAAAGAACATTACAACAGGTACAAAAGACGCAGTGATGTAATTAGTACAGACACAAACCTCCCATTGCAAGCAAGGCACGGTAAGGTCGGTGCGATTGCACATGAGGTGTGCTGTGGCTTGTGAAAGCTTTCCTTTTCTAGATAAAATACAAGCAAGTTGTTTCGCTCAGTAAGTGGTCTGGGAGGCCCTCCTTGGGCTGCCTCTCCCTTAGGTCCATTAGGTATGGTAAAAGGCTTCTCTCTCAAGTGGCCTTTTCATGGATACTTTTTATAGCGAGGGCCGGAGCTGGAGACACAAGGCCGCATGGCAAGAATGCAAGGGCGCCAGATCAGGAACAGCTGAGTGGTTGTAGGCTTGAGCTCCACAGTTGTGGAAGAGGCCGCTGAATTGTTTGAGAGAGTGGCCACGGCCGAGACAAAAGGGGAGCTGTAGAGTAGAGAGGAGAGTCAGTGTAGACAAAGAACAGACAGTCATAACGGGCTAGAGGATGTAAACTACAGGCCCCAATCGCGGGGAAACTTCCAGCAAGCTCCTGAGACATTGGAGGCACGGTTATCAGATATTCTAACCTAGGAGCTGTAGCAGGCTGTCAAGGCTGAGGAATCTTGACTTCCTTGGCTGTACCATACATCTACGCAAGACCTCCAATGCATGGAACGTTCTAACACCAGAGGCCAATGTTAGAATTGTCCCAGGAGTGGATGCCCCTGCTGCTTTTCCCATCTTCCCGCTGCGGCTGCTCACTGTTCTCAAACACCACATGATGCAAAACCTACCGAAGACCAGCTCCCATCAGGTGTCTTCCGGTCTATCTGCGAAATTCTACCTATAAATTCAATTCTTAAGGAAATCAAGAAAGACTGGATTGCGCTCAGGTAAGGAGAAATATAAGATCATGAGATCAGAGCCAGGGGAATGGGAAGAACCAAGAAAGGGGGAAAGATAGAAGGAAAGCCACCACACACCAAACCGGAGAGAAAAAGTAATACATGATATTCTGTAATAATCTGGGCCCTGGAAAGCTATTCTTGCCAGCATCTCTACTTAAGCCTCTAAGATCCCTAGAAAGTGTTTTGTTTGCTTACATTGTTCTTTGAAAGAGTAGATTGAGGTGCCCCAAGACACGTGACTCAGTGGCACTCTCAATGTTCGTTCCTCCTCTGTAGAGACTCCAGACCAAGAAACAGGAAGATCTGGGACCTAATGATCTTTTTTTTCTCCTATCTCTTTCTTAGTCACCTAGTTCAAATAAGACATCTGCTTGCTCTCATCCTGACTTTTGTATGGACCCTGGCGCGTTAGAACTTGGAGCAACGTCTTCTGCATTGCTCTGAGTATATCCTCACCACTAATTACATCTAGAATGTAATGCATATCTTTGGATTTCTGTAGATAGAGCAGGAGGCAGGGTTTCTGAGCAGGGATGCTGCTCTTGGAGACCTCTTTTGCAGGAAAAGCACTTGTTTTCACCTGTATTGTGTGTCCTTAAGGTAGACGGGGGTTCTAGGACTCAGCTCCATTGCTAAGGCTTATGCCATGGATCACCTTCCTGTGTCTGCTGACACTTGAGACCATCTGAGGATTCAGGTCTTCTTCTGAAGCCAGGAGCAGTTTGAAGAGAGGAGAGATGTGTGTCTGACGGCACTATGTACCATTTACTCACAAGACAGCTACAAATAATGCTTCTGGGGAAGCAAGGTGGAAATGCTTTTTAAAAAATAAATTCAGATTCCCTTTTTCTGGCAGAATGACCAGCATCAGGTTACTGAGTCTTAGAACTCAGTTTATAGTCACTTCTTTTTATTAAATATTATGTACTTTTGTTTAAACTGGAAAAATAAGGAATTCTAGTCTTATATAACTTTTAGACCCTACCAAGGAATGCAAGAAACTGTATTCCGTTGATACCACCCAAACTTAACCCAGAGATGAGGAAAGTCTGCTTATAATCCAGGACAGTAGTATAAATGTATATTATGTAAATTTTGGAGTTTGTAAGATTAAAAAACCTGGCTTGATTAATGGGACTAGCATTTTAGATAGCCTCCCTCTCTCCTAATACAGAAAGTAATAGATTTAATAGTAGATGAAGAAATACAGAGGAAAAGAGGAGCCAGGTTTTCTAAGTTCAGGAAAGGGGGAGCCAAAGCTTACAGAAACTAAATGAAGATGGAACCACCACCCCATGCCCACTGTGCCTTCATTTTATTTCTCCCTTCTGTGAGCACACATTTTGAACTTAATGTCAAATTCAATCTGCCGCATCTTGGCTCTGTGGATCTGTTGGGGTCTTTTTGTCCCTTAAAATCCAGATGTGTCTATTAAATCTTTTAGAGTACAATGAAACTCAGGAGCATTCTCACAGCAGCCTCAACCCCCTACTATTAAAACAAAGCACTGCAGCCATAAAAAATAAAGCATTACAAAACAGAACAGAATGCCGTTTCACAAGCGTCCCTGTAATTCAAAATGTTTGTAAAGTCTCTTGTTCGGTATCATGCTGCCACTATTCAAAAAAAAAAAAAAAAAAAAAAGAACCCATCATTCGTCATTCAGGTACTCTGTTAGGTAGCAGAACAGAACAAGGCTTTCCTTTTCTTCCCATCAGTGTTGGATTCTAAGTAGAACTGCCCTGTCTGTACAGAGCCATTAGGGTTTAACCCAATTTAAGGAGCAAGTGTGGTCAAGGCTGTCACAGCTTCACCTCCTCCTGTGCCTAACCCTCTCATAAAGCAGGCTTGTTCTGGCTTTATCCTGGTGAGGTGCTCCAGCAGACTGCAAGACCACAACCGCAGTGGCTAGTCCTGAGAGTTAGTGGGGAGAACGCCCTGTCAAAATCCAACACTGAGCCCCGTCTGTGAATCCATTTCTACTACATCCATGAGTTCTCCAGGGGGAAGACTCCAAGAAGCAAAACTAGCAGAAACAGCAGTGATGTTGAATGCAGCAGAGTGGCACCTGCATGGTCTTCAACAGTAAGCTGTTACTTGTATCCATGATGCAAGTGCATGGTTTTGAGCAGTAACGCTGCGTGAAGGGCAGAGGGAAGATCTTGGAGATGGGATGCCGCTCTGCCATCTCAACAGTTCGATGATGGAGGAATAGTCTATGCTGATTTCATAGAAACTTACAGAAACCTAGTCAGCAAATTCCTCAGGTAAAAATGGCGGCCTCTAGAGTTTGAACCCAGAGCAGTCTGGCTCTAACCATTGTATTCAACACAGTGCAGATTCTTTCTACTCATGACAGTATTAGACTGATGTAAAGCAGAAGAGAGAACCCAAGATCCACTGTCTTGGACTATGAACTTGGTGAGTCACTAGTAAAGAGACTATAGAATTTCCTCATATTAACAGAACAAGCAAAGGTGCTATTTTTACAAGTCTTAAGATTTCTATGCCGCAAGCCTCATACTGTCAGCGTGTGCTAGAAATAAAAGTGTAGGTACCATGATATCGTTAATATAAATCCATGAGAAATGAGAGATTACCAGTGTTGGAAATTGCTTCTAAGGCTTTGAATTAATCTGGCCTCCAAAATCAGGAATCTGCATGTCGAAACACTGAAGGTCCTTGTCCCCAACTGGTTTTTGATGGATCAATAAAGAGCCAACAGTCAATGGCTAGGCAGGTAGACTAAGGAGGAACCTTTAGATTTGCATGGGCTAGGAACTGGGATGAAAGGAAGGAGAGGGAGAATCGCCATGACTTGGGAGAGAAGGATAGGATGTAAGAGCTGCAGGTGAGAAAGCCAACCAGCCATGTAAGAGTTTGGGTAAGTGGCCACTGACCACTTCCCTGATTGAGCCTGGGGTAGCAGGGAAAGGATTAGGAGTCTCAGAAGTACTGGAGGGAAGCGTTTGCTAGCAGGGGAAGGTTTAGGAGTGCCCAGCTCTTAAGCTAGTCATAGCATGTCAAAAGTTAACTGACGCGCTTGTGTGTTTGTGTGTGTGTGTGTGTGTGTGTGTGTGTGTGTGTGTGTGTGTGTGTGTGTGTGTGCCTTTCATTCGAGAATCCAGAGGGCTCCTGGGCTTGTGGCTGGGAGTATGACCTTCCAGGAGCCAAAGTGGTGTACCACTAGAGACTGTCCAGTCAATCACACATGCATTCGGTCTCTGCAACATATCTTCCTATGTTGCAACTGCTTAAAACCTTCCTGCAATCTGTGGAGTATTCAGGGATAGATACTGTTTTTATTCTGAAAATGCCCTAATAGAACAGATAAGACAAATGTCTGTGAAGAGCTAAGTAATGACACCACCCAGTAATATATGGGCCTGCTGACTGCTGGGAACAATAGGTAGAATGGCAGGGCAGCAAGAGAACAATCGCTTTGGGTTTATTGACTGGGGACACTAAGGACAGACAAAATCAGAAAAAGACACTGAAAATAACCATGCCTAGCGAAACCTGTGCAAAGCACGTTCGGGGGGGAGTTTCAGTTCAGAGATAAAAAATTCAGGTCTACTGTTCACGCTGAAGTTTAGCGTTGATATGCTTAGCAGTAGAGCCTGGAATGAAAACATGACAGACACATCCTGGAGAATCCAGGTCTCATAAAAAGTGATGGGTACAGCAATGTAAATGCTATGGCAGCATGAACTCGGGGCGGGGGCTGACTCTGACAGCAATGCTCAAAATGTATCATGGATGTCAGGGACCAGAGCCAGGGAGCCAGAGTAGAGGATGCTTGCATGCAACACATGCTGAGGGGATGAAGACCAGGGAAGGGAAACGAAAGATGAAGTGGCTGTGTATCTAGATGATGGTCTGTATTTCCTAGGTCTTCTTCCCTCTCTCTCATCATAGGCCCACATTCCACAGCTAGTTCTTGAGTGTTACCTAATAAGTAATAAAGTCTTACTATCATCCTTCTTCTCTTCCCCTCTTAGCTTGCTCCTCTCCTCCTTTTCTTCCTCCTCCTCTCCTCTCTCTCTCTGTTTCTCTGTGTCTCGTGTGTGTGTGTGTGTGTGTGTGTGTGTGTGTGTCATCCTGTGGAGAACTAGAACCCATGTCCCTGTTCCATGATGTCACAGTCACAAAAGTGTGCACCCCTCAAGTCACTGCCAGAAGAATTCTAAACACTCGGTAGGATTTGTCTGAGCGAAATCTCAGCTTGTCCATGTTAAGCTATTGATAGTGCAAAGTTTGTTACTCAAACCCAGCCTAATCTCTTCTTCCTTGAACAAAGATAACCATATCAGAACCGATAACTCTCTGCTCAGGGACTTTGATGACCTAAGGCTGTGGAAGCAGGTCTGAACAATAGGTATGAGACAGAGCTTGGTGGTGACTTAAGTAAGGTGGCTAATGGACTGTCATTTGGGAAATACTAATTGTGCAATGTGAGGAACACCAGTGTTCTTTTATTAGATCAATGTTAGTCTTTTAATCATGTTCTTGCTTAAGTCAGTGACAAAACAGAATTTGTCTTAAGCACAGCAGCAGCACACTCAGTAACAGTGGTGAGTAAGATCTCTACATGGACTTACTGTCCTGAAGAAAGCTCTGTCTTCTAGCTCCATGATAATAGAAAGGAGGTAGAGATTCTAGAACGGCAGCTCTCAACCTTCCTAATGCTGTGACCCTTTGATCCAGTTCCTCGTGCTGTGGTGAGCCCCCAAGCATAAAATTTTGTTGCCACATCACAACTGTAATTTTGCTACTGTTCTGAATCATAATGTGAATATCTGCTACGAAATATATCTGATATGTGACCCTCCCAAAGGAGCTGCAATGCACAGGGTGAGAATGACTCTTCTAGAATGGAATGGTAGCTCAGCTGTTAAAAACATTTTCTGCTCTTGCAGAGGGCCCAGATTAGGTTCCCAGCACCCACATGGTGGCTCACAAAGATCAGTAGCTCCATTTCTAAGAAACACAACACCCTTTCTTGGCCTCTACAGGTATTCATACACATAAAATATTTTTTTAAAACATAGGCAGAAGGCTCTAAGAGACTTCTCTGAAGTATTAGCAGGCTGGCTAGAGAAGATGCTGCTACATAAGCAGACTTCTATTCCGCTATTCTTTCTTCATTCTATATCAGTCCTATAGATCTTTCAAGGGATATCCTAGGCTACCTCCTGGCAGACATTTTCTCATTCATTATAATTCCCAATTTCTGTGTTTCCAGATGCTTCTGCTTCTAGGCTCTTTACAAGAACATGATCACTGCAGGAAGAACCCAAGAAGAAGTTTTCAGAAGCTTGGTTCCAATACTATTCAAACTCATGGATCAGAATCTTTTCTGATAGCATCTTTTACATGGTCCTCCAACACAGAGAAGTCAGGTAAATGAGAATATATGTATATGTGTGTATATATATATATATATATATATATATATATATATATATATATATGACAACACGTTGAGCATGCAGAGACTATACACAGTTTCTGTAGGCAAAAGATGACAGGACTGTGTACTATGTCATGATAAAGCAAAGTGTCTTGTGTGCTGGTTTATTCTTCTCCAACCAACCAACTTAGCAAGAGAGAGAGAGAGAAAGAGAGAGAGAGAGAGACTCTCTCTCTCTATATATATATATATACACATGCGCATACATACATACATATAGACACACACAACAACACACAGTGATAATACACACACACACACACACACACACACACACCCAGAGAGCCTCTGAACCCAGAAGGATGTTAAACGAACTTCAGATTTTGGCTACCTGTCATCTAACATGCTGGCCTCATTCTGCGGGCTTTGCAGTATTCTCCTAGGAAGAGTGAAGACACTGATTATCAATTCTCTTATGCCAAAGGAAAGTGCCTACCCATAAGATCCCCAGGAAGATCAAAAGAGAAATCCGGGACAGTATAGCAGACTAAGCCAAGTCACTCACATGGAAAGTAAATTCCTGATCTTGGTTGCTTCAGAACTCAGCCTTAGCCAACAAAGCAGATTTGGACGAGGATAACCAGACAATATATGATTATCAAGTTTCATCTGCAAACCGCATTTCAGAAGGTATCTGTATTTTAGGCTAGAAACTAGCCTAAAATAACTCTGGAAGCCCTGGCGAGCCGCCTCCTTGGGTTGTAGAGCATCGCCAAATACCCACAGGGACTTCATGCTACATTAGGCCACTGGCATCCTCCATGAGGACACCTACAGATTCTCTACATAGGACACGGATATGAAAATGCCATGTGTATCTCAAAATATTTAGTAGCAACATGCCACTTTGGATGGCATTTTCAATTTTCTTCCTGGGGGTCTTTTGTGGAGGATAATGAAGGGGTGGGGACTTCATCATGCTAATCCTGACGAGCCAAACCCCCAAATGTACCTCATGTGGTCATGGAAACTATTTGTTTTAATTTAAAATTAATTAAGCTTGAGTCAGAGAGAAAAAGGAGTGGCCCTAGAGCTTTAATTGCAGACACTGTGTACAACACAAAGACAGTCGTCCCAATGCTTCAGCCGTGAATTTCTACCATTAATCAATTCAAAGAGAGGGCTTGCACACTTCACTGCCTGCACTCGGCCCCATCTGCTAAGTGCATCACTGCCAATACATGGTCCAGTATGCCAATGGCACGAGGCATGGGTGGTTCTTACAGAGCATGCAGGATGCCAGTGCTCTTCCCCTGAAACAATGTGGCGTCATCGGATCTGCAGGAGGAATTGTCTACCTGGAAACAATGCATGAGTTTTAACACTTGCTTGTCCCTCCCTTACTGCTTTAAAGCATAGGCCACATGACTTCCTTAACACAAGAGAAAGCTTTAGTTTGGTTTAAACCTTGGAGGTTCAGTGATTATTATTGTGACATACATACCTATGTGTGTATGTTGAAAGTAGCGGGGACAGGGGAGGAGTTCGGGGGAGCGTATCTGGGAGTGGCTAATGGTAGAAAAAGGAAAGTGAAAAGTGATGCAATTCTATTTCAATTAAAATCATCTCTTAAAAAATTAATAAATAAAAGATTAGACAAGATTAAAGGAATAGATTCAAAATGAATGCATCAAATGCGTATTGGGAAAAATGAAACAATTTATTGTGAGTAGAAGTAAAAAGCAATGGATCCAAAGGCATGCGAAGACAAAATTGAAGTAATGAGCTTAGAACTATTTTAACTTAGTCCACTTGATCTAGTGACTGCAGTAGGAGGTAAAATTGCTAGGCTAATCAGTGGGCTTTCACAAGAGTACCTGGAGGTCCTTTAAGTTCCCAAACATGTAGGCGACATCCAACCTCCTTGACTAATTCCATCAGAATCAGAATACCATCTGAAAGCAGTTATTTATCTTAACCATTCTGGGTAATTCTAACATGGAAATAGGCCTCAGAATTACTAGCCACTTACTTAAACAAAAAAATTAAGATTCCAGTTTGTAAGAAGTATTGCTTCTATTCTTTATTCTCTGTACTACTAAAATAAGAAGCTATCCCTAAACTGATAAATGGGGTAAAACGACTTACAAAGTATCTTAGTTCCATTGCTGTTGCTGTGATAAAATAACCCAACACATGGCAGGGAAGGGTGACTTGGCTTACAGGCCCAAGTTAGTCCACCATTCCAGGAAAGCTCAGGAAGAAGTTCAAGTGCCTATTCACACCACATCTGAAGTCAAGAGCAAACAGCAAAGGAAAGCGTATTCTTCCTTGCTTGCTTCTTTCACTTTTGTAGAGTTCAGAGCCTAGCCTAGGGAATGGCATTCCCCTGGGTCATCTTTTCAATTGCCAATGAGACAGTCCTCCACAGGCATTCAGACATGCAACTTTCATCTGGATAATCCCATTTTGACTCTTTCCTGGTGGTTGGAGAGGTGGGTCAGCAGTTAAGAGCATTCTTTGACCATTTGTAAGGGGTGACGCATTCTGATGACATTAACTGCTCCACCTTCTCTTACTTCCATCCACAAATCCCTCTTATCATACAAAGTAATGGGTTTTGTGACAGCACTGTCATTTATTTACAAGATACTTTGTTCCTCTGGTGCCTGAGCTTACTCAATAACAAAAGGCATGTAGGGGAAGCAGGAAGTACGGTCTCTTTTAACTCCACAAATCATGAAGAGCAGTGTCTCAAATTAAGCTTAAGCTTAAATAGGTATGAAATCTTATACAAAGGATATCAGAGTAGAGTCGGAGCCAGGCAGAGCTCCACAACCCCTTCCCCTTGCCCCCTTTCCCCTACCCCCTGCCCAATACCCACAGTCCAAGCCTATGAGACCATGATAGCCAAGCAGCTGAGAGAATCCCATGACTCCTCTCTCAAACGGGGACAATGAGATGAGTCAATATTCCACACAGGATGCAAAAAACAACACGAGACTTTGCCTTGAAGATCAGGGCCAGGCCCACAAAGATGATATCCAGTTCCAAACAGAAAGTAAAGGCCTTTCTACCCAGGCCCAACCTCTAAGAGCTTCTAAACTTGTCCCAACATGAAAAAGAATCCCACAGGCCAGAGAAACAGGCTGAAGTTTTGTATGGCATCACTGTTAGGCCACAAGTGGGGACCAGTGACCCTTAGACGGAACAAGTCTCTGACTATGACATGCAATGCAATGCAGCTCAACATCAGCTTTGGCATCCAGTGGACGACTGCCACCACATTCCTTCTTTTCAAGCACAGATACTTACAAGATGGTCTTTTGTGGGTGAAGAAACAGATTCATCTGGGTACCAGGTTGAGACCTATACTCTACAAGTACTCAAATTCATCCTGCATCATCACCAGGCTGAAGCTGAGCCTTGGTGTACCCCTGTATGGTGCTGGTCCTTGCAACCTTTGTGTAGCTTTGGTGACCAGGAGTACACCTTCACCAACACTACCCAGACCTTCTTGGCCATCATGGGGTAGATAAAGTTTCTACTCACTGAAGGTAGAATACAGGAGAAGCATAGGTCTTTTGGGGGGACCTCCTATGGTCCAATGATGAAAATTCTGAGAAGATACTGACAACACTCACCCACATTTGGGCCTGTGAGTGGAGCCTGTGGGTGGAGCCTGTGGGTGGAGCCTGTGGATAGAGCCTGTCAGGACCCTAAGTGTCAGGCTGAGGCATGAGACATGACAATAGCAGGCATCCCTATTCTTGATTACAGAAGTAGAAAACCCATAGAAGTCTGAGCCCTTCCACACTGCTACGCTGACCTCAGTTGGTTAGTTTGACACAGAATTATATAGGAAAAAGAGCCTGGATACCACACATGAATTCTGACCACAAATCAGAGACTGTATAGACAGATATCTGGTCCAATTCTGACCCCTGAGATAGGTGTGAAGGGATGATGTATTTTTAGATATTCTCCAGTCCATCTTGAAGAAGATACCAACAGCAAATATGGACTTGAATCACTATCTATCCATAAAAGCCCCATATCAACAGAAAACACATAGGAAACCTTGATGCATAGGTCCATTAAAGAACAAAAGAACAAAAGAGCAACATAAAAGATTTTCATCATTTTTGCATTATATATAATTTATATATAGTAAGAAATACTTTGGAGAGAAATATGCAATTCTGAAATTTTCTTTATAAATTCATATTTTTGTATTACTGTTTGCAATTTTCATTATATCTTATATCAGTAAGTAAGTTAAGTCTACCTAAGTCCAATGTTTCCTCAAAAAAATTATAATTTTGTAATAAAATAGAAAAAAAGAATTTATATAAATGTTCTATAAAACACCTAGATCGAAAATCTGTATGCTTTCTCATCATGTCTGCTTTAGAATTTTGTTTGTGCTTATTATTAAGGATGTTTTACAATAGCCTCTTAAATTGAAGAATTATTTAACTTTCCTAGTTTAAAATGTATTTGTGGGCCTGGAGAGACTGATCAGCGGTTAAAGAGTACAGACTGATTTTCCAAAGGTCTCTGATTCAATTCCCACTACCTTCATGGAGGCTAATAACCATCTGTAACTCTAGTTCAAAGGAGATCTAATGCCTTCTTCTGGCCTCTTCAGGCAATGCATGCACATGGTCCACAGGCAGTCACGCATGCAGAATGCCCATACATTAAAAAGCTTATTTGCGATTTAATAGAAAAGCATTGGGACAATTTGAATTTCTTATGCATGTACATGGTAGTGGGGCTATAGGGCCATATGCACATGGATAGGTATGTGTCAGCACTACATCTCTAATAATGTCTGTCAAGTAAAATCAATATATAGCGAAACTTATCTGCTGAACAACCTAGTATGAACCTGGATTCTAAAGCTTGCAAGAGGTATAACATAGTAGCATTAATACTTGTATAGACTGGCTATATTTGAGACTATGCTTTCTCTGAAAGCTAATATATATACATATACATATACATATACATATACATATACATATACATATACATATACACATACACATACATACATATATAGTTTATTGTAGTAACTAGTTAGAATTGTGAGAATCTTGGTATCCCCCTCCTGAGATACTGCAGGCCTCTGCCTAGAGAAATCCAAACATGTTATCATGTAGTCAGAATATGAGTCTTGATGCTTAAACTTCATATATTTTCGATAGAAATATACATGACTCAAGACTTTTTATATAAAGCAGCTTACACTCTTCACAAGTTAAACTTAGTGAGTTGCAATTTTAACTATCGTGCTAGAAAGGTTTTGAAATTCTAGAATGGCAGGCACAGAGTCCAATGGCAGAGAATAGAACAATTATCTAATCATAAATGCCCAGGCAATGCTACATACTGACAACTCTGAGCAAATTCAGGGATCCATGACCTTATCTGATGGTCCAACTTCAGAACCAGAAGAGGATCATAGAGTACCCAGGATAGGTGAATTTGTGGAATGAGAATTTAAAAGTTAATTTAAGGAAACTCAATGCACTTCAAGGAAACACGGAAGGCCTGGATCTGCAGACTGATTCCCATTGTGAAGAATGTCAAAGAGGTGACAGTCTATGATGTCCATGGCTAGGTCTTTGAGAAGTGCCAGCTGCCCTATTTCATGGACATTTCAAGCATCTTAAGGAAACACGCAAGTGACAAGAAATTGAGACTTTCCAATAGCCATGAGTGAGCCACTATGAAGGCATATCTTCCAGATCTAACCAAGACTTTGCATGTTGAATCCCATAGAATACATTAGATGCCACCTTCTAAGGAGCTACAACCATCAGCTACGTCCCTTCAGAGAAATGATTAGATGATCTGTGTTAGTATTTATTGTATGGCAGTAATTTGGGGGCAATCTGTTACATAGCTGAATAATTAATCTGGAAGAATAAGAAATGAAGGGGTAAGGGACAAAAAAAGCTCAGATAATAGAACTCAACCACTCATCGAGACAACTATCCTACGTCCCGGGAGATATCAGCAGGGTTGGTTGTGGGGAAGTACATAAGGACATAGGATGAGGAAAAGAAAGGGCAGAAATAGCCACAGACTATTTGCAATCGCTCCCTCTCAAAGGAGCGAAAAATCAAGAAAGATTGGTTTGCGGGTGAATTCATTTTCCCAGGTTATTACAGAATTTGACAGCACTCCACATGACATACGAAAGGGCACCGAAGCTCCTGAAGCAGTAATGCGTCATCCGAAGTCAAGCCATTTACTCGCTGGAAAGATATGACTATTGTTTCACAGAGGGTCAAAAGACATTCCTCACTAGGTGGAAGTAGAAAGCAGAAAAGCCAAAGTCATTTGCAGCAAAGAATGTATTTCTGTAACAGGAGTAGATTCAGGAATATACAACCATCTTTGACTGTAAGATACCCCAACATTCAAACAGCAGGAAACAATGTGCTATTAAGATAGACTGCATTAATTACAGACGAAGGATTACATGTAAAAACCCTTTTCCTATTAACCGTTAAGCAACACACCATTTAAAAGTTAACAGGCAAATGTTCTTACTGCAAATACAGATTGCAGTCATCCTCCTTAGGCTTTAGTCAGTCAAAGTCCAGATATGGGAGCCGAACCCCCTCTGAATCCCATAGCTTGTGTTGTAATGTGTCTGTTAGGAAAACATCGGGGGACAGTGCAGGATTTTGTTCTTGCCAGGCAATCGCCTCCCCAGGTAACTCTTATTCGAATAGAACCGCCAGCTGGGGTACCAGGTTCTGCACCAAGAAGAGGTTGTATTTTAGCCCTCCCACGCATTCAGTATAAACTAAATAACAAGAAGGAAGAAAAATACAATAAACCCCTGGTGAAAAGAAGATAATAAAAGGTTAAAAAAGATAATAGAAGGTTAAATAATTTGGGCAAGGTGTTCTTTGCAATATACTTTGGGCATTACAGTTAATACTATAAGAGGTTTGTGTTTCCTTAAGAAAATTAACCAGTCATACCAGTGACTGGTAGTCCAATCTGTTTTTTCCAACTAGGTAATAGAGTTTTCTTCACTTCATCATATATCATGCCCCTATTCAAAATCATACAGAAATGACTGTGCCAGGTTTCCCAAAGGTTAGGGGAAAAAACAAGGGCTCCCCGTTTTGTTTGGCTTATCAGCAGAACCTCTTATCCTCTAAGCGTTTTTTCCACAAACTCAAAGTAGGCACAAGGCAAAAGGATTTAAAAAAAAAAAAAAAAAAAAAAAAACACTAAAAATAAAATTATAGCGAGTAACTAATTCACTTTAAAAACTAGAGAAGATGATGAGTCTTGGATAATACTCTGAAAATAGTTCCTTTATGATCTGGGGTCTTCTGGCTCATTTGCAAACTTTACATTCTTGGCCCTTCACGCTAATGGTGACCTCAGAAAGGACAATGGATGGATCAAGTCTAAGCTTTTGGGCAGTGACATCATCAGGTAACTGTCCTGTCTACTTTGTAGCCAACCACCTTCACTTGTCCCTAGACCTGGCCTCTACCTTCATCACATCCCATTTCTAGGACTCTGCTTTTGGCTCTGCAGTGCTTGCCCAGGCTTACAGACATGAGGACTTACTCCACTCTGCCTACATGTCTCATCCGAGGACCACAGGATTCTGCACTCTGCCTACAACTCACATCGAAGAACCGCAAGATTTGTTCTTCCATGTGGCTGACTCATGGTTCACCATCGACATGTTGAAAACACTCTAGAGACCAGTTCCCCCCCCCCCCGGATGGGCATAGGTAGGTATATATGTATGTATATGAGGACCCTCAACTAATAATCAGCTTCAGCGGGCACTAGCTGTCAGTCAGGAGATTCTACAGCAAGGCTATGGTATATCATTTAGCTAATGTGAAGTGACGATATTAAATAAGAGATCTCCTTTGGGGAGTAAATAAAATAAAAATAAATAAATTCTCCTCCATTGCTTCATCAAATTTCAAAACAAAACAATTTTGAACTAAATTTGTTTGTCTGCTTTAAAGGAGATATTTTGATTGGTTCACAAATTCCAGACTAATACTGGGCTACAAAGAGCAATCCCATTTTTAAGATCTGTTGCTGTTTCTTCAAACATGCCTTCTAACCCAGAGGATACACATCTATGGAGCTTCACAAGAGAGCTGCCAGTGTACTAGCTCTGCTCGTAGAATCCACTGGTTTACAAGATAAAAAGAATATAACATACCGGTATACACAAATAAGGACATAAATATATACATCTATGTATACACATATATAAATATATAAAATATACATATACATACATATATGCATACATACACATATATACATATAAATATACATACACACACATATATATGTGCATATATAAATGGGTGTGTATGTATACATGTATACATATACATATGTACATATGTGCATACATGTATGCATACATGTATATCTTGATCATATATATATATATATACACACACACACTTGATCATATGTATATACACACACTTGATCTCATATATATACACACACAGATTAGATCATATATATATATATACACACACACACTTGATTATATATACACACATAGAATTAATCACTCTTCACTCAAACATATTGAGATTAGCCTTTAAGAGCTCCTCATCATGCAGCTAAGAAAATCTTAAGAGCTCAGCAAAAGCTACAGGTGCCTTCCCTTTCCCTCTTTTCTGTAAAAATACCCTTTTCCAGACACATGCTTCTATTTCTAAGAAGCCTACTAACATTTTAATGGAGACAAAAGAACCAGTATTAAAAAGGAAAAGCAATCGAAATAAAATCCCACGGTTGCTTTGGATAACACTTCACACAACTATTTTCTTGACCCCAGTACAACTGAAAATGTCAGGTCCATAGACATTAAGAATCAATGTGTGCAAAATACCCTGAACCTCAGAAATATATTAGGGACCAGTGTCCAAGGAGAATAGAAAACAACAGCCAGCTCAAGCAGGTTTCACTTCACCAAGTTATTGTCACTGACCATGTGAGAATCCTTTGCTGGCCTACAGCATCTCTCCTCTCCAGATTCTCGTGGCTCAACTTAACCAAATCTGTACCTATAGCTTCACCCTGACCATTTTCAAAGCAAGGGAGATAAACCACCATTGTCAAAGATCAGATTCAAAGATGGAAGAAAGCAGTGGGTGGGGGGAGTTGGACAGAGAAGAAAAATGTAAGATGAAAAGAGGAGAGGCAGGGGATGGGAGACAAGAGGAGAGGGGAGAGGAGGAGAGAAGGAGACAGAGAAGGAGGAGGGGTAGAGGAAGAGAAGACGAGACTATGGATAGGGTTATGGACAAGGCTATGAATTAGGAAGTCCCTTGGGTAGAGAAGTGTTTTACAGACCCGGTATCAGAGATGAGGTCCCTGGGGCAAACCAATGGAAGGAAGGTCAGGAAAACAATACCCTAAGATCCTTAAAATATTCTCTCCTGGAGAATTTTTAGTTCCTGTACAAGAACTAGAGAAAAGCCTCAAGGACCTAGGAGTTCCCCTGTGAGCACAGGGAACATCGTAAGACAGATCCCACATCCCATGGGTTATATTGCACTTGCACTGTAAGAGAGAAGAATGTGAAGAAAAGGTTCCATATCTTCTAAGGACCAGTCGATGAAAACCAGGACCTAAACAGAGACTAGGTGAAGCGGAGGTTAGACATGCCTAGTTGATTCTAGCCTAGTGCCACCCATGCTGGACTCTGACCTAAGAACTGTAGGATGACAAACCTGTGTTGTTAAGACACTAGATTGTACCAAATTTTGGAGCAACACTGCCAACCCAGGTGACCGAGCCACATACATATGAACTTGTGATGTTTGTCATGCCATGGAGAAGATTTTTACCTCTCCCTGGTTTGTTTTGTCAAAACCCACAGAATTTATAAGACAAACTAAATTGCTGCACACTAGGAATTCTGAGAAACAAAGATGTGTCAAAATAGATCCATCAGTTGTAAGAAATGTACTACTCAGATGAGAGATGCCAATGAAGGACAAACTGTACGTGTATGTTATGTACTGAAAAAAATGGCTCTCCCACCCGGGTTTTTTGAACTTAGAACTGACCCAAAATGATAATATCTGTCCTTAAAAGATAGAAGAAAAAGAAAGATTTGAGATAGAAGATAAACTTTAAAATAGAATTCTTATATTTTGTGATGAGTTAGACATGCATGGGAGGAACTGAAGGGGAGGAACTGAAGGGGAGGAACTGAAGGGGAGGAACTGAAGGGGAGGGACTGAAGACTGGATCTGTGTATGAAGTTTCCACAAATGGGCAGGATGGTCTCACTTACGGAAACAGGAAGGCGAGGGGAGCCGAAGGTCTGAGTACTGGCCTGGAAACCAAAATGACCCTTTTGAACATATTTGGTTTAAAATAGCCTAGAGGCATTTAAGTAGGGATTTCAGTGGATTAATGTGTGAAAAATCTGCTACTTTAGAGCTAAGCAGGAACAGAAATGCACTAGAAAATATTCAAATGGCATACAGTGTTAGCGACATATAATGAAGTGAATACCAGCTAAGAAGATTAAGTATGAAAGATAATAGAGATGGTACAAAGAGGATGAAAAGAAAAGTTTAGAGACAAAAAGAAGAAAAAGGAGGAGGGGAAGGAGGAGGAGGAGGAAGAGAAGAAGAAAGAAGAGGAGGAGGAGGAGGAGGAGGAGGAGGAGGAGGAGGAGGAGGAGGAGGAGGAGGAGGAGGAGGAGAAGAAGAAGAAGAAGAAGAAGAAGAAGAAGAAGAAGAAGAAGAAGAAGAAGAAGAAGAAGAAGAAGAAGAAGAAGAAGAAGAAGAAGAAGAAGAAGAAGAAGAAGAAGAAGAAGAAGAAGAATGGAAATACATAAGAAAATAAGAGTAATAAAAAGGAGACTATGGAATCATTTTTTTTTCTTTTGTAAGGTTTGTTTTTATTACTTTTTCTTTTATTGTGATTATGTCATTTCTCCCTTCCCTTTCCTATCTCAAACCTCATCTCTAAAATGTCACCTTACATGTGTTTCAGGACTAGCCATTTCACACTGGATAACCAATTGGTGTGCTCTTTGATGGAGAAGTCCTCTCTCTCTCTCTCTCTCTCTCTCTCTCTCTCTCTCTCTCTCTCTCTCTCTCTCTCTTTCTCAGTTGCCCATAGTTCTTTGTGTAAGGTTGAGGATCCATGGGCTTCCCCTCTCCGTCTACTTTGGTATGTTTATTGCTATTGTCCTTGTTCAGATCATGTCTGAGCAGTCGTGTTGATTAGACTTTATGGGTGATTTATATTATCATGAGACATAATCTCACAGCAAACTCCCTGATCATCCTCTGTCTCAAAGTCTTTCCACACCCTCTTCTGCAATGTTCCCTGAGCCATAGATGCAGGAGTGGGGATGTCTTAGGCACCAAGGGGATGCGTGGCTTAAAATAAAGAAGCAGGTAACAGTGAACGCCAGAGAAGTGAGGGTAAGAGTAGAGCAAATGCTAGCTGTTAGATTCGCAGGGGAGATCTTTGACAGGTAAAGTTCAAAAGTGCAATGGCGGGGGGGGGGGGGACCATACCGGAAGTGGATTGAATAGAAGATGGTGTATGAAGAACTGGAGCTGGTGCCAATAGAGTAAACATTCCGAGCAGAGAAGACGGGAGATGAGACCCAAAGGAAGGCTTCAGATTCCTTTTTCTACGATGGAAGATGCTGGACACTAGTAGTGTAGTATAAAAATGAGGCTCATGAGGCAGACGGGAATGGGAATAGATGCCTGTGAAGGACTGTAGGGATGAAATTCAGAGCACACCCTTCTCAGTTGTGGAAGCAATTGCTCCATCCCAAGGTGCAGGTTTACAACCAGACCCATATTTGTGCCAATGCCTGGTGGATGAAATTGTTATTGTGGAAAGCCCAGGTCTGGGAGGCTACTTGCCCTAGTGGAATCAATGCTTTTGATTGAGCTTTGATTTCTTGATTACATAATGTGGGATATTACCATCACCATGGGAAGGATACATTTTGTTTCATACTAAGAAGTTTCATACCAAGATGAAGCATGCCATCTCAAACACACAAAGAGAAGGAAGAGATGGAAATAAATGTTGTGGTGATGCCTCTTCAGAAGTCAGTCTGACTCTGCTTAACGTCATGATAAATGTGTCTGGTGGTTCTAATAAAGTACTTCTCACCATGGAAGCCCTAACTCTAAGAAAGCCAAACCTTCCCACAGGTATCTAAGCAGGATTTCAAAGGGTATTTAGATCACAACGTCCATCATTTAAAATTATATCGTGAAGCAAGTCAAACTTCGTATTTGCTACGAGAGTCATCAGTCAGCATGTTTTCTCCTTAAAAAAAAAAAATCCAACTCCCCTGTAGATGCACAGGAGCTGCTTCTATCTTCCCGGAAAACTTTAATTGTTTACTTTCTGTATATTTTAGAGAAAAGTCTGGGAGGGGAGAAAGGGTGCAGGGAGGTAGAGGGGGAACCAAGATCACACATTGATACTCAAATATACTGACTACAGCACAGATACAAACCACCACTGAATTATGTTAAAAGGCTTACTCTCCTGGCTAGCCTCTGGATTAGAAATACCAGGTCCTTACTGCCTAAAGTCTCCAGTTAAGGGATCCCTAGCTCAGGCAAGGTGAGGTCACAGATGACATCCACAGGCCTGGATATTTTTTGTGAGTGCCCTTCATGTGCCAGACATCTGACTAAATTCAAGTCCCTTGACTCCTCTAACCTGTTCGAGTTAAATTTTAATTTAGTGACAATAGTGACTAAATTACAAGGAAGGTTCCAGCTTGTATCAACTCAGTGGCTAAAGGAGAGAACTGAGTCCTGAAAATTGGCCTTCTGTCTTGCACATACACCCAGCCCCCACACAACATGTAAACAAACCATTTAAAGCTTTTTAAGTAGAAAGTCATCACTGAAATATTGAACTTAATATAATCTTAAGACATTGACTTTTCAAAGAGAAATAACCAGGCTTTGTTCATATGTCTGAATGGAAAGGTGAGACCAATCTATATAAGGAAAGGCTTTAAGTATGGTTGTGGCTGAAAAGAAAACTCAGAAAACCCACAAATTTGCACTGGGAACCTGGATCCTTAAATCAGCAAAATGTCAAAATGCAACGTGTTCTTTTAGCCTTGTTATTGCAAATCAGTTTCTTGTTTTGCAATAAACTGGAAAAGTAAACAGTAATTTTTTTTAATTAATTACGTGGTGGAATTTCCCTCCAGAAAAAAAAATAAGGCTTTAGTTTTCATTAGCTATATTGAAAGTTGCATTGTTCTTCTGGAAAATACTCAAGGATGCTTTTATTCATAAAGCAATAGATGAGAACTATGACATGGTGAATGTCGACCCTGGATCTTTTCAAATGGGGACTTTCTTTCTAAAAGAACCAAGAAGTGCAAGCCAGTGATAATACTTTCCCTTGTAAACGTTTTTAAAATGAGAAAATCCAGTGTATCCTCGCAGCTAGAGATAGTGGCATCTGGGTTTAAACAGTGGTGCTCATCGGTCTAATTAGCTAAGCATGCCTGTGTGTATAATGAAGATATTAAGCTTTCTCCAAGAACACTGCAACTTGAAATTCAAATAACTAATGCTGTGGGCTACTTGAGAAATATGATTAAATGATTTCAATAGTGAAAACGCAGGACAGGTCCCCTTCAAGAAGAGCAAGCATATCCTATAGACAGATGCCATAAACCAAGATGAGCACACACTCTCGAGAGGAGGTGACTAAGAGCACGAGGGAGGCCATTTTGAATAAATCACTTTGCAGCCCATCACAGTGAAGGAGGATGGTCATACGGCTCTCAAGACTGCACAAACCTTTGACCAATTGTCATGTTTAGTTGTCGCTTTGAGGTGTTAGTGTGTGTGGCACCAAAAGACTGTTTCTCTGTGAGGTCTGTAAGCGATCTGAGCTCAGGAAGCAAACCATCAAGCTTATCGAGGGCAGAGTAGTGAGACTCCCAAATCGTCGTGTCCAGTTGTCTATCGGAGAACTACAGGTTGATGATGTGGCATATGGCCCGCCAATCTTCACCTACCTTCAGCCCCTTAGCAACTATCTATTGCTCGCTGCCACATCTAACAATTCAAGTCTGAACCCTCATGCAGCATATTAACAGATCACCAGCTTCCACCAACCCAAAGGCAATGTCATCAGAGAACAACTCAAAGACATGGTAGAGATTTCCTCACTGTGTTGTGTACCCATCTGCTGGACTTTTCCATCAATGAATTTCCTAAGTTCCTTGACTTTCTTATCTTCTGTAACTATGGAAACCTCAGGGACCTATTCCAGTGTTGGAATACGGCGTTTGTGGTCATTCAAATCCATGTGGCCAGACCATGGCTAGTCATACCTGACTCCAGAATAAACTCTCACCTATTCCCATGGAGGAAAGAGCCGAGTCTTTGTGTTAACAGTTATGTAACAAGAAATGCCCACTAAGAAGGTATATTCTAATTATGACAGCTAATTTCGGCCCTCTGGCTTCTTTTGGAATAATTCAAACAACTGTGTAACCTCTCTAATAATCATGGTTATCATCAATAAAGACAATTGAAGGAAATTATTATGACATGAATTATCTAAAGGAAGTGGACAACACGCTATTGCGAGCAGCAGAAGTATAAAGGGGGAAAGCCAACTATGCAGAATTATAAATAAAAACCAAGAAGAAAGAAAAGGCCCACCGGCTTACACCTGCAGCTGTAAGACAGTGTCTTGTCCTCACTACCAAAGGTTGTCTGACAAGGCCCAGGGAAGCAAGATTTCCCAAACAAGACTAGAAATTTAAGTTATTTCACCCACCTCAATGTACGCACTGAATCTTTTCACGAATGAATGAAATCACTTTGCTGTGACTTGCTATACGTGTTCAAAAAAAAAGAAAAAAGAAAAAAGGAGCCCTTCTGCTAGAAGGCAGAAGAAAATGGGGCAAGTTCCTTACAGACAGATGTATGCTTTTCACACAATGCTTTCGGAAAAGCAGTGGGTGTTCAACATTTGTAAATTCTAGATGGTGCTATACAGTGCGTAGTCAACTCCTAAGTGTTTCCAGGGGATAAATCAGCAAAAAGGAAACAATCAAAATAAATCATTTTAGTGTAGGATACTGTAGGGTAACTGAAAAGTAGCTCTTCTGACCCTATAAGTATGGGCACTTATAACTTAATTAAAACATTCATAATTTCCCTAGCATTCGTCACTTGGACTCCACTTCAGATTTTCATGTAGATTTTTCCAAACTACAATACCCTTGACCAAGCAAAAAAAAAAAAAAAAAGATTCAGCAGCTTTTGCTTTTGTTTATAATTGAAACCAATTAACTGTGACATCAAATCAAAAATCTTGTTGCCTTTGAAGCAAGATTTTGTAAATACTGCATTTTATGTATGTAAAGTGAGCTTTTTAGCTGCAAGGGTAGAAACTGATCTGTGTACTAAGGGAACACTGAAAAATGCAGAAATTCACATAAAAATTGGAGGTAGGACATGGAGGGATTGTATTCATTATGAGATGAGAGCCTTCTATAGTGGAAATGGCCCATTTAAAATATGTACAGGATGTGGTCATGTACATATTTTAGTACACTGAAATCAATCCCACCTCAACTTTGCCTTGCTTCTTTAGGATGTAGACACATCTAAAATATTAGACATTTGAGTCCCAAAAGTCCAAAAGCTATCATCTGGTTGTCACAGTGGGTTGTGTCAGTTAGAAGGAATGATCGGTTTATATATATCATACATGTGTGTGTGATATATGTATGTGTGTATATATATCATATATATTAATTATATAACACATATTAATCATATATGTTATATGTTTTATATATTATATTAGATATGTTTATATAGTACATATTACATATATTACATATGATATATTGTGTGTTATATGGTACATGTTATGTGTTATGTGTAATGTTATATGTGTGTCTGTGTATATGTGTTGAATTTGATTTTTCACAAGTATCTGATTTGACAACAACAGAACTTTCCAACTTTTAAAAGCAGGATGACAGCATCCTTGAAATACAGTTTTGCATTTCTTCTTATGTATATGCTTGTACAGTTATGTGTCTGTATGTGTGCATGCACGAGTGGTTACATGTATGTCTGCATAGGTGTTCACATGTTTGTACACATTCATGTGGAGGCCAGAGGTCAACATCCAGTATCTTCTCCCTTCATTCTTTACTTTGATACAGCAGGGTCTCATGCTAAATCTGGAGCCAGCAAGCCCTGAGGGATACACTGCCTCTGTCCATTAAACCCGGGGTTTACAGATGAGCTGTTACATCCGTGCTTTATGAAGATGCTGGGAATCTTAACACAGGGCTTTACACAGTGCAGAAAATACTATGCAGCCAGTGAGCTGTCTTCCCAACCCAGACAATACATTTCCTATATAGTCCATCTCATTAAAGTGGTATATACCTAGCTTCTTTGATATCTGAGGTTTGCTTCAAACTCATCCATGATATAGAGGGATAATTAAGAATGTAAGTAAGTAAAGTCTGGTTGGCATTGCCATTAATGGTCCACACTGAGTCAGAGATGTATATTCAGTCATCCTCCTTAACTGTGCATTGCTTGGAAAACCACTTAACAAAATACCAGGCAATGAAAAAAATGGTAAAGCATAAGATTGAACAAAAGTTCTTACTGTGGTTGTGGTCATGTTGCACTGAATTTTTTTTCTTTTTTCTTTTTTCTTTTTCCTTTTTTTTTTTTTTTTTTGCCATGAACATAGATATTTATTAGTTATTTTATTATAGACTAAAAGAAACTTTTTTAATTTTTATTTTTTGATACTTTATTTACATTTCAAATGTTTCCCCCTTTCCAGGTCTCCACTTTGGAAAGCCCCTATCACCTCCACCCTCCCCCTGCCTCTATGAGGGTATTCCCCCACCTGCCCACCCGCCAACCCACTCCCAACTTCCTACCTTGGCATTCCCCTACACTGGGGACTCTAATACCCTCAGGCCCAAGGCCTCTCCTCCCCCTGATGGCCAACATATGTGGTCTGAACCATGGGTCCCTCCATGTGTATTCTTTGGTTGGTGGTCCAGTCTCCAGGAG
>CM052720.1:26816862-26903078 GCA_028551405.1 Uromys caudimaculatus | reverse complement strand
AGATCTTTTCCCAATCTCTTGGTTGCCGTTTTGTCCTATTGACAGTGTCCTTTGCCTTACAGAAGCTTTGCAATTTCATGAGGCCCCATTTGTCGATTCTTGATCTTAGAGCATAAGCCATTGGTGTTCTGTTCAGGAACTTTTCGCCCGTACCCAGGTGTTCGAGACTTTTCCCTACTTTCTCTTCTATTAGATTCAGTGTATCTGGTTTTATGTGGAGGTCCTTGATCCACTTGGACTTGAGCTTTGTACAGGGAGATAGGAATGGGTCAATTTTCATTCTTCTACATGTAGACCGCCAGTTGAACCAGCACCATTTGTTGAAAATGCTGTCTTTTTTCCACTGGATGGTTTTAGCTCATTTGTCGAAAATCAAGTGACCATAGGTGTGTGGGTTCATTTCTGGATCTTCAATTCTTTTTCATTGATCTATCTGCCTGTCACTGTACCAATACCATGCAGTTTTTATCACTACTGCTCTGCTGTACAGCTTGAGGTCAGGGATGCTGATTCCCCCAGAAGTTCTTTTGTTGTACAGAACAGTTTTTGCTATCCTGGGTTTTTTGTTATTCCAAATGAATTTGAGAATTGCTCTTTCTAAGCTATGAAGAATTGAGTTGGAATTTTGCTGGGGATTGCATTTGAATCTGTAGATTGCTTTTGGCAGGATGGCCATTTTTACTATATTAGTCCTGCCAATCCATGAGCACGGGAGACCTCCATCTTCTGAGGTCTTCTTCGATTTGTTTCTTCAGAGACTTGAAGTTCTTGTCATACAGATCTTTCACTTGCTTGGTTAGAGTCACACCAAGATACTTTATATTGTTTGTGACAATTGTGACTGGTGTGATTACATTGAATTTACAGATAGATTAAGTTGAGATGTTGCATCTTTCAGTCCAACCCCCTCCCCCACATACTCTGTCTCAGCAACCTTTAATTACCATTACATCTGAGGCCTTGGATGTCTCTTGCCTTTTGTCAGCACTATTTCATACTTTGCAAGGTTTTCTGGGTTTCCTAAACTTAGTATTGGTACCTTTTCTGGTTACTTACCACCCTGGCTTTGTGATTCTAACAATCTCCACATAGAATATCTAAGAAAATCACATAAACAATTTGTAACCTAAAAATAAAGAATTACTATTTGATAATTCCATACATTTATGCAATGTATATAATGAAATATAATCAACTGTCTTGGTCTATTCTTTTAAAACATATAAAATATATTTGTCAGGATTATATAGTAATAGCTAATAGATACTTCTCAAGCCATTTTTGAGTGACTTTCTGTAGTAAAGCAAAAGAAAACTTGTATTGGGTCTCAGCTGAACTTGAACTTGCCCTGATTTCCCGATATGAATGGCAGACAGTGGATTCTCATGACAATTAAAGTTCTCAGTTCACGAAGCTATCAGCTAACTTCAGAGCAAGGCACTATTATCTAATAGTTAGAAGTATTTATCCCAGTAGACATTATGATATCTTTGCCACTACCACTATATAGGTAGGAGAAAGATTCTTTGGTTCTTATTTTATGCTGATGAAATAAGTTAGTTAAAAACAAAAATCAAACAAACAAAAGTAGATTAAGTAGATAGGCTGTCATGGATACACATCATGAAAAATTTATTGGAGGTCAATCTGATAGCATCAACATGACTTGTCATAACATAGGAGATATGTTTTATACAGCAGAAGACATTATCTTGGCTGGACCACACACATTGTCTGCTTGAAAGCCTTGACTAGCTCTATTTGATGGCCTCAAATTGCATCTGATACTGAAGGATCTAAATGAAGTTGGTTCTTGCCACATGCCAGGTTGCTTTGCATAAGTGCCTATGCCACCGGATTTTCCCATGGGAAAGAGCAGAAGATTGGAGTCAGACTCCACATTCATTATGAGGTAAAACTTTTCCTTCCATATCTCATGCCTCATAGTGACTTAGAAGGTTTTGCCTTATCTTAAGCCTCTGCAGGGACAGTATGACTTCATGTTAGTTCCCTGTGGTATACAAGCTGCTAGACATTTGTTTCTGACAAGGGGTCTACATGTCTTGGTCAAGTTACAGTTCACATGGGCAAGACTCTTATGTGAGCTCTCTCCATTGCACTTCATCTGTTTTAACAAGTGTTTGGAATAATGGGGTGTCCTAAAGACAACTTGAACTCCAAGACTGAAGACAGTAATAATTCTTACTTGGTCTTTCAATGTCCAGTGTCTGATAAGTACTCACTAACAGGTCCTGGTCATAATGAATACTAGTCAAGGCTAATAACTTAACTGTCTGTACTGAGAATTTATGAAATGATTGAGAATATTGTAGGTGGTGTTGTGTAATATCATTAATTTTTGTAACTGCTTTACAGGAATTGTTTCTCTGCTAATAGATACTTCTTGGGCTTTTAAGTTGAGTCTGAATAATGTCATTCCTGTGAAGTCACAAGGTTCCCTGTGCTTTTGTTCATGATAACACTCAAAACCATTGTATTGAGTTCATTATCTACATGCCACACTAGATTATAAACACTATGTGGTGGGTTTGAATAAAAATGGCCCTTGTAGGCTCATATCTTTGAATGCTTAGTCGTCAGGGAGTGGCACTACTTGGGAGGGAATAGGAAGTGTGGCTTTGTGGGAGTATCCGTCGCCTTGTTAGAGGGAGTATGTCACTGTGGGTGGGCTTTGAGGTTTAAGGGCCCAATCCAGACCCATTGGCTCTCTTTCTCTCTTCTTGCTACCTGCAGATACAGATGTAGAATTCTCAGCTACTTCTCTAGCCTACCTACACACCACCATGCCCCCTGCTGCCATGCTCCCTGCCATGATGATAATAGACTAAACCTCTGAAACTGTAAGCCAGCCCCAATTAAATGCTTTCCTTCATCAGACTTGATGTGGTCATGGTATCTCTTCACAGCAATAGAACATTGACTAAGACTGACGATGAGAATTCATTTGAGGTTTTTCTCTTAATTCCCTCTCTAGTATATAGAATGCAAGAGGCACAAAGCAAACATGCAAGGGCCAGGATACAAATAGACTTCAGGTAAGGTTCCTTCCAGTTTGCTCTGCATCAAGCCTTCTTCACCATATATTAGTAGAATACTTTTGTGTATTGTATTTTTACACTTTATTTTGATTTATCCACTCTTCTAAGTGCATTGGGTTTGATTATTTGTTTTCAGGGCTAAGGACCATGCCCACTATATCACATATGGTGGGCAAGCACTCTACCACTGAATTATATTCCCAGCCCTCACTTAATTTTAAAATTTACAAATACAATAAGGCACCTAACAAAAGCCTACTTGGGCCACTGGAGGGAATATCATGGATAAGAAGTAGAAAAACAAAAAAGAAACAGCCTTAAATGATTATCTCGTCCCTACACAGCCCAAGCATAAAAACCACAAAATTGCAAAGTCACTGTTATTTTGCCCAATGTAAGGAATACGACACAGTAAATAAAAGTTGATGAACATGTTGTCAAGTTGCCAAAATATTAATGGGTATTACCTTTGGATGGTGACACTATGGCTGCTGCACTCTGAGTAAATATACACTACCATGATAATGGGAAAGAACAAAGAATTAAGTTGAAGAATTCTCTCCTTTTTATTTAAAAATCACATTTTAAGCTCTTGTTGTATGAGTACATCTTTATGAGCATAGAAAAGAAATTATATATAATTTCCACCATTACTTTATTTTTTCTTCTTTTTAAAAAAAAAAAGATTCTAAATTCTCTGAGGAAGACAGAATGCTTATGAGAAGCGGGTGGATAACAAAGAGCCCAAGCCCCTGCCTTCCTCGCGTGTTTGAGTTGGGCATTTGAAACTTCTCTTTAGGATTCTCTGTTTGGACTTGTGGGGTGTAGCTTGGGTAAAATAATCTCTAACAATTCTTTAAGTCTCCTAAGCCTTCAAATCACTATTACTTGGTATTGTTACTAAGTATTTTCCGAGTTTAAGTTGCAAAGCTTGTAAGCCACTGAAATAACATATAACCTCTTGAGTCTTCTAGAAGTAGCCATGAAAAATACACAAAGCTTAAGGATGGACATGAATGGCCTGACCATGCGCCGTTTAATTGTTTGGGTTCCTCTAGGCAGAGGTCTAGAGGATCTCAGAAGGAGAGCACCGAGCTTGAAATTACATATACCACGTAGTCTCGCCATCTCAACTAGAGTCTATGGAGATGAAGTGTATAGAATAAATGTAAGTTGTAGCCTTTAAGAGAAAACCGTTTCCTCTAAGAGAAGGTATGGTCTAGGTAGAGACAATGAATACAAAAAAATCAACTTAAATCACTACGTGATGTCTGTCATCAGCTTTGAATAAGAGTATACACTAAACAATAAGCAGACGCAAACTTATCCCATGCGGTAAATCTACTTTCTGTCTTAGTTGCTTTTCTATCGCTGTAACAAGACGCCATGACCAAGGCAAATTACAAAAGAAAGCATTTATTTGGTACTTAAGGTTTCAGAGACTCCTTGTCCATGACCTATCACAATGGGGACCATGGCATCAACCAGTCTGGCCTGGCGATAGAGCAAGAGCAAGGAGCTCGGATCTTGAGACGCAACCATGAGGTAGAAAGAGAGCTAATTAAGAACAGAGTGGGATCTGAAACCTCAAAGCCCACGCTCAGTGACACAGCACTCCCCTCGAAGAAGCCACAACTTCTAATCTTTCCCAAGCAGTTCCAAAAATAGGGATCGGGCATTAAAATACTTGAGCATCCAGCTGCCGTCCTCAGCTCTGTTTCTTTAATTTTTTTTTTCTATTTACATTTCAAATGTTATCCCCTTTCCCGTTTTCCTCTCTGGAAATCCCCAATCCCTTCTTCCCCCCTCCTCCTGAGCCAATGAGGGTGCTCCCCACCCACCCACCCACTCTTGCCTCCCCACCCTGGCATTCTGGAAGCTCTATTTCTAAGAGATATAAGCTCACACGGACACAGAAGCACAGGCATGCATACCCGCAGTCCGCTGGTTTCACCAGCGCAGATGTAGCAGATTTGTTTTCTAATGTTGGCCTAGTCACAAATACAAATTTTAAACCACCAAACTTAAACATTTTTCTATTTGAAAAAAAAAAGCATTCTAAATTATTACTGATAATTTGGAAAAAATTCTGATGCAAAATAATAGAGAAATATGCATATTTCAATTCAACGTTCTTTTTAAGAAGATGTTTATATAAAATTGTTATTTTTTTTATCACAAAAATTAGAAACACCTCTTTCTAAGGAAGCTATTGGTTTAAGGAAATTCATTATCAGTCATTTTAATTTATTATTTATTAATTTTTCATTATCACATTTATTAATTTATTACTAAAATATTTAATTTTCAATGGCTGTTAATGTGCAGAACAAAATTAAAGAGAAGCATAGCTTGCACGGGTGCAATGGCTTGAAAATTCCTATCCCTTCTAAGTACACTCTGTACACTCCATTCCTACCCATGCCTGAGTTAGAACAAGAAGGGGTACTTTAAAGCACAGGCTCTCGGAACACTTTCTGTGTTTGCTTCCACTATTTTGTATTCCCCCTTTAGGTTATTGTATGAGGCAAAGGGGCTTGTGCTGTACTTCTAAACATACGTTACCACAGTCATTCTTACCCATCCTGCTTACAGTCTTTTATCTTTAGAATTAAACTGAATACTGCTGATACATAGATAGATAGATAGATAGATAGATAGATAGATAGATAGATAGATAGATAGACAAATATACATATATACATGTATAGATAGTGTCTTAGTCAGGTTTTCTATTCCTGCACAAACATCATGACCAAGAAGCAAGTTGGGGAGGAAAGGGTTTATTGAGCTTACACTTCCACACTGCTGTTCATCACCAAAGGAAGTCAGGACTGGAACTCAAGCAGGTCAGGAAGCAGGGGCTGATGCTGAGGCCATGGAAGGGTGTTCCTTACTGGCTTGCTTGCTTCTTCTGGCTTGCTCAGCCTGCTTTCTTATAGAGCCCAAGACTACCAGCCCACAGATGGTACCACCCAAGGGGCCCTCCCCTCTTAATCACTAATTGAGAAAATGCCTTACAGCTGGATCTCATGGAGGCATTTTCTCAACTGAAACTCCTTTCTCTGTGATAACTTCAGCTTGTGTCAAAACTAGCCAGTACAGATAGATACATAGATATATAGATATATAAATACATACATAAATGATAGATAGAAGATTATAGATAAATAGGTATGTAGGTAGATAGATAAATAGATAGATAGATAGATTATAGATAGATAGATAGATAGATAGATAGATAGATAGATAGATAGATAGATAGATAGAAGATTATAGACAAGTAGATAGATAGATAGATTATGGATAAGTAGGTAGGTAAGTAGGTAGATATATAGATTATAGATAGATAGATAGATAGATAGATAGATAGATAGATAGATAGATAGATAGATAAGCCCTCTTCACCTCTACCTGACATTCTGTGCCTCTTAGAAGTAACTGTGACCCCCTCCGGTGCACATGCTGATAATATCATGATATACACACAAGAAATGCAGAATTTTCTTAATGTACTAAAAGTCTCGACGATAACACCATTGCCTTAGCTGTATTTTTTTTTTTACCTGTTTCACTGTTTCTGTTTTGGTATTATCTGTGTTGATGCATGCACATATCTGAATTTACTTCAGTCATCTTATGGTGTTTTGTATTGGCCACACCTTTTCCTGCCCCCTACCCTTTATCTTTTTGTGCATTCTTCTGGCTTTGTTGTGTTTCTTTTGTCTCATCTGCTGGATTAAAACTATCTCTAATCTCTCCGTTATGACTGTCTCCAAACATCTACATGGTATTTTCATCCTTCTTCCCAAATGATTGGCATGGTTTATTCATCTTTCCTTCTCAAGGCTGCAAAGGGAATGTGAGACAAGCCCACCATGGTGATTACTTAAATTTCACCAGTAACTGAACCAATGAGGGTGGAGTTGTGTATTTTCACTACAGCTCACAGAAAAAGAAAAGAAATGAAAGAGACAAGCCAAGTAGGCTACTTTGATAAGAACCATCTACCTACAGTTCTTTTGCTTTCACGGCTATAGAGAGGGTATGCATGCTCAGAAGCCTTTGAGTAGCCAGTCTTTCTCTGGCAGAATATAAAAAATGGAGAGTGACTGAGGGCAGCAGTTTCCTCATGCACAGAAGCCTTCATCCTCCATCTCTATCCATGAGCTGAGGTACTACTCTACAGAGCCGTTTTGCCCACTTGCCCATTCAATCACACTTGCTGTGCATGACATCTGCTAATAAAGTTCTTACCCAAAACATGGCCAACTGCCCATGTTAATTACCTCTTCTATCTCAAAGGAGATACAGAGGGGGAAAGATGGATGAACAGCCTCTATGAGAAAGCACCAATTGTATGATAGATGGACTTGCACACTTAGCAATGGGAGACCCTTCATCGTGCAGCCATGGCTCCAGCCCAAGGGGTACCAGGAAGATGTCACCAAAACTGTGGGGACTGGCTTTAAAGCTTTCACAGACAGTGGTCAACTGCTGTAACCAAAACCTAGGCTCTCTCTGTGAATTTAATATTTTCTACTTCTGAGATTTTAATATAATTACATCAGTCATACATTGCCATTCATCTCTCCAAACTTACCCACTCTTTCTAACATACAGAGATGGTTTTCTGTTAACTTCAATCCAACCCCAAGTGAAACTGGCACCCTGTAGTAAGGGTAAGGATTCCAACAGGGATTCTGTCCTCAGGACCATTTCCTGGTCTTTGTGAACGATAGTAGCAGGTCCAGTGCTTTCATGAAGGAAGCTGGTGATCAGCTTTGGTAGAAAAAACCACATTGACATATGAATCTAAGAGTTTTTCTCCATGAAAAAGACAATTCACTATCTAATCTTGCTGACACAAAATCCATAGCCTAACCCTTGCCTGCACGGAAGGGACTTTCCGTCAGCCTTCAAAGCCTGACTCACTCCTCAGGTTAATGAAGACACAATCATCTTAATGGTTTTTAAAAGGCTCCAACACGGAATGGGCTAAAATAAAACGACTTATATCAGGAGAAACAGAAGTTTTAGCCCAGAGTATTCCAAATAATGCTGTCAGCGTGAGAAAGGGCATTGTTTTTGTTACACAGATAAAGTATACAATGAAGACAAGACAAGCCAAAAATACACAGGAAGGAGCTAGTGATGTTAACAGATATGGTTATTCGAGTTGAGTGCAGGTGTCAGCAAACATTTTCTACGGAAAGTGCATAATGACTATTCTAAACTTGTGGGACTTAGTGGGCCCATCTGTACCATTACAGTAATATTACGGCAACCCTCGCACAGCAGATCAGTACATGTGGATTTAACATCATTTACTTATATCTAAATTTTTAGTAAATACGTAAAGGATCACACCATAGAGCTGTGATAAAGATAAAAGATGAGGAAGTGAAAAAAGGCAAGAAAAATAACTACAACAAAGTATCAATCCAGGAAGCCTAAAATCTTCCAAAAATAATAGTTCCAAAGAATTCCAGAGAGAACAAAGAAAATTTGGAGAATACACACACACACACACACACACACAAACACACACACACACACACACAAGGGGTGCAGGGGCTGCATAGATAGATGGCTTGGTGAACCTTCTCTAACTTCAGTTCCAGGAGATCTGATGCCCTCTTCTGGCCTCCTTAGGCACCAAGTAAGGACAGGGTGCACAGGCATACATGCAGGGAAAACACTCATATGCATAAAATAAAATAATTTTTAATATAAGAAATTTTCATAGAGCCAAATAGACTTGAATAATTCACCAAGTGCTTGCTCCACAGTGAATGAATAAAGATTCAAACTAAAGTAGACCAAGGCTTCCAAATACCTCAGAAAGTAAAGAATAAAAGCACCTGGAGGAAAAATAATAGATTAGTCATTTAAAAGAGGAGGAATCTGAACAGTGTCTGCTTCTCAGCAGCCATATAGCTACAACAAAACCTTGCGTGGAAGGTCCTGAAAGAAAACGGTTTACCAGGCAGAGCCCTAGGAGCATGCGCAAGAACGCATCCATCATCAGGGGGAGGAGTGTGTGACCCTAAAAACACAAAAGCCCCTGATATGAACTCTCCATTTCAAACTCATCCTTTCTGAAGAATCACTTACAAAGATGGGTTGGCAAATTGAGTAGAAAACAAAACAAAGGGATGCAGGGAATACAGGAATGGGAGTCCCACACTGGAGAGTGGTCAGTCCAGCACTTGGTAGTCGATGTGGTTGTAGACTAGAGCGGAACAACATAGAGTAACAGGAGGCGGGGAGGGTCTGGACCGTTTTGGAGATTGGAAATGTCAAACAAGTGCCACTTACAACAAATAAGGACCACTCCGTGGCAGGCTATTCTGGATTGATACACAAATTTAAAATAGAGAGACGGAAAGTAGGGATGATTCTTAACATTTCTTTAAAACTGAACAAGAATGAAAACTTACCTAGCGTACCTTTCATTGTTTCGTAAGCTATGGGTTGTCAATCAGGTCAATATTAACTTAACAGCGATTTTGTCATGGGAAGCAGGAAGCTGATAACGATACTATGTCCTTGGTTATATTAGCGTGGTATTGGAATATCAGTAAAATCCTAAAATATTATGGGACATAAATGGGAGCTAAAATAAAGTGATTGCCTCCAGAAAGAATAACTGGAGGGGGGGGATGGTGTGGAGATGGATGCTTTCAATAGAAGCCTTTCTTATTTGCTGTTTAAACTATGTGCACAAAATTCAGTTCTCTGTGAATAAATACTGTCCCTTAATGCTCTCCATTTTTAACCTGACTATTATATTTGAAGAGCCCTGAGAAAACTAATGCTGTGGCTGTTATCAGCCAACAGTAGGAGTCATTTGTTTGTAAGTGGGGGAAATGTCCAAAAAAATAACTAGACCACCTTACGCATCAGAAACAGAGTACTAGATGTCAACAAAAATCAATAAAGGTACGGGGGCAGGGTCTTCTTGTATGTGAAGCTCCTGTTGGAAATCTGGGGACAGATATGACTGGGGGGCCTTTAACAGCCTTTGAATAAGTGGGGTAGTAAAGGAAATGCTCCTGGTACTCAGACCACAAAACAGGACCAAAGAAAACCAGCAGAGCTTAATATGTATTCTATGGGTTATGTCTTTATCATTTGATTGCTTTCTTTGTAGTTGATAATTGTATTTATTAATATCATCCTTGGAATTCCAACCGCGCTAGTAAGAGAGGATGCCTGGCCTTGGGCTAGTGTGTTGGAGAGGAAGAAGTGAATTCCTGAAGCCACCATAAAGTATTCGTGGCTGTGACATAATAATAGATATTTTGCCTGTCGCCTATTTCTGACAAAGAGTACCAAAAAAAAAAAAAAAAAAAAAAAAAAAATCCCTGTAATTTCCTGAGTAATAGGAGTGCTGGGAACATGTTTTTTATTTCTTATTCTTTCAGTGAGATAACTCTTGGTTGTCTTCTGTAGGAGTAGGGACAAGCACCAGAAAAATCAAACTGTGACCAGAAGCTTCAAAAGCTCAGCCCCAACCATGTCCTCTGGGACAAAATAGCTGGAGGCTGAGTGGGTAATTAATTATTCCTATGTTGTAGTCTTTTTAAAAATTCTTTTTTTAATCCCCTTATTTATTTTTTTCATTGGATATCTTATTTATTTACATTTCAAATGTTATCCCCTTTCCCGATTTCCCCTCCGGAAACCCCCTATCATGTCCCCCCATTCCCCTGCTTCTGTGAGGATGCTCCCCCACCCACCCACCCACCCACCCACTCCCGCCTCCCCACCCTGGCATTCCCCTATACTGGAGCATCAAGCCTTCACAGGACCAAGGGCCTGTCCTCCCATTGATGCCCAACAAGGCTACATATGTGGCCAGAGCCATGGGTCGCTCCATGTGTACTCTTTGATTGGTGGTTTAGCTCCTGGGAGCTCTGGGGGTTCTGGTTGGTTGTGAACCCCTTCGGTTCCTTCAGTCCTTTCTCTAACGCCTCCATTGGGGACCCCATGCTAGTAAAAAATATCCACATGCAAAGAGAGTAGCACATTACCAAATTCTATGGGACAGAAACTACTCAGAACCTTCTAGATAGTACATCTATACTCTTTATTATAAATTTATATACATAAATTAACTTTCCCCGAGTTCTGTAAATTGTCATGACAAATTATTAAATATAAGTAGAATGTCTCCAACTTGTAACAGAATAGGAAAGCAATCTAGGTGGCCCAGAAGATTCTAATCTAGATGGCATATAAGTGAGATTTGTGGGACTTAGCCACGAGTGGAGTCTGCATTAATTCCAGAAAGTCCATGCCATTTCTAATAAGTCCAATTGATATCTAGAGACATGAAGAACTATCTAGTGCAAAACACCTTATCCATCCCCTATACAAGTACTGGTGTCAACTGTGACGTAAGTGTGCTTTAAAAAATAAGAGGTACCTCCATTCAACTTGGGACTAATTAAAAAAAAAAATACCCACAGGATGTTATATCACAAGGGACAGAGTAAGTCACTCTCAACTGTATTTACTCCAGAGGGATTGTGCAATTCCTACAAATCTGCCTTTGCCCTCATCCACGTTGTACCGCGTTTCTCCATAGGCCCTAAAGAGAGCTAACACTGAACTGTGGACCTGTGGGGTTTTTTCTTTTACTATCTCGTCAACCAGAATATATAACAGGCATTTATCTCAGTCACTCTTGCATCACCAACACCAAAGAAAAGTTTGAGGACATAGTAAATACTCATTGAAGAGATAAACCAGGGAGCAACGCAATAGCAGAAAGAAAAGGGCTTATATTCACGAATCAGTCACAGCATCTCCCAATGAAGAAATTACTATTCAAACTTTAGTCTATAAAAATGTAGCAGATAAAAGAAGCGACCCATAGAGTTTAAGTTTAAGTTAATTTTTGAATCACAGTCTCGCCCACATGGTGGCTCTGCTACTAGTTGCAGAAGTCTTCCAAGCGCCTCCAAACAGCCTTGGGATTAATTTTCAGTCAGGAAATAAAATGGCCGTCAGTACCAAATATCAGCAATATAAGGACAATTTATCAGCTCATGTAACTTGAGTCCCCAAATACTTCAAATGCATTTTAGTACAATTTAAGAAACCACAGGTTCCTTTTCTGCTAACACATTGCAAGCCTCTATAGAAGTTTATTGCATCTTGGATATACAGCCTAAAATAATTATCAACCAGATGTCTTGTTTTAGATACAAAAATAGAACCAACACTTAGAACATTTACCTCTTTCTCAAAATCAAGGTTTGTATTATCCTTTTGCACCTGGCGGCTGGGGAATTTAATCTTCTGTGCTAAAATACTTGCTAGGAAGTCAAATTCTAAAATATCTTAGTCTAGTCATTTCAGACTATCACAGGCAATAATGGAACAATGTAGACTTGATTTAAAATTCCTGTTATCACGGAATATGTGTGATATGAATACAGTCAGATGTTTGTGATGATATCACTTTCAAAAACCTGGACTTCACATTCAACATGCAGCCATCCATAGTAGAACATCAAATCCTGAGGAATATATTTGGCTAAGGGGCCCTTTTAGCTACTCTGCTAAAACTCTTTTGTTCTACTGCGAGAAACCTTAAGAAGCTTGGAACTACATGGAAGACTATAAATTATACATCTGGGCTCTGATGCCCAGGTGTTCCTTCTTGGAATCTGCTCTAAATAAAAATCTAGAAAATGATTATTTTCCTCAATATAAGAGACTACCAATAAATTTTTGTTGCTGTTCACTTGATAAAAACTTTGTTGAGACAGTATTAGGAGAACATTTCACATTAATGCACAAATTCATGGACTGATTTTGCAAAGAACAACATAACAGTGTTTTGCTGACTATAAGCAAAAATGAGAACTGTGGTAGGAAATAAAGAACAGAAATTCTAATAATATGAATATTAGCACAGCATTGACTCAAGGTGCCTTATTATTAATTCTTGTTATCAAAGCTGTCAGGGAAGCCCTTGCTGAGTTTCCTGCTAGCATGAATACCATGACATACACACTTCTCTCTACTCTCTAAGCCTTACATGACTCAAAGGTCTTCAAGCTCTAAATTATTGCCAAGAGTGATTAGATTCCCCAAGGAGGCGTCTGAGCTGAATGTTCCCTCTGAATGAGTGAAGGACTCTGGGTCAATCTGCATGCCACTAAACTGACTCTTGGCAAATTCAACAACACAGTGGAGAGAGATCGTGTGCAAGGCATAGAACAACCATGATACAAGAGCTCCATCAACTCAATGGAATCAAATCAACAAACAAATAAACCAAGAGGCTACAAAGACCTAAGAGTATACACACTTTGAGAAGTGAATCCAACAAAGCACGTTTAAGGACTCTGTCAGGTAGAATAATGGTAGGTTTCAAATTAAATGTTATTGTGTGTGTGTTATTGATATATATATGCATACATATATGTGTGAATATATATATATATATATATATATATATATATATATATATATATATACACACACACACACACACACACACACACACACACACAGATGCAGTGATTTGGTTTTAAAATACTCTAGAGAAAAATAATAATTCATGTATATAGGAGGAGAGCAAAAACCCTGCATAATACTGATAATCGTAGAGGTTGGTGTTTCTTATAAGATTTTTCTACTTTTATATATCATATACAATTTACACTGAAAAAAAGAAAAATGAATATTTATTAAGGTCATGTTTGGTCTTCAGAGGTGTCGTACATAAAGGCAGTGCAATATAAATTTGTGATAGTTACCTATTCTCAAAATTAGCCTATCTCTCGTTCTGCAGGAAGTTGTAGGCAGGAAGACAAATCACAAGGACGTGTGCTGCTGCTGCCACACACAAGTATCTGCGGATGAACGATGTAGTGGGTGACTGTGAGCCTCTGTTCATCTGATATTTTCTCTTTCTACAAAGAGATCAAGAGGCGATTTGAACTGTCTGACATTGAAATTTTTCATGCATTTATCTAAGTCAGAGGTGTAACCACATGTGACCACACAAAGATTTTAATGAAGCCCTTGAAGTAAGCAGGTAGGATCAAGAATATTCCCAAGCCATGTTAAGGTCCCCATAAAGATTAGAAAATGACTGAAAATGGATATAAGATATGCGTGTGAATGGTGGAAGTGACTTGATATGGGAACTCCGGACTGGCATTCTAGAAATATTACTTGTAGTATACAGATCACTTCTGTACTGGGGAAAGCAACTTCTAAGCTAGAAAAAATATAAACAGAATATGGTATGTAATATACAGCCACAATATTAAAAGGTTAACACAAACAGAACACTAAGAAATTTCAATAGTAGTAAATTCTGATTTTCCCTTGGTCATATTGGTGACCTGTGACACATGCTTACCCCGGTACACACCAATAACCAGTAAATCTAGATAGAATCAAAGGAAACGTTGATATTTATAGATTCCCTGATCTACAGTGAGAAAATGTAGTTTATTCTTACTCACAAATTCGGGAAACTGCTACTAAACAAAACTCTTAAGGATTCAGAAACAGATTTGAGGGACCCATTTTACAGGTAAGCACAGTAAGACCCTGTGATGCCTGGCCGGAGTCCATTTCAAATTCAAAATGTCAATTGACATATATAATAAATAATATTCTATTTTCAAAATTATTCCTGAGAATGTTTTGAAGTCATAAAACTTAACTCCTAGAATACTTAAACCAATTTTTCTTATATCTAGTCAGTATGCGATTTTTGTATTTCCCTTTTGATTAAGCAATTTGGCTTCACTCACCCCAAAGCGAGCCCTAACCCTCACCCCTCCCTAGGCCTTCTGGGTTTTTTCCCTAGTCATTTTATCATCTTCCGTCTTTAAAATCACACGATAATTCGAGTCCTCATATCACAAAGCTGCTCTCGGTGCTGGGCTTGGTGGCCTGAAGAGATGGCTCAGCAGTTCAGTGTGTGCCATCCCTGAAAACATACACACAGGTGGCATGATATGGACTGGATGGATTATATTTGGGAATACATATCATAGACAATAACACTTAGTAAAAAAAGGAGGTTTTGACTTTAAAAGAGAAGAGAAAGGGATACAGGAGAGGGCTTAGAGGAAGAATAAGGAGGAGTATTGTAATCAATAAACTATCAAAAGATAAAATATAAGTACAAAAAAGTGTGTGTGCGCGCATGTGTGTGTGTGTGTGTGTGTGTGTGTGTGTGTGTGTGTGTGTGTGTAATGCCCTTGCGGAAGATATAAGTTCAGTTCCCAGTAAACATGTCAGGGAGCACACAACTATTTGTAACTTCAACTCCAAGGTACCCAGTGCCCTCTTCTGGGTTCTATGGGTATCTGCCCTCAAGTGCACAATGATACACACACATAATGAGAATAAATTAAACAGTAAGACAGTCTTGTGTTTGATAGTTCATTCCTGGAATCACAGCAATTGGGAGGCTGACGAAGGACAATTTCAGTTCAGAAACTGTCTAAACTACATATATCATAAGATCCTGCCTCAAAAAAAAAACCATAAAATAGAATACATATTTTTGTACGACCTAAAATCTCATGAAATTAAATAGTGTATGCGTCATAAATTGAGACTTAATTCCAATATGTTGAACTCTTGATCTTTCTCCTAAAACTTGACCTATAAAAGCTATCAATGGCCTTGGTATCCCCCGGATTGCTGAGCCTGTAAAACTAAGGACTGAGTTTGGGAGAGCTGGTTCAGAAGTTTAGAATGTTTTCTGTTCTTCCAGGAGACCATTTGTTCCCAGAACCAATGTCAGGGAGGTCACAACTATCACTACCATGGTTCCAGCTCCCTGGTGCCCTCTTCTGGCTTTTGTGGATACCTTCCTTCATGTGTATATACACAGAGAGAGAGAGAGAGAGAGAGAGAGAGAGAAATGCATGTTCATAATTTTTTAAAATAGAAAATCTCCTTTAAAAATAAAGTTAAAGATTTAATTTCTCTCATTATTCCATATCTGTACTTCTAACCCATTTTAACTTTTTTGTTGTTGTTTTGTCCAAAATAAACACAGAGAGGGGCTGGAGAGATGGCTGAGCGGTTAAGAGCACTGACTGCTCTTCCAGAGGTCCTGAGTTCAGTTCCCAGCAACCACATGGTGGCTCACAACCATCTGTAATGGGATCTGATGCCCTCTTCTGGTGTGTCTGAAGACAGCTATAGTGTACTCATAAATAAAATAAATAAAAACAAAAATTATACAGAATTCAGCCGCTTCTCCTGCTAGCACACTGGTCTGCGTTCCATCACCTTTCCCTGACCTGTGAGAACCTCTTTATTAGCTTCAACCCTGGCCTCTGCGGCAGGAACAGCACCAGGGACGATCATGTTGGCCAGCGCGGGCTACGGTAACAAAATGCCTTGTGCGATGCAAACAACGGGTTCCGGTTCCTCAGAATTTAAAGATCTAGACTAGAAAATGTAGCAGATCTAACTTTCTAGAAAGATCCCTAGTCATGGCGTGTATACAGACACACTTTCCTGGATCCTCACCCTCCTTGGAGCAGAGGAAGAAGAAACAAATACAACCATGTCTCGTCTTATTTTACAATCCCATTAACCTCATCATGAGTGCTCTGACATCATGATCTTCTAAGGCTCCATCTCTAAACACCACCACACTGAAGACAGGGGATTCGATCTATGATCTTGACATGGATGAAAGTTTTGAATCCATACAAAGGATTCTTTAATATACAACCTTGTTAAGACACCCATTCTGGGGGGGGGGGGGATGGGCGGGAGGCTCCATTCTTCCAGAATAAAGCTAATATTCTTAAAACAGCACACATCCCTCCATATTCCAGGACCTAGGGTCTCTCTGGGGCGGTCATATCTACTGCAGATTGAGTATGCTTCTTGAAGACCATGATGTCTCTGCCTTCACACTTACACCAGTCATTCCTCACCCACGTTAAGGCTTTGGTTTCAAGCCCATCTCATTCTTTAGTTTGCTGAGGCCATTTTCCTAGTGTCCCTAACCACACTGCTTAAAATCATATCTATTTTCTTGCACACCCAAGCATCCTAGTTCTCTTTTGCCCATAGTCCAAATTACATATTTGTGTTAATGACATGTACTTTACTGAGACAAAATGCCTCCAACAGAACAGTTTCTAATAGAAAAATGTCAACTCCAGTTCCCATTTTCAAAGCATCTCAGTCCTTTGGGTGGAGAAGGCATGGTCTGCTTTACGGCGGGGAATTCTGTGGCAGAGGTTTCTCATATCATAGCAGACTAGAAAGAAGAAGGGACGGAGGTAAAGACTAGACTATAGCCTTCAAAGGCCTAAATGTGGTGACCTCCTTTTTATGGAACAGGTCTCAATTCCTAAAGGTTTCATGGCCTTCCAATCAACCCACAAGTTAGGAAAATGGTGCTCAAAACATGAGCTTATGGGGGCACTTCAGATTCAAAGTTAGCGTGACTAATATCCAACCTATAATGCAACTTTCATGCAGTGTAAACCTTTATTTTGCATACTGATGTCTACCTGTTTGGAACAGTGTCTAGTACATAATCATATCCAGACTATTTATTTGCCAAATCAATGAAATCTCTGGAGCCAGGTATCCTGAAGATACCCTATCACAAGGTCATTTTTTACAACACTTCCTATTTGGCGATCCAGTTCCCTATTGAACTGAAATTTGGCATTATATATAGACATTTGATGTATTTACTCTATTTAAACAAAATGTGTTTTAATATTCAAAGTAACATAAGTACAGTTAAAAAAAAAAGTGTTTATAAAGAGGACACCATGTTTTATAATTGTATAAATCATAAGGCCGGAGATGCACTTGGGGAAATTTAAGTTGTTGGATAGTTTAGGATTAGTCCTCTCTGTGGTGGCGATGGCACAGGAAGTTGTTAAACACGTAATGGGGAGTAATTTTGTCTGTGTTGAAAGGCAAGCCAGAAACAATCCGCTGGCTTTCAGTCCACAACTGTAAAAAGGACAAACTATGACAAACATACAAGAGAATTAGCCAAATCCCCTAAAATACAGTGTTTTCCTTCTGAATGATGACTCGGTGTCTTTAGAGTAACTTCCACAGCCTTAAGGAATGAGAACGTGGATTTGAACTGTGATTTCCACTTTGGGAAATTTCAGCTAGCCTCACTGATAATTATTCCCTCTTCAAGAACCTTGCCACCTTTAACAAGAACAAACCTAGAAGGCTGGCAACTTAAGAGCTGGTGCCAAAGGAGGACCCTTCAGAGTGCCTTAACACAAGAATTCCTCTGAAACAAAGACAGGTGGACAGCACTGAGTGAAATATCAATTTTAAGCGCCAGGGAAGGAGCATGAGACCATAACTATGGAGCAAGACAAGGTGGGGAGCCACGATATTAGAAAAGTGTTTGAAAATTAAAGATGAGGTGTGTGATACAAGGCAAGGTTATTTGCCATTAATAGCCTAAGCATATCTGTCCCCTGAAAGGGAACAAGAGATGATTACATCCCCCTAGTCTCCGCTGAACGTCTGTCACAAGGGTGGGAGGCACATGGACAAGTGAGCAGCCCTGTGCAGCTGTTAGCCAAGAAAGATGTCTTGATAATGACTTCCCAGTGAGAAGGAGGAAGGGTTCGCAGGAAAATCAGAGGTTTTCAATGCAGAGGAATGAGAAAGAAGCTATAAATATGATTCCCCTTTGGACTTTTTTTTTTTCTTTTTTTTTAGACATGCCAGTTGTGAAATCCCATTTGGGATGTCATATAATAAAGACTCAGTGTTATCCTTCTGTCCTGTGCTGAGTTGAATATTTCAAAGAATATTTACTATTCCTGCGAAACTTCGGGTTTAACTGTGAAGAGGAGCAGTGTCCCTGGGAAGAGTGAGGACCTGCTAATCATCTTTTTTTTCTCCCATTTCTTGCACACATCATTTAAGGGTACTTCCTTTGCTGTTATTTCCAATCTCACTAATAGAGGAAATCTCTAGAGTCAACAAGGAGTGTGTGAGAGTAGAGACTTGAAACCTCCCACCTTGCTATCATTCCAGTAAGGACTCCTCTTAGGACCTGCTGGAGACCAGAGAGACAATAAGTGAGCCAGGTGTAACATGTGGCTTTGTGTTGAGAGTCATGGATGTCTTTATCCACTTCCCCCAACAGACCTAGGAATGGGGCTGACTCCTCACAGCTACTCAATACACATGCATCCTGTTAGATGTGTGTCAGAACTGAAAGATGATAAAGAGAGAATAATCGGGAACTAGGTTCCAAAGAGAATCATCACGGGTTGGATATGACCGCAATAGATCCTGCACGAGTATAAAAATCTTATCATTAAACTATGTCTAATTAATGTATACTATCAGAGACACATAATAAAATATCTCAACATATCTTATAATATAAAAAGACTACCATTGCATAATAAGCTTATAGTACGGCTATTTTGTTTACTGACTAAAAATATTGTGGCTCTAAGATGTGTCAAGCACTGTTGTGTTAAAATAACTGAGACACAGAAAGTGATCGCTTAGAAGACACATCTCAATATCACACATCTCCATTTTCTCTCCTTTGAACTGAGTCCCTTAAATATACTTGTCCATCAAAAAAAAAAAAATGTAGCCATCTCATTGGCTGCATTCATGAAGAAAACCTACATTTTCCCATTCCACAGTAGCTGGTCTTAGACCCAAGTACCTACGTCAGCATTAAGAGGACTCAGTAGGCTTGAGGAAAGAGAGAGAGAGAGCGCGCATGGGCATATGGAAATGAATCAAAAAGGGTCAGAAAGTTTAGAGGCAGAATTGGAGGGTAGATTTGGTCAAAATATGATATATGTCTGTATGAAATTCTCAATAAAATAGAAAAAAAACCAACCTCTTCCATCCCCTTAAAATAGAATCTAGGAGAGTGGAAAAGGAAATGGTTCTTAATAAGCTTTGGGTACAGCCACAACATGTGTAAATTCAAGGCAATAATAACTACACCAGCAATAGCATAAGACCCAAAGAACTGGCCTATGCCTATGGCCCCTTTAATTATCATGATTAGCATTTACCAAACTGCTCACCCCTGGATAATATCTAATTGAGATGCAGCCAACATACCTAATATAAACAAGACAAATATTTTAAAGAATAGTAATTATTTATAGAAAATGGCAAACCCCATAGGCCAAGTGTCATGCTTTGCTTTGGGATAGAGAAACATCAAGCATTAGTTATTAGACATAGTCCATAGAACTAAAACATTCATTTTAAATGGAAAGTGGAGATGATGAAGTCACAAGAGAGAATTCTCCCCACTGGTTACAACATAAAAACTGCTCACTGAATTAGTTTTTTTGTGAACAGTTAATACGGGCAGCATTCAATACTAAAAAGCCACATCTGTACAGGTAGCAGAGATAATATTTGTTAAATGTATGTGATACCCGCAGAAGCTAAGCACTTTAAGATAGCAAGATGACACAGGGCTGAACTCAGGGTCCTGTGTTCAATCCCAGTACCACAATCACAGACAAAGCTGTAACTTAATAAGTCAGCATATGCCTATGATGCAGTTTGTCTATTGTGTCCAATTTACAGGTGAGAACATGGAAGCACAGAGAAATAAGTAAGCTGTACAAGGTGATGCAGGCGGTCAATTTAGCAAGGATGAGCCTGCATAGACTAGTGGCTGCTTCCCCATTACTTCTAAAAGTACTTCTCTATGACAAAGGAAACTCAGGGGTCCCACTCGAAAGACCAAGAGTGTGCTCTGTACAGCTTCCCTACCCTAGTCTGTCTTAATGTTCACCAGAATCAATGAACACAGCAACACCCCTTAAAAGGAACTAGTGCTTGGTGGAGCAGCAGACTTGTTCTGCCTGGATGCTCTTTGCCATATCTGGAGCCTTGAGCAGCTGACCCATTTAAGTACCACCCAGCTTCTTCACCTTTGAAATGTAGATGGCAGTGGGACCTGCAGGTTTCTGATGTTGAATGATAAAACAGGATGAAGCCTTCATTTAAAGGACTTAGAAAACAACCAATTAATATTATTAATGAGATAAATAGAAGCAGCATCATTACACTGTGAACCAAATGATCTTGGGGTTCTAATACTAGCACTAAAACTGGTTTATTTCTCTTCTGATTAGAAGGAAAAAAAAAAAAAAGCCCAGAGCAAACAAAATAAGTTATAACCCAGGCATCCAGTCATAAACATTAAACCAATTATATCTTTTGTGGGAAAATCAGAAAAGCCATTAGCCCTATTAATTTTCGTGTCATTAGTCATCCCTTCTATCTTTACAAGCTGATGGAGTCCAGCATCCCGAGACACCTTGCATAATATAATCATGGTGACTCCAAGGGGTCAAACAGGCATGCTCTTCATGCAGCTTTGTGCAGAGCTCAATAATTCATTTCATAAATTTCAGCTCCAAGTCTACATTGAGGTTAAGAAAAATTGACATTCGATCTGTGAACTTAATGTCAAGCTCTATGGAAAAAAAAAAAAACCAACAAAAACAACTCTGGGAAGCACATGTTTGTCGATTAAGCAGACGCAGACAGTACAGGCATTGCCAAATTGTAAAAACGAGACTTGGATATCACGGAAAATATTGCTAGTTATTGATTACGTTGACCATTCACTTCCTATTGAGCCACCCAAAAGAACCATTCATTTTCCAGCAGAGCCTGCTCATTTGCAAGATAAAAGAGAGCCAGCTCTGCACATGCCCACAGTGTTCCTCACCACTGGGGGCAGCTTTACATAAGACTGCATTCACTGAAACCGAAGCAACAGTCCCAGCAGCTTTCAGAATGACAGTCTGCAGGAGTGAGCTGAGCGTGTGCGTGGAACTGGGCTCTCTTGCCTTCTGGGCTCCGACGCAGCTCAGTGGCTGAACTGGGTGCTCACCACCACTGGACCACCGGACTATGGAATACAGATGTGGCAGCACAGGTAGCCCCACGTTGCCTAGAGGAATACATCATGGGTTTTGAGAAGAAATTGTAGGAGTCAGTTTTTTTTTTTTTAAACGCACACACACACACACACACACACGCATACACACACACACACGCACACACTGTAAAGATGCAAAAACGTAATATCCATGAAGACCCTATTACCTAGGAAGACTCGGATGTTTTGCTGTGAATGCGGTGTTGGAATTTATTTGTTCTTGGAGTGTTCTGCATGGCTGGTAAAGAATAATGTTCCAAAATCGGTCCATCTCCCAAGGGGTCCAATTTTTCTTCCTGGGTGTCAGCGAGCCCTGACTCACTGTACTGCAGCTGACAGGGGCTGTCATGCAGGCGGCCCCTAAGCCAAAGCTAAAGACCTAAGGACGACCTTTGAACAATACAAAGGATGGGTATGTTGTGATATTTTTCTTTTTCCTTCGTTAAAAAAAAGAAATGGAAAAAAAATCCTCTAAGTCTATGTAATAATTCTGCTTTAATTGTTTTAAAGGTTATCTTTCTCTGGTCTAAGACTATAAATTCAATGATCAGTGGACACATTTCCTTGTTTAACTGTTAGAAATATACAATATCCTTATATTACAGAGATGATATTTGATGCTAAAGGGTATCTAAATTGCTTACATTTCTGAATATGGAGATAGACAGCTAGTTTTGCTTGGTTTTTTAAAAAAAAAAAATGGATTCGTTTTGGGAGGATAACTTTTCTAAGTTGTTTTTATTTCCAGGTTTCAATGTAATTAGGCTACTGCGCGGATCAGCTGTAGCAGCGGTTCTAGCACCCACTGTCTTATTGACAATGCTTTCTTCAGCTGAACGAGGATGCCCTAAGGGTTGTAGGTGCGAAGGCAAAATGGTATACTGTGAGTCTCAGAAACTGCAGGAGATACCCTCGAGTATATCGGCCGGTTGCTTGGGTCTATCCCTTCGCTACAACAGCCTCCAAAAACTTAAATATAATCAATTTAAAGGGCTCAATCAGCTCACCTGGCTCTACCTTGACCATAACCATATCAGCAATATTGACGAGAATGCTTTCAATGGGATACGCAGACTCAAAGAATTGATTCTGAGTTCCAACAGAATCTCCTATTTCCTTAACAACACCTTCAGACCTGTGACCAATTTACGGAACTTGGATCTGTCCTATAATCAGCTTCATTCTCTGGGATCTGAACAGTTCCGGGGCTTGAGGAAACTGCTCAGTTTACACCTCCGCTCCAACTCACTGAGAACCATCCCGGTGCGGATCTTCCAAGACTGTCGCAACCTGGAACTTCTGGACCTGGGATACAACAGGATCCGAAGTTTAGCCAGAAATGTCTTTGCTGGCATGATCAGACTCAAAGAGCTTCACCTGGAGCACAATCAATTTTCCAAGCTCAACCTGGCCCTTTTCCCAAGGTTGGTGAGCCTTCAGAACTTGTACATGCAGTGGAATAAAATCAGTGTCATAGGGCAAACCATGTCCTGGACTTGGAGTTCCTTACAGAGGCTCGATCTGTCTGGTAATGAGATCGAAGCCTTCAGTGGACCCAGTGTCTTCCAGTGTGTTCCCAATCTGCAACGCCTCAACCTGGATTCCAACAAGCTCACATTTATTGGTCAAGAGATTCTGGATTCTTGGATCTCTCTCAATGACATCAGTCTTGCGGGGAATATTTGGGAATGCAGCAGGAATATCTGTTCCCTAGTAAACTGGCTGAAAAGTTTTAAAGGTCTGAGAGAGAATACAATTATCTGCGCCAGTCCCAAAGAGCTGCAGGGGGTAAACGTGATCGACGCAGTGAAGAACTACAGCATCTGTGGCAAAAGCACTACCACAGAGAGGTTTGACCTGGCCAGGGCCCTCCCCAAGCCCACGTTTAAACCCAAGCTCCCCAGGCCGAAGCACAAGAGCAAGCCTCCGCTGCCCCCCACGGTGGGAGCTACGGAGCCCAGCCCAGAGACAGATGTGGACACGGAGCACATCTCCTTCCATAAGATCATCGCGGGCAGCGTGGCCCTTTTCCTGTCGGTGCTGGTCATCCTCTTGGTAATGTACGTGTCCTGGAAGCGGTACCCCGCGAGCATGAAGCAGCTGCAGCAGCGCTCGCTCATGCGAAGGCACCGGAAGAAGAAACGGCAATCGCTCAAGCAAATGACTCCAGGCACCCAGGAATTTTATGTAGATTATAAACCCACCAACACGGAGACCAGCGAGATGCTGCTGAACGGAACGGGACCCTGCACCTATAGCAAATCAGGCTCCAGGGAATGTGAGGTATGAACGAACCATTGCGATTTAAAAAAAAAAAAAAAAAAAAAGAAAGAAAGAAAGAAAAAAGAAAGAGAGAGAGCGTGCTCTTAAAAGCTGGGAAATAAGGGGTGCTTTATTGAACTCTGCTGTCTATCAAAGGAACACGGTGCCCCTCCCCTCCCCCTCCCTCTCACTGTGCTGGCAAGAGCCTTCCCCGTCCCTCAGAGTGTGTTCATAATACTGGTCATTTTCCTCTCATAAATAATCAACCCATTGAAATTTAAATACCACAATCAATGTGAAGCTGGAACTCTGGTTTAACACAATGCCTAGTGTCTAAGACCCTTTATGGATTTCATTAACATTACATTTGTTTCCAGATAAAAAATTTGTTTTCCCACCGATCCTCACACTGGCTCTTCTCCATCTAAGAGGCTCAAAGCTTCAGCTTAAGGTGGTTTGCATTTTAGCAAATCCGCGGGTGGGGGTGGGGCTGGGGCTGGGGGTGGAAGTGATCCCCGGACCTTGGAGGGTTGAATTCATTTGAGGAGATGACTGGATTGTGGCACACTGTAGAGAGTGGGCATGAGAAACAATGCCCACTATATCGAAGAAAATCCCAGAAAACTATCTACAGAGGGGTGGTGGGTTAAAGCAGTCCCCGAGCAGTTTCTAGGGATTCAGAAATCACAACCAGCCAAGCACACTGACGGGTGTCAAAGGGTTAAGATGCCAAAAGCAGATGGTTGCCAAACACAAGGAGGCCCTGAAAACACAAAGTTTGAGCCCCGTAGCTTCATCTCAGAACCCCGTGACTGTGGAATAAAACTAAAGGGTTCACCATCGGTTTCCCTCTGCCTGTGTGTTCCCTAAACATGTTGATTCATTACACAACCAAGTCCTGAAATAAGCACATTCAACCGAGCAAGCAGATAGTCCCCTGAAAGTGAGGGAGTTTTCAGGGATGAGGCTTGCTAAAGTAAAGCTCTCTGGCACAGACCTGTAAGCTGAGACCTTACCAAGATGTGTCTCTTTGCCTCTTCTTTCCCAGCACCTCAGTGTTGATTATAGAATCCTGAGCCCTGTACCGTTCTGTTCAGGGCTTGTGAGGCTGCCCTGTATGTCCTGTGATGCGTTCTACCCAAACCAGACCCCTAAGGACTGACACTTCATTCAACATTATCCTTAAAAAGGGTGTTCCTGGTAAAAACCTTGATCCATCTAGCCTGGGGGAGGTAAAGAAAAAAAAAAGGGAGAGAGAGACTGACACTGTGACAGCTTGTCTTTGCTTTGCTGTTGTTGATATCACTGTGTCTCTGTGTTCATCTGTATTGTAACTCATCCATCAGTACGATTCTGTACAGAACCGCCTCGGCAGCCTGCAAGCTGCATGCATGTTTTTATGTCATTGGTGAAAGTCTGTTGACTGCAGCATGGATATCACGTCCTCTGTATTTATGGGGTTTCAGAGAAATATATTTGTTCTTGCCACCTTTCGTCATCTCAGATGGGCAGTTTTAGTGTGGGCACAGACCGGGATGATTTTGCTTTTTGCAGTAAGGATGGGTCACCTTATGACTGGCCAGGCATCACATCTTGGACCGTATCCCTAGTCTTTCAAAACAGTTGCTGCAAAATAATAATAATAAAAGCAACGAAAAAGTGAATGGCTATTTCTTACTAGCATTTCTATATATAGAGAGAGAAGATGGAGGTCTTTCATAGGCTGAAAGGGAAAGACCTAGACAAGTCAAAATGAAGTATAATGGTAGCAGGGGGTCCAGATTATTAAAACCAAACTTCTATTAGCAATAAGGAGAAGCAGCATTTTGAGGGGACTTATCAAGGTGCTTTGATGAGAGCAAGCAGTAGCTCAGAAAAGTATCCCAAGTACAATTTGTTTACCCATGACTAACCATTGAGTATACATTTATTAATGCCAAATAGCCACAGAGCCTCGGTGGATTAATAATGCAGACACATCTTACAGTGTCATGGGCTGGGTCACCAAACCCACTGAGATGCTCTTCACTGAAATTGTAATTTTATGTTTTTTTTCTAGACTGTCAGTAAATACATATTCCATCTAAAAGTTTTTCCTCTGGTCAGTCTCATTTTTATCTGTACTGTGAAGATGACTGTACTAATTAAATGCACTGTTGAAGTGGAAAAGAAAAGGCCCATTTCTATTCTTTTACTTGATCCTCTGCTTCATTTATCATGGGGACAAATAAGTCTAGTCAAGGCAAACCAACACACACGCACACATATATGAATACATATATTCACGTTAGCAATGCCATGGTGCCGTCGGGATATACAAAACCTGTTTGCTGTATTGAAAAGTATTTCGAAGGCTCAGAGCCACTTGGTGTGTGACACTGACGTAAGATTAAATGAATGGGCAACATTTTGAAGGCTGTTCAGTTTTAATGCCTAGGGATTTACTGACTGATAAGACACTACACACATGCTTTAGAATTACAAAACACATTCTGATTCGGGGCATGAAACTGCAGGGGGAATAGTTGGAAACACATGCTTCTCCTTCGTTAAGGAGAATGTCAGTTAAGCTGTCAGAATGCCCTGAGAATTGGTTTGTGCTGCCTATAGCTAGAGTTGTTTTTGCACTATTGTGTCACTCAGGAAAGCCAGGTGGCAAGTGTCCTCCTGATCAGAAATTACTGTCCTTGTATCTGCCCCAAGGCCCTTGTACACTGTGTACTATGGATCTATTTTTTTTATATAAGTATTTAAAATGCACTGCATATTGGAGAAGAATCCTTGGCTATTCTTCATTTTTTTTTTCTATTGCAAATTACATTAACTGATTGGTTTCCCTTAATTAAGGGAGCATTTAGACCTGTTGAACTGCTCCGTGGAGACCCATGGATGCAGGAGTCTCTTTGTCTTTAATGCTTTCTCAAAACAGAGAGGAAATGGAGTTCGTTCTTTTGACCTGAACGTTTGTGATTTGTGTTTCGTGTTTGTTTCTCATTTATTTCTCAGTACACTCTGTGCTGAAGCAACCATGCTCCGAGCTGGACACTTTTAAGCAATGTTATGCAAGATATATTCATTTTAAGTGACTTTGTACCTTCCAAGGATGTTGACATGACATCTTTCCAAAGATTTTTAACCGTTTTTTTTTTCTTTTTAAACTTGGTTTGGTGAGTCAACTATCTAAGCAGATATTGGCAATGATGATTTCTATAGAGTAGCACTGACCTCTAGTGGCTAGTTCGAGTAACTACATTTGTTCGCACATTTTAGCGTCTTGATTTTTGTCTTTTGTGAACTTACTGGCAGCATAGGTTTCTCTTGTGCATCATATTTATTGTTAACTTTGCTATGAGGTATAATTATATCCATATTATGAAATATATGAATGCCTATTCATATTTTCTCAGTGGTAACAGAAAGAAAAGCCATAAAATTGGTATTGAGAGCTAGAAATAAATACTCAAAGACACAGAGCAAGCAGTAACGCAATAAAAATAGAAAAGAAATGCTTTAAGCATCTGTACTCAATGATATTAGCCCAAGTAGTCTATAATGTTTTCATTAAAATTGTTACCTTTTTTTTTTTTTTTTTTTTTTTTGTGGTCAGGATTCTGAAATAGAGTGTAACAGGCTCAGGGAACCAGATCTCTGTGTTGCTATTGAGAGAATCAGGACCAACTCTTGTTTGTCAGTAGTTATGGCAGAGCTATCCATGGAGGGAGGGCTCTTCTTCAGCATGAGAACTGTTCTCTAGTTTGTGGACCATGTCAGTGGCCTGCACTTCACCCCTGGGCATTCTCTCTCCTTCCTCGTCTGCTGGTAGCTACCCAGTGGTGCAGTTAGCCTCTCTGACAAGGATGGTACAGTCTACAAGGTGCTGATTCATAGATAATGAAATTATGCTCTCCTTCTGGGGAAGGGGAAAGCAGAGTCAGATGCACAGCTTTGGCCAGTATGTCAGGATGCTGTAGGTGCAATGAGCCGCTCTTCCTGTCATTTACCAATATGAGAACATGAATTGCTTATTTAAAATGTAGATTAGACTAGCATCAGAAAGGAATATTAGCCCATCAAGCTGGTAGCAGACCCCTGGCACCTCACTATCCTTGTACTCTCTTTTCCATGTGTGTTGGAAAAAAATAAACAAAGGGCATTTGGGACAAACCATATGCAGGAGAAATACCATCGGCAAAACTGAATAGCAAACCTTGTAAGAGAAACATTATGCGTGAGTATTAAGTACTATGTGGTAAATGGCTTTCTGAAGCTAATCAAACGCCATCACCCTAGACACAGGAGGAGAAGTCATGATGTCCTCAGCCACAGTAGTCAAATGAACTGAACCTGGTTTTTTACTCAGCCTCCAAAATCATTGGTGATTTGGAATAATTATTGGATAGACTATTGTAAAAATATCACAAAAAGAAACTAAAAGTTAATTGTGTTTCACATGAGGAAGATTATCACAGCTGTGTGTGACAGAATAGAAGCCCCAGAAATTAAGATGCGATTCCATTCTCTCTGATACTTGCTAAGTCAACTCAGGTACATTCCCCCGGCTTCTCAAAATTTGAAGACACCCACGCATTAGACTAGTTTGCACAAATGGTGGCTCACAGTTGTCGGGAAAGTGAATGTGAAAAGCTTTGTGCTTTTATAAAGTGGCCCTTTCCTTGTGTGTGTGTGTGTGTTTAGTTTTGTTTGCTTGTTTTTAAAATATTACTTAGTGAGATACTCTGCTGTGCTTGCTTCCACTCCGTGTTCGGTACAGGTCAAAAAAAAAATCATTTTATATCAGGGAGTCTAGAACTTTTGACCCCCCATAAAGATTAAGATCCTTCATCTTGGGTTTTCTTATATCCATCTTGAGGAAGAAAAAAATGAAAGATTTTATTAATAACCATATATATATGTGGATATGGTACATACCACATATATGATAAATATAGCAGTACCAGCCAGAGAACACTGAGGCAAAAACTTATCAAACTAAATAAAATTTGGGTCTGTACCTCAAGTCAGCCAGAGGCTTTCCGTGTTGATTCGGCTTGCTTCCCTCTCCTGGACATCACTGAGTCTGCTGACATTGTACTGACAAATAAGCTTACATGGCAAGATGGCTCTGCTTCTGAGCAGCACTGGAGTGGGCCACTTGTGTTCTGCCAGCTTAGCGCCTAAGGCCACCACGCGGGTCGCAGGCACTGAATCACCCTTTCCATACCTCACAACCTGACGGGGGCTTGCAGCCCCTAGGGCCAGAACCAGTTTACCTTCACTCATAACCGTGAGCATTGGCAACCAGTGGGCTATCAGAAAAAGGCATAACGAACAAGAGATTTCTTTTATTCCTTTTACTTTTTTAATTCCTTTTATTATTATTGCAAATAATTAATCAGAGAAAGACCACAATCCCACTTCCTCTCTCACCAAGTATATGGCTAACTAATGTGGAGACTGTCTTTTTGCTAGCTGGGTTTCTAGAACACATCTGAAGAGCAGAGAGAAGACCTCCAGGGTTTTAAAGAAATTTCTGTTGGCTTCCCTTCCTCGTATGACAGGTGAATGTTCCTGAGTGAGCACTCCAAATCTAGTGAGGAGTGACCCAGGAACATAAAAAAAGATAGCTGGGCTGGAGAGATGGCTCAGGGATTAAGAGCACTGGCTGCTCATCCAGAGGTCCTGAGTTCAATTCCCAGCAACCACATGGTGGCTCACAACCATCTGTGATGGGATCCGATGCCCTCTTCTGGTGTGTCTGAAGACAGCGACAATGTATTCAAATATATAAAAATAAATAAATCTTAAAAAAAAAAAAAAAAAAGATAGGAATCTCTCCGTCACAATAGAAGACCATCAGAGAGTATATTAGAACCACGGAGTAAAAGCAGGGATTCGGACCAACATGGTCCATCTCCGGAGAGACCAGAGAAGCTTCTTTTGTCTTATCCTTCCCAGCAAGTTCTGAAGTAGAAATTAATCATTTCCTGACAAATCTCTGCATTTTCTTACTATTTCAGGGAGCCCTCTACTCCCTAAAAGATATTATCTTTGCTTCTGTTGCTCATTCAGAAACTAGTATTTCCTTTGTGCAAAAGAGCCCACTATTCTGACATTAAATACACACAACTTGTTTCCAGTGTATACATTCTTCCACGGATAGAAGAGAGTACCAATTACCCCATAGAAAATGTATTTACATTAAATATTAGAACATAAAGGAAGGGAAAGGCCAACTGACCCTTCTGGCTTTGCTCTAAAACCTGCTAAATTTCTCTCTAGTGTTTCCTGATTTTCAGTGGAAAAAAAAAATGAGATGATACAATTGAATTACTAGTCTTGCAAATACTAATACTCTTTGCCTGCCCAATTAACTAACTCAGAATAAGCAGTAAAGGACTTTAGGCATGGAACGCACCAAGTGTATTTCATCAACTAGAAGCATTAATAATCAGAGTTTTGTCTTCTTGGGGATGAAAATGTTTTTGTTTTTGTTTTTGTTTTTGTTTTTTGGCATCACATGTTGAACACTAAAGCAAAGACTACACAAATTCAGCAAAGGCAGTTTCTGTTGAAGGCTCCTTATCTCCTCTATCCATCTTCCATCAAAAAGCATAAGGCTTCGTTTAAATATAAGTCCTTACTCAGCATCCTTGTGGCTGCAGTTTATTGATGAAGTGAGAGACCCATCGGACAGAGGGTATCGAGCACAAGGAAGCTGAATATTAACATCCTGTGGACTTAGTTTTCCTTGCTGTTCTTATTGATCTCTCTCATAATCTTCTCTCCTTGGATGCAAGGAATCCGAATGTCAGAAAGAGCATTAAAGGGACCAGTGCATGCCGTGTGCTATTGGACAGATGCAGTAGTCTTGGAGGGTGGTAGAAGAGAGAGGCTGACATCGATAAAAAGCTATGCTCCAGCGGTGATAACACAAACGATGCTCTTCAGGGTCACCTTCAATTTAGGGAAGGGTTTCACCGGACTTGCACAGCCATGTCAAGACTGTTTTGTTTGACTAGCATGACTATTTTGTTTGAGTTTGTCTGCCTTATGTTCATTAGAAGTCAAAACAACATCTGTGCCTTGGGAGTTAGCTAGAGGACTTAAACGTGTGTGGTGTGGCAGGAGATGTACTGTAAGTATGTTTTGTCTTCCATTGAGCCTGTCATTTGTTAGATGCTGCTGCCCAAAGATCCATATCCTATAGACCCATATCTTACACCTGCTCCGCCTTATAGGACTTCCCTAAAGGAACTCCTACCCATTCCAACGAGGCATCGTAACCCAAGCAGCCCTCCTTTGGTTCTCCCCCATGCACACTTTCCAGTGGTTTGCTCCTGAGATTTCTGTCTGCTGATGAAATGTTAACCGCTAGTTGTGGACACTTTCCCGCCTCTGGCAATCAGGCCACCCCATCCATGCCATTAAAAGGTACCATGCATTTAGTCCTATGCTGTTGTTTATAGGTAGGATTGGGTAGTAAACTGTGAAATTCTACATATACTTTAATGGGCTTTTTACTCTGCTCATTTTTATGGTCTAATACACTTTGATGTGTGGGGTCTTTATTGGTTTATAGTAAAAATGCAAAATCATCAAAGTAGCTATAAATTAAAAGGGAAAGGTCATAGTGGATTTTTTTTTAAAAAAACGGTTTATAGACTTATCGCATATTTAGTTTAAAACACAACCCCAGCGATAGACACTCTGTGCCTTACCCTCTTGACTACTAACCTTCCCTCCAAGACTGTCACTGGAATCTTGAATCTGAGTTTCACATTCTTTCCCCTGTCCCACTTTAGAGGTTTTAGTTTTGTCTGTGGCGAGGTTGAAATGTTCGGGTGCCTGGGCTCCTCTCTCGGTGCAACCTAGGTGTGGGGTTATCTACCTTTGCCCTTCTAGGTCTACTGTGACTTTCAACGTTTAGAAAGATCATCCGTACTGAAATCCCTCCACCCAGTGCTCCTCATGCCTGACTGACCCAGGGCAAATGCTCCTCCCAAGGATCCAGGAGCTCCTCCCTTTGGGAAACTTCCCCACTCCCTCATTCACGATGACCATGTTTGGCCTTCTTTCTCCTCCAAGACCCACCCCTGAAGAAGTGGTTTGTGTTCTAACAGGTACATGGGCCGCTGCTCCTTAAAGACTACTCTGAAGTCTTGTCCTGACATCTAATGAACCCTGTGGCTTTGAGTTTTAGCTTCTTTGTTTAAAAAAAAAAAAAAAGTATTCGTAAAATGATAAAACCATCACAGGGCAGCTGCAAAGGGGACAAAAGTCAGCGTGTTTTCAAACACAAGTCTGTGCTTTTTTTTTTCTACCATGTATCATGTATTACTTAATTGGCTAGTCAAAGGAACTTCTTCAGTAAGAACCCCCAGGACAGACTTGACAGGGGACAATGACCTTCTCCTTTCCCCGTGTGCTCTAATATCTAAGCACCCCCATGTATCTTAATACTCATATCTTAATATAGTTTTAATTAGAAGGGGATTTCTATTACACTCAAAAAGAAGGCTCTAAGCTGGAATAAATTGAGACTTATCTTGGCACATGACTGTTACATGACTGTCACTGTGTGTGGTAACAGTTCTCAACCTCCTAAGGAAGCCAAGCTACTCCTCTACCTTCATGCTGAGACCCTTCCCCATTGCTGAGACCCTTCCCCATGGCTGACTGGCTGCTTCTGGTTTTGCTGCTCTGTGCTCCTGCTCATGGACTGCACTTTCCTCATTTCCAGATCCCAAAACCATCTCAGCCCTTGTAGGCTGCAGCCAACTCTGCCTCAACTCACTCTCGACCCCTCCCTGGTCTCACCACCACCACCCCTTTTCTGTCCTTTAAATCTGTGACAGAAACTTTGTCACAGGCTGCTCTATGCTTGGATTCTTCAAATGCTGGTGTTAGTCTTCTGAGCAAACAGATTTCTTAATTCTTCCAACGTGATTTGATTCAGACATTTCTGGCCATTGTGATAAAGTTACTGTTATAAACAACCAAAAACAAACATACAAAATCTTTGGAAGCTTTATTGCATCAGTCTAATGTTTATTATATAATATATATATAAAACATATTATATATAATCATATATATTATATGTTATATATCATATATTGTATCCTACTCTTCTGTAGACAATATTCCCATTATATCACTGAGGCAATTTCAAAAATTTTCTTTTAAAAAAGTAGAGGATAAGCAATTACATTCAGATGTAAAAATTATTTCTATGTTAGCAATGGTCTGACAGCGGCTTTTGCTTATGATAATTCTCAGGACTTTAAATATTTTCTAGGGCATTTGAAAGTGAAAAACAGCTTTTTTAAAACCAAGGAATAGCATTTTATTTAAATTACTGCACTTTGTTTTAGTGAACTTAGGGGACCTGGCATCTCTTGGAGCACCTGTTCCCAGAGAAGGTCCTTTGATCTTGAGTTTAGATGGCTATTTATCTTGGTCATTGTGCAGTTGCTGCTCTGGGCACATTCTGAGGCCTTGTCTACCTCTCTTCCTGCTCAGGGGCTGGGGGGGGGGGGAAACCCTGCCATCTCCCTAGGAGCTAGGCTGCGGGTCCAAAAATTTCTGATCATACACATCTCCAAAGAACTACAATTGGCGGTTCCAAATTTCAGAATTGTGGTGGCATAGTCATCTTTCTCTTCATCTCATTAAAGAATTATGTATTCAGAAAGCATAGGAATCACACAGAACCAAAAGCCACCCATGGCTGCACCCCTTCACCCTTCAATCCCTGACTCCTTTCTCCTGAGTGCCTTCTGTCTCATCTGCACGATGGGTGTTTTCCCTTTTGTCTGTCTCTCCAACTTATATTTATAAGCTTATCTACATGGCTTGAACACACACGTTCAGATCATAATAAAGGGAAAGCAGTAATGATGTTTAATCTCTTAGGAAACCAATAATTAAAATGATACAGTCTAATAATTTAATGAAATAGAGAGTAAAATATTCTAGTTGTGTTCAAGATCTTCTTTGAGGCTCTAAATGAAAAACTATAATTTTGTAAATTGCAGCTTGATTCAGAGTAGAAACCACATGCTCGCTAGTCTGTGTTTAAACCACATCTTAGTTATGTACAGTGGGTAAGGTAGGGCAGACTTGGGCTATTATTTCCCAGGTGAGATGTCGCTCGGGTCAGGGACAGTGGTAAAGGTTGCCATCAGCAGAACAGACTGGTCTTTGAGACATGTATAATGGGGGGGTAACAATGGAACCTTCCCTTCCTTTGTAAACACGGTCATCTCCAAGAGCCCCCACAGTGTGATTTTGTGCTGTCTGCTTGTAATTCTAAGATAGCCTAATTTTAAATCTTCTTCTAATAACATTGTCATTATCTCTGTTTCCGGTTCTTACAAACTTTTGGAGAAAGCATGGGAAAGGTTGGGTTTTATAATGGTTTTTATTCTCAGTAATTTACCATACTTGGACTAACTCAGGTATAGTGCCTCTGTGTGGCCCGAATTCATGCAAACATTGTTCGGTATTCTGCCTTAGCCTCTTTCCTATTAACAAAGTTGCACGAAATATCAAGTGATCGAAATGAAGGAACCAGGTGATTATCTACCCTGTAGCCAGTCATAGCGGCAAGAGATATTCTGGAAATGCTCAGCAGCCTTCCAGAGAGGCCCTCAAATCGTTTCCCAGAGGTTAGGTTTGTATGACACTGTTAGCTGCAACTATCAACTTGCATCCCACTCTTTTGACGTTCCAGCCGCACATGGTGCAAAAACGTTGAATGGTTAACTCATTCCCATTTGGTTGGCTGAGCTCACAGTGGCCCGCTGATGAGTCTACAGATGGGGAAGAAACCCTGTCTGATCTTTTATTCGTACTTCAATTGTTGCCAAGTACAGATGCCATCTCTGGTGATGGGACAAAACAACTTAGGTCTCTGAGTGTTCCTGTGCACCTCAGGGTAGACATGCAAGTATGTCTTAGTGCCAAGAGCTGTAACAAATGCAGCAGAGCTTGCTCCTGGGTTTTAGAGTTCTTTCTCCACCTGTAACGTAAGGGGAAAAAAACAAGAGAGAGAGAAATGGCCCAACACTCTTCAAGAGCACGGAGGAAAGGCTATTTAAGAAAAAGAAGTCCTCTGTGTATACAGGGAGGTGTTTCACAAGGCAGACAGCTACACCACAGTAGAGACAACATTTCCTCAGCTGATTCGGTTCATTAAAATTCACAGTTACAACAGGCTTCTTTAGAGCCTGCAGCTGAATGACCAAAGTCTCCATTTGCTCCAATGTCACATGGAACATACTGCCCAAACGCAATTCAACTCGCTAAACCCCAGCCCTGCGAACACCAAATACATTTCTCAGGCACATTTTTAAAGATGCCAGCAGGATTTACGACAGAAGGGGAGAAGACATTTGCAGGCAGGCAGCAGCAGGAGACTATCCTAGCTTGCTCTCCAAGTAGTTTTAAATATAATTCTTAGATAGATCTGAAGGCTGAGGGTCCACTCTGAATACAAGGACCGTCCCCTCTTCATCTCCAAATGTACAGAATTTGCATCTGACAGACAGCTTCCATCCGCTTCGGGAATTTATGAGTTATATGAAAACTCAGAGGCCACAAAAATCTATTTGCCAAATAAACTGCAGAACGCAGTGGCAGCCTGCAAGGCTTATTTGCAGACCTCAGGATGAGCCGGGGAGGAGGGGCGCTAACAGCTGCACCAGCCCATGCCAGCCAGAATTCAAGCTGAGTGAGTCACAGTATGGCTCGGAGAGGGGGCTGGCAAGTGAAATTAAGAGGGAGAAAAATTAAAAAGACAGAAGTAGTTTTAAGATGCAAGTACTTCTAAAATCGGCCCATCGGTATTGGCAGAGTCCCATTCACATAGGTGAGACCTGTAGAATTTTAAAGGTATTCCAATCAAATCACAGTGAGGAAGGCTTGCTTTTATTCCCTGGTGTCAGAGAGAGCTGGAGTTATGTCCACCTTTTGGGTTGGCTAGACTAATGGCATGAGGTATTGCTGTTCTGCCATCTGTAAAATGCCACTTTATGACCCAAGACAATTCTGAAGGTAAGCAGAGACAAAGATACCAAGTGAACTGAGCAGGTTCACAGTGAAAGACCTCTGCCCTCTCTCACCAAGTGTTTGCACAGAGCAGCTAGCTGACTTCCGGGCCAGGTGGATCGCCTGACATTAAACATTGAAGTTACCATTTCAGCAGTTTGCCATGGTCGCTCCATGTTCCTTCATCAGTCAGCACATCAGACATCAGACATGAGAGGCATCTTCCAGCAACTTGAGAGCCCCCAGCAAACATACTTTAATAGATTGCTTACGCAATGGTGGTTTTGCTTAGCACTGAAGAAGCAGCCTAATGCTGGCATTGCTTCTACTAACAATAGCATCTCCATTTAATCAGCATCACCTGAGAAACTGCGGCTGTCATCCTTCTAATCCCCTGTAAAGCTTTGTCTGGATGCTTTTCTTGTAGCCCGAGTCCCCTCCACTGTTAATTTTGTCCTTAAACCATCAATATGTCATATCTCCCCAAATTCTCTGTTCTTTCTACTAACATTAAGTCACGTGGCCGGAAGAAGTTGCCACCTAGTTGACTATGTTTTAGTTATATTATTTGTGAATGAGTGTGTGTGCGTGTGTGTGTGTGTGTGTGTGTGTGTGTGTGTGTGTGTGTGTACACATCTGTGCCAAGGCATGTGTGTATATGTAGAGGTCAGAGGACAACTTGCAGAAATCAGTTTTCTCCAGTCACGTCAGTTCCCAAGATCAAACTCAGGTTGCTGTGTTTGTCTGCAAGTGCCTTGGGCCACTACTGAATCATGTTCCCAGCCGTAGAAAAAGAAATGATTTTCTTAACATAGCTGATTTCTGGTGTGACGTCAATGTAGATATTTGGAGAAACATATCACAATATTAATATTTAGATTTTAAAAATTCAAACTCAGTGTGATATGATGGCTAAATTACATAAGAGAAAACTCTCCAGAGAGGTCCATGGTTGTTATCTTGATGATCTGGGATCCTTTGAAACAGACCTGTGGGGAAGTTGCATGGAGTGACTTAACTGGGAGGGAAAACCCAGCGCCTGTGGGTAGCACCATTCCCTGTCTGGGATCCTAGACTGTGTAAATGCAGGAGTAATCCACAGCAGGCATACATCCCTCTCTGTGTCTTCATTGTGGACGTCCTGGAACCAATTCCTTCAGGTTCCTACTGCCTTGACTTCCATAACAGGCTGTGCCTTAAATGCTGAGCTAAAATAAACCCTTCTCCCTTGAGTTGCATTCGTCAGAGTATCTGTCAAAGCAACAGTAACAGAAACTAAGACACACTGTAAAAGAATTCCACTAGGCATTTGCTTACCCTGCTTCTACATTTCAGAACAGGTATGATTTTTTTTTTCCTGAAGGCAAATGTAGCCTAAACGGTCAAAGAATATTTGGAACTCAGAGCCCAGACCACTAGGTCCCTGTGTTCTGCAGCTATTTGAAAACTCATATGATCGAGCATCATGCTCCCTTTTCTTCAGAGAGAAATCTGATATGTGCCCTTCAGCGAAGACCGGGTAATAATTAATCCACTTCAAAGACTGGGAAAAGAACAGAGATGCAAAGGTTTCTAAACAGCACAGGAACTGTGAATTGGTATATGCAGATCTCACTGAGATGCTATGTGGATTCATTAGTTAATTAGTTACTTAATGACTTTGAAGTGTTAAATCTTATTAGATGTTTCTTTACACTTTAACACATGTGTGAGAGAAATTAGCTCTGAAATTAGAAAGTGACTATACGATTCAAACGTATTGGATCTTCTCATGGTACACTTTAATGGTCTTTCTTGTTCTGATTTTTCTTTTCCAGACAACTCATTACAAGCTTATTAGACTCAAGCGCCCATGTTTTTAGCACTGTCGTTAGCAGTTAACACTCAGCATAGCCCTGACCAACCCTTAGATAAAGATACTATTTCGTAATAATACAGCATCACCTTACTGTCTCATAAAACAGAGTGGTCAGTGCAGCTTTGTATATCTGGGGAAGGTAAATAGTCTGTTGAATAAATTTGAGAAGAACTAGAAAACAGGAAGTTTCCTTCTCATCGTTGGGATAAAATACCCAGGCAAAAGCAACCTAAGAGAGGAGGGGTTTATTTGGCTCTCAGGTCCAGATTCCAGTCTATTGTTACAGGGAAGTCCAGGTGGTGGGGACTTGAACTAGTTAGTAACATTGTATCCACAGTCAAGAGCACAGAGGAATGAATTAATGCATGCACGCTTAATGGTCTCACTCACTTCAGTCAATCCAGGGCTTATAAAGTGAACTGCTACCATCCATACTTAAGGTGGGCCTTCTCTTCTCAACCCAACTAAGAAAATCTCCTCAAGGGCCTGTCTACAGGTCATCCTAATCTACTCAGTTCCTAATTGAGCCTGCTTTCCCAAGCTGATTCTAGATTTAGTGAAACCGACAGTCAAAACTAACCATCACAGGAAACACTTGGAACCCAGTGGTAACTATGTTGCTCTTTTGGCAATAGTAATGAGCTTGTCTCCTCTAGCTGGGAAAACGAAAAATGGTAACAGTGGCATAACTGGTTTCTTTGTGTTCTAATTTGTGGCAGACATGCTTATAAATATTTTTTTAAAAAGAGAGAAAGACAGGCATACCTACTTTTCATGCCCTTTGGTGGATGACTGAGCAAACTGGTATTTTCTGCGCCTCCCCCCCCAGTCAAGAAATGACCTTCCCATTGTCCTCAGCCCCTCATTCTTCCAGCCACTCCTCATCTCCAGGGGCAGTATTTTATAGAAGCAAAATTATAAAGTGGCAACCTCCTATGACTCCATCCCTCTTTCAGGCTCAACATTACGTGAGAGCAGTTGTAGACCTATCAGTTTTTTTCCTTTTCTTGCTTTTCGCTCCTCCCTATCTACCTGTATGCCACAAAATTAATTACTTTCTTATTCAAAGAGCGGAAACCTATGCTACTGTCTGTACAACTACATCTATACACCTAGATAAATGTCCTATCTTCTGTATTCCGCAGCATGGGTAACTCGGAAATTACTAAAGACAAACATGCTTTAGTCTCATTTATCTTTTTGCACTGGCAAATAAAATGTGATCACAAAATGCATGTTTTGTTTTGAAGAACTGGCTATGTACAGAGTCTACTTTAAGGAAAACACTGGTCTTTTTTTTTTTTTTTTTAATTTACAGTTGTCCTTGGTTTTTCACCATAAAATCCTCCATGTGAGTTAATACTGCCCAGCTTAGCTTTTTGTCTATGCTTCAAACCTTTAGGAAAGGCAGCCCTATCTAGGGGCTAAATAGATGTTTTTAGAAATCAGGAAATGTACTTCACACAAAGTGTTAATGCCTAAATCATTAGTTCTCCAAGGCACAGCCCCAGGACAGTGTGTAACACAGAGGACCAATTACTCTCTGATTACTCTCTAATGAGGTCCCTTGTAGAGCTGTATTTATTGATGTGCTATGAGGTTCCTCTATACCAAAGGACTCTAAGAAACAGATTCCCTGGGCTCATGGCTGTATTTACAAATAGAAGATTATTGAAATTATTTAATGACATCACAAAATAATCCCTTTATAAAGACTAACAGAGAAAGAGAGAATAGTTCTACTTCTAAATAGTCTTATCATTGTTGTTCATGGAAGTAATCTCCTTCTGTCTCTCCTTGCCCCAACTCCTGCCTCTCTCCTATTAAAAACATTAAATAATCAGACCTAATTCTAGGAAGTGTTCAGGACTTTATAGTTCATGATTTGGGTCTCTTTTCCTCACCGTTAATTTCATACGCTTGTTCTTTTCTTCTCTGTTCAACTATATTCGCCTTTATAAAAAAACAGTCTTAGTGGCCCGGCCCAGAATGTCCTTGTGCCAATAGTCAGAAGTCCATCTTTGTGTCCTAGCCTTAGTTGTTGAGTGGGAGCAAGCAAATGAAACATGGATGATGTTGAAAACAGAGTTTTGTTCAGAAGTGTAGCCAGTGCTGCCCCGTGGAAAGGAAGGCAGGAATAAGACTGGGCCAAATTTCCATGGTCTGCTTGGGTGAAAGACAGGTTTCTCTTACATAGATGCCAACAAGGACAAAGGCATCGCCTGGGGAGAGGATGCATGATGGGGTATTTGGAGAATCCCCGGAAGTACTTCCCTGCAACAGAAATGATCTTCACCAGAATAAAGAGGAAGAGAGAAAAGGTAGCTCTAAGGGCTCTTTAAAAGGCTGTGGGTGATTAATAGCACTGCCTTATTTATTATCAAATAATGTGCCATGCTATTGTTTGCCATAATTTAATCCACATACCAGAATTCAGAGCATGAATGGCTAACAATGTTTCATTGGACAGTCTTGATGTAAGTAAAACTGACTTGTAGTAAAATAGATATGATCTTAAAAATAACAACAATATCAACAACAAAAGCTCCCAGTGAATTTAGCCAGGAGGATATCAATTAATTCAATAAAATATCCTATCTCATAAAGGGACATTCCAGCCACTGTCATTGTATCGAGCTGCCAAGCAGACAACTTGTCTTAGCTATGGGCTCTTCTGGCTGTTGCGGAACTATGGACCATGGCTTGCAGAAATAATGATTTGGGCATTGACACTTTGTGTGAAGTATATTACCTATATAAGAAAGTGATGCAGAAGTCACTCTGTAGGATAATGCCTCAGAGAAAGTCTTAACAGAGCTATGCTTAGTGTATTGACAAAGATATTTAATATTGAGCAAAGTGGACAGAAAGAACAAATGTCTGGCCAAAGGCTAGCTCAAGAATGCGACGACAGACAAACCTGGATATGAGACAGCACAGTGGCTCACTTTCAAGAAAACAGAATGGTTACTATATTTGCTTTGTGACACTTTGTAAATACAACCCATCCTTGTTTCCATGGTTTTTAATTAGAGTTCTATTTGAGAAGACTTAATTAATGCATTTTTTATCTAGGAGTTGTTTCTTTGTGGAAATTAACTATAGGTAACAGCATGGCTCCTTTTCTTTCTGATATGTATCTACAGGAAGAATGCCTCGGCAAGAACAAAGGTCTACCACCTTTGCCTTGGAAGAACATAGAAAGCAGTCACCCAAGTGCATGATGCTAGAAATACTAAGAGTTAGTAAGCAATACCTGTCTCCACTCGGTTAGTCAGCCCTACTGTTATATTTAAGCAAACTACCCCTAATAACACACTATAGTGAAATGTCCATGTCTGTGGAATACAATGGAGTATGTATCAAGCATGTCTCTGAAGGAAGCTCTGCATTGCTCTTTAGACTGAAGGAGCAATCACAATTCAGGTAATTTGAAGATGTGGCTCTTTTCACTTGGCTACTAAAGCTACTTGGCTGACGTGGAGGAAAGCGTGGGGTTGGTCCTGTCAAGAGACAATTAAGTTTTCTATCAGTGATTAAAACAAAAACCTGTAACCTTCATGATTATAAGTTTAACATTATACAGTCAGATTTGTATATGTTTATTTATTTAACTTATCTCTTGAGGCTGGAGAACGGTAAAGCAGTTAAAGGTGCTTGCTGTACTCTCAGAGGATCCAGGTTCAGTCCCCAGCACCTACATTGTTTGACTTACAACTAACAATAAACCCAGGCAACATACATGTATAGTTGTAAAATTATTTTTTATTCGCCTGATGTAATTGTTGTCTCTGAGAATTACTGCCTCAGTCTGCTATCCTAGGCCTAGTCCTGAGAGCTTCTAACCTCCATACAATTTAATTGAGGCCTAGAATGTTTCCAGTCTCTGAGACTTACTGCTGAATAAGCTCACCCTTTCTAGTTCTTTCTTATCTCTGTCTGGCTGGTCCACTCAGCTGTTCTGGCTCAAACTCCTCTCCACACGGATTGATTCAATCTGGCTTCTCTAGCCTACTCCTAAGTTGCTCTGCTTGGCCTCAAACTACTTCTGGCAATCTGTCCTAATCTTCTGGCTCTTTCTGTCTTCACCTGTGTCCAGCTTGTTCTGTCTGTGATCTGTCTCTGTTTGTCTCTCTTCTCTGCATGGCTCTCTTATGTAGCTTCCCTTTCCTCTCTCCTCTGTGAGAATTGGGCATATCCTATTCTGTCAAATCTTTTTCTGATTCATCACTTTGTCTGCCACTCAATTAGACATCACTTTCAAACATGGACACTTCCTTCTACAAACTAACATTACCTTCACTGTTTGGGATTAAAGGTGTGGGCTATGGGTGTGTCCGTATTCTAGCCACAGGGATTAAAGGCGTGTGCTAAGGCTGATGTACACCCTGACTAGAAACAGTTTTTTCCAGTAGAACAACACAATTTCAGGGTTCACAATGTGACCAAATATCCTGCAACATATAGTCAAATCTAAAATATATATATTGAAAAACTATCACTTAGAGAATTGCATGACAACCATTCCCTTAAAAAACATGCTGGAAACAAATGAAACAATTAAGATCTATAATATTGAAAATGTGAATTCGGCCTGAACTCTAATGCTAAAATTGCTAAAACAATACTGCATATATTTCAAACACTTCTACTCCCTAAACCTTGCAGTCATTCTGCTACACTTAGTGAAACATCAGCAGACTCACAACCCCTGAAGGCTCCCACTTCGTGAGACCCGTGTGTCCAATGTATACATAGAACATTCCCCTCAAATACTTTCTGGCTCTAACAATGTATGCCAAGAAGACTATATACTTTTTTAAAAGCCAGGCAGCAAGATAAGTTCAATCCAACTAGTTAGCTCTTTCTAACTAATCCTTTCATACCACGATCCAACAAAACCACAATTAACCACTCGTTCTGCATAAAGACAGTCCACCCCCACCTTACACGCTTGTCTCTTCTACTTAGAACACGCCCTCTTGTCCAGTACATTTTATGGTTTTGAAACCAAGTTCTTTTTTGAGAAATTTTCTGGTTATTATAGTGGGAAGCATCTTTTCTTTCCGCCTCAATGGCTGCTGTACGTTGTTGCTGTTTTCATTCTATATCTAACAGCATTTTCTAAAATTCTAAATGTTTTCTTCTATGCACGTATTATCTATCTGACAGGGAAATTTTTACTAAGAAGAAATGTCTTACACATATTTTTCTCTTATCTCAGCTGTGGTTAAGGCAGAATTTGAGACAAAGCATACTGCAGTGGAGGGGTGTTTCTTACACTAATGTGCAGTTTGGAGGGGTTGCTTACAGACAAACCACTGGAACTTGTCCTCAACAAGAGGTATTTACTCCCGTTCTTGTCAAAATATTCCTAAGAACTTTGGAATCTGCACGCATTATATTAAGCCTTTCACATTTTAACAAATGCTTGCTATTCACTACTTGACATAATTGTGCTGAGCACCAGGAGATGTTTTAGAAGTATGTGTCATTCTGTGAATTATAGAGTCATCACTGATCAGAAGATGATCAATAAGATCATAAGATGATTATATTATATGCAATGTACCCACTCAGGGACAACCACTTCATCCATACAAAAAGCCAAAACCTCATATAGAGTTCATATAGAGACCACCCTGCCGAGACCATAGAGTTGTAACGATGCGGGGCTCTTGGGAAGGTATCTCACAGTCACTGTGTTGGCTCAGATTAATAGTAAAGGAGTTTCAGTACTACCACGTAGAGTCTGATTTTTGGATCCCAGTCTATTTATCAATCAGAATTGGCACCTCCTCTGAAGAGACACTATGCCTATTGATAAAATGAGTCATTTTGTCCTGGTATGCAGTACTTAGCTTAAGACCATGGCAGCTTTCCCCTGGTGGTCTCTCAGAATCAAAACCATTTTTCTGAGTGGCACACTCTGCTTGAGGCACGATAAGAAAAACTTCTCTTGACATATCCCTTACTACGTCTTTTGATAAAGGGAGTTGGCTCATTGGCAAAAGGGTAAAGTGAGGCACAGAAACTTTCAGTCACACACTCAAGATCACAGTAAATGCAGGGGGTGGAGTAAGGGTACAAGTGTTCTCAGCTCCTGAACCGCTGCCCCGCCTTTCCCTCCTTCCAGTAGTCATTGAGCTTGATTTCTCCCCTCCTCCCAAAATTATATTATTTGAAATGTTCCTTGGTCACAAAATTCCCCTTTGCATAGTGAACTTTTCACACCGTGGCAAGAAGAGATCGATAAGGCAAAGAAAGGCAGGGGAACTGGGTATATGAATACAAGGAGAGGGTTGTCTTCACTGGCCTGACAAAGCTGTTTCTGTTCCTCAGAGTCTGTCTTCAAATCCAGTTCTTAAGTCACAAAAAACCCCGATCTTTAATGGACAGGAGGGACCCAGCAGGGAATCGACTGGGGTCCGTGGAGAACCTGCTGGCTCTCCTTTCCTTCTAGGTGCATGACATTCTGCTGCTCAAGGCAATCCAGGAGGCAAGTCAGTCCTTCCCAGCATTCTGAATTCACACACACACACACACACACACACACACACACACACACACACACACATTGCCCCTGGTATTTCTAATCATAAGGCTGGTGCAGACATAACTTCAGCCACCAGTGGAGGTGTACACAGCAGCTGCCATATTGTCACACGGAGGCAGAATCTCCAAGAGAAAAGGAATATTTTATATAGTTGGAACTGTGTAGGAGACACAGCCTCCCACACCTCAGAATTGAGGCTTTGAAAAGGGGCAGATGTCACTTTTTCACCTAAGCTAGAAACCCTATCTTTTAGCACTCGTGAGAAGTTACAAGAGAGTCTTCTCTCTTATCTATAGCAACCAGCAGGTAAATAGTTCCTGAGATGCAAGGGTAGGGGTGCTTAAAAAGCACTCTTTTGTTTTCTCTTTGATAACAAGGTCTGGAGAAGTTATATGTTGCACAGCTACCGTCTCTTCACGTCTCTGCTCCGTGGGTGGCTGCTTAATTGCTTTCTTGTATTGCAGTTTGTTTGTTTTTTCTCTTTGTCATGTTGCTTGGTTCTCGAGGGTTCTGTAGTATAAAGCCGATGTGATCTGGCACCAGTACAAGAAGATTTACTCTCCATGTAGGGAGTTCCTTCCACTGAGCACACTTCTCCCAGCCAAAAACATGTAGTTGTTCTTGTGGCTAAAGCAGAGTGGAGGGCCATGAGCAATGAGAGCCTTCTGGCTAGGATACGGTTGTTTCTCTGGGTGGTGGTGCTTGGCTCAGCCCTCCTCTTCCCCCAAGGACACCTACTTCTCTCTGTGAAATCTCTGAGCCACTTGGTGACATGTGAATTGTCAAAGTCTCTGTCTCAAAATTATGATTTTTAAGAGTTCATAATAGACTGTGCACTCATTAAGCCCAATATCCGTTCATTCAATGTGCATCTTAAGCCAAGATAGAAGCAACTGTCTTCAGGTTAACTATCTCATACATCAATCATTCGGAAGTGATTCCACAGTGGGAATGACCTCAGTAGGGCTAGCGAGATCTCTCAGGGTGTCAAGAGTGGGGAGGCTTGGTTGGTAAGAGGGCCTACTGCAAAAGCATGTCAACCCGAGCTTGGATTCTAGCATCAAATTTAAAAACTAAGGAGTGGTCTAAGTGCCTATTATCCCAGGGTAGTGGGAAGCAGAGACAGGACGTGAGGATTGATGGCAGCTTGCTGCCCACCAGCCTAGCCTCAGTTCCGTGAGATAGCCCATCTCGGAGGAATAAGGCAGAGGGTGGTACAGCTCAACACTCAGTGTCCTTCAGTCTCAGCATAGAAACGCATGCGTACCTGTATACACACGTGCTCACACCGCACACGTGCTACACGCACACAAACACATCATGTTCGCATAGGTAAACACATGAGCAAAAGCTCAGTAGTGATAAAGAGAATGAAATGGCCGTTTCTACTCCCTAGCAACCAATTAATGAACATTTACCGAGTGGTTTGTTGCCAAAGTATTTATGACAGGCATGGCCAAGAGATGTAAATGTAAGCTTAAAATAAAATGAAGAAGATAAATGGTTCTCCTATAAAATCATATCAAGACTCTAAATATTGAGTAAATATCTTAATATTCATAATGTAGTATGTGGTGACCTATGGCATGCAAAGCTGCTGGTGTCGCAAAATTTATGGGCAGGATTCTGCAGGGTAAGCTGAGGAAATTCATGGGGGCTTCTGAAGTTGGTGTTTTGAAGACAGGATGAGCAAGTAGAGGGTAGAGAAAAGATGTCATTTAAGGAAAAGAGAGCACATGAGGCTGTGTTTAAATACCACATAACACTTTTAAAGAATGATGGACTAATAGAAGTTCAGGTACCTCTCCCCATGGTCTGTCTCTGCAGACATTCCCCAGACACACACTCACCCCTCTCTCTCTCTCTCTCTCTCTCTCTCTCTCTCTCTCTCTCTCTCTCTTTCTCTCTGTGTCTGCATGTCTGCTACTTATGTAGCAATTTGCCTTAGCAATAGATAGCTGAATTAATTCTAAGCTGATATTGCCAAAAAAAATGAATGAATACAGGATTTCTCTGCAAATCCACTTTAAAAACATAATCTATCACCGTTACGATGGTGACATTATTACAGACAATATTTCCACTGCTTGGTCAGTGCATATCGCCAGTGAGTTATATATTTTGAGAATTGGCTCACTTATAGTTGACTATATAACTACAACAGATGCTTGATACACAGTCAGATCTTCTCCATGTTAGCTCCCTTTGAGTGGCCAGCCAGCAGAGGAGGAAGACATTTCAGTTGTAGCTATGCCGTGAGGTGTTTCCACAGACACAACCATACCTCTCCAGGGTTTTCCACAGCTTGGAGCCATTGGGATGATTCTCAGTGAGCTCCCGTACCATCCACTGAAGAAAATGGTACTCACTGAGAAACTGCTCCAAGTGCAGACTAAAAATCATAGGCAGAGCCCAAGGAAAATCCCATTCACGTTTGATCTATTACATGCATGTGCTTTTTTTGTGTGGCTGCTGGGAATTTGAACTCAGGTCCTGATGCTTGCTCTGCAAGCTCTCTTAACCACTGAGTCACCTCCCCAGACTATGACCTCTATTATTTTTTCTCTTTCTCTTTTTTTAAAACTCAGTTTACATCCCAGTCATACCCCCCTCCCTTCTCTCTTCCCAGTCCTACCCTTACAAATCCCTGTCCGCCATTATCTCTCTTTTTCTCCTCAGAGAAGAGGGAACAGGACTAGGCATATTCTCTCCCACTGAAGCCCAACCAGGCAGTCCAGGTAGGGTGAAGGGGATCCAATGCCAGGGAACAGAGCTCAAGGCAGGCCCTGCTCCACTCGTTAGGAGACAGCCACACATGCAGACCAAGTTGCTAGCCATTTGTGACCTCTATGATTTCAAAGACAAACTGGGCTTGCTTTTATTTCACTTCTTCAATAAAGCTGAAAACTTCACTGTCTCAAGATCTGTCCTGCCATCCCAAGAACAACCCAGATTAATCCATGACGTCATTTTTTTTCTACCACTAGGAAGCGAGTATTATGAGAAGGGAAATCACTAATTCTCTTGCAGCGCACTCATGCCAACAATCTGAGTTATTCAAAACAAAATCTGCCCCCTAATGGCTCCCTGCCACTCATCCGAGATGAGAGCTGAGAACTCATGAGTCGGGTAGATTTATTTTCAGATCTTCCATATTTTGATCCGCTCATGCTGATTACATTCTTTCTTCATTTTCCTGACAACACATAAGTCATCCCATCGTCTTCGTGAAAATGACACTCAAAATGACACTCACTGCTCACTGAGGATAGCTACAGCACAGATTTGTTTGTTGAAAGACATGTTATCTTATAGAACAACAAATTAAATTAAAACGTGGCTTAGGGAATTTCATCTATTTCCTGCAAAATACTTATGACAATAAGTTAATGTTTTCTGCATTATGCCTCTGACATGTTTTGTGACATGTAGACATTGTCCTGAGATGATATTGGGCCATGAGTTGTATGTTCAAAAATTACTCTGAAATATCTACAGCCTTTATTTAATGTCATTGCTTAAAGCACAGTGACAAGGTCCAGAGACAGTTCTCAATGGGAAGGATCGCCATGACCTGTACAAGTTCACAAATCACCGAGTCTGCCTTTCCTCAACTACAAAGACACAGTTATAATAAAACTCAGTTCAGAGGCTATTCAAAATGTCACAGGAATCTTGGGTATAAGATATTAAAAACAAGGGCAGTGTTCACAAAGTCCTTTCTGGAGATGGGTAAATAGAGAAAAGAGAAATTATAGATAGATAGATAGATAGATAGATAGATAGATAGATAGATAGATAGATGGGCCCACACACACCCACATATGTGTGTATGTATATATGTATACATACATATTATATCATATTATATGATTTATATGTATGTAATATATGTGTATATATGTATATATAATATAAATGTATATACACATTGTCAGTATATTATATATGTATATGCACACTGTGTATGTATATGTACATGTACATGTATATCATAGTTTATAATGTAAAATTTTGGCTGTGAATGAAGTTGGACTTTGCTATTTAATAATCTCAACTTCATGCAAACATGAAGTTCTTGTTGAAAATAAATTGTCCAAAGTTAAACTTAAGAAATACAGTGTTTGGATGTATTTCTGAACCTGCTCTTCTTGATTTGGGTTGGATCCTGTGCTGATGGGTGAGAAGACAACTGTGAATTACGCAGTTAAAGCTGACTTTGACATTTATCCCATATCTGGCTTATGCCTTCTTAGGTCAACATTGGCCTTGTGAAGTCCCTTCTACGGTGAGCATAAGCATAAAGCACATACAAAACAACCAAGCTCCTCTGATGCACAAAGGCAGGGCTTCCAGGCACAGGGGAGGGGGGGTGTACGCCCCACAGGTCCTCAAGGCATTGCCCAAATATCATGACGTCAGCGCTGACCCCATGAGCAAACCACGTGCGCTGGCCATGTTCAAACAGGAAATATCAATAATGTAAAACTGGTTTTAGCTTAAATTATGTCACAGTGTGAGCAGACTGAATCACAGTATAAAGACAGGTGAGTGGCTACAAGAATTTTTAGACAGATTTGGACTAAATCCCAGGTACTTCTGCTTACCAGTTCTCTCTGGTTTCACTCTGTTGGCTTAGTTAAGCTCTTGGAATCTGTTTCCCCAAAGGTCCTCTTTCCGAGTAAAGGGAGCAGAAGTGTCACCCACAAAGGTTCTACTGTATCCTCCATAGCAGTATGCTGTGTGCTAGCAGGCCCCAAAGTGTTTATTTCCTGAGAAACTATCTCAGCCCAGATAAACCTTCCCAGGCCACAGCTTTGTGTGTGTGTGTGTGTGTGTGTGTGTGTGTGTGTGTGTGTGTGTGTGTGTGTGGTGTGGTGTGTGGTGTGTGTGTGTGTGTGTGTGTGTGTGTGTGTGTGTGTGTGTGTGTGTGTTGTATTCTACTAGCTGAATCCAAGGGTACACCTCTCTCTCTCTCTCTCTCTCTCTCTCTCTCTCTCTCTCTTAATTATCCACTGCCATCCAAAATATGGTTAATTATTAAAGGCTTTTGGGAGTATAGATTCTGGCCTAAGCGCCGTCATCCACCTGAAATGTAATTTTCTGTGGTTATCTTGTATGAGATATAAGCAATAAGCTCTGGTTCAAACAGAGAAAGTATCAAGATAATGGATATGTACGAGATTTGAAGATACAGGAGCATGTGAATTACATAATATTATCAAAGTCTTTCCAAATTTCCATCTCAGGCATGGTAAGCAAAAACAAAATTTGATTTCTCCTCACCTCTAAAACAAACACTTCTTCTAAATGCCTGTATTTAGTGTTTGTAACCTCACTCTTGGTATTCTATCCGTCAAAACTATCTACTTTCATTCTGAATTAAAACAGAGAGAGTAGGGAGATGGACGCTGAACACACAGGTCAGCAGCAGAGAATAGGAAACAGTCGTGATTATTTTGGTAGGCTTGTCTTCATATTCCCACAACATATTGATCACTGATCATTCTGGATGTGCCAAGTACAACCAGCACTGCAGACATGTGATGTTTTAATTTCACAATCGTGTTTAATGTAGGTGATAAAATGTGCTCCAGAGGAAGCACAATCCCAGTAGAGGCAGCCTGAGTGAAGGTGGGGGCAAAGGAAGCTGGGGGAGCCAGGGTTTTGGCGCATGTCTCTTTGGTTTCAAAGCCATCCTAAGATTCCTTGTGACCTCTCTCAGCATTTGACAGACAATGGATACTCAAGAAATGCAGGAGTTAGTGGGAACATGGACAGATAGGTGCATTAATGCACATATGCATGGATGGATGGATGGATGGATGGATGGATGGATGGATGGATGGATGATGGATGGATAGATAGATGATGGATGGATGGATGATGGATGGATGGATATATATATATATATATATATATATATATATATATATATAATGCATGCATGTACATACATATGTCTGTTTGTATAAATGGATGGGTAAGTGAATGGGTAAATGTGTAAATAACTGAAGACCTCTGATAAGTAGCCAGTAAGAGCAAAATGGAGGTCACCTGGCTAGGCTCTATGATAAGCTGTAGCTCAGCCTTCCTTCTTGCTTTTCTTCCATGGTTTGAAGACCCGAGATTACTAAAGTTTTCTGCCTCCATAGATGAGAGCTCTGCCTTTCCAGAACCAACTCTGTGTTGCCTCCCCCCACCACTAAGATCTGACCAGGAGCCTCTTATTAAGATTAGCAATTCCGGATGAGAGCCTGTACCCTGTCCTGGTACAACTAGTCCAACTCCAAGCTTTGAAAGAATTTTGTAGAAACTGCCCCAAAGACAAAGATCCTAAACCACAGCATTTAGTTGATATTTTCTGTGCACTGTACAGGAAGGCTGGTGACTAATCTCAGGCAACTCTGAGGCACACTTTTGTAAATCAGTCCCAGAATCTGAACTTGCTAAAGCTTGAGGAGCACTAAGCTAGAGTTTTGGGGGCCCAGGATATTCTCCCCAGGGAAACATATTTTTCTGTTAACCAGGATATGATAAATTGAGTTGTAAAGACTGGCGAAGGACTGTGTGTTCTCTTTTCTGGAGCTTGGACCTCACAAAACCAGTCGCTACTTAGATTTGAATATCTGGCAGAACTGGGACTCAAAGTCACTTGTCATCCATGAGATAAACAACCGCAGAGCTTCTACTCTTTAGCAAGGAGAGAGGGCAGATTTAGAGACGGCTAGAAAGAGTTTCCAGCATCCCTCCAAGTGTACATTACAGAAAGTCAACAACAGTCAGTCATAACACTGTCGTTCGGGCGTAAAACTCCTCCTGTTATTTTTACCTGTTGTTCTCTTCCATGTGGAGCAAATCGCAGGATGCCAGCTGTGTTTAAAACGCCATGCATCTTTATTTTGCCAAACTGTTTACTAAAATACCTTTACCTAAACTCAGCTGCAGTGCATCGCTCTCCAAAAAGAACCTGAAAAAAATGAACCCAGTGACAGGCTCTGTGGTGCCCACTTTCCTGCGGCACCCACTCTCCTGCGGCGCTCACTGTCCTGAGGCGCCCACTCTCCTGACTCTTCCTCCCTCTTAGGAAAACAATTCACTTTCCTAAATGGTGAAGCCATGTTAAAAGATCTGAAAGGAAGAAGAAGAGGACAGGGGACTGTAATCAATTATTAGAAACTACAATGTGGAAAGAAGGCACGCTGATTTCTTCACCTAGCATGCGCAGATAAAATTCATGATATATTTCAAGTATACAACACCGGGCACACAGTCTTCTGGGAAGTGGGAAAGGCTACGCAGAAAGACCCCGTTAGTGGTCCGTGAAAATGTTTCAACACTTCCCTGACGGGCACTAGAAACCCAATTCTATCGAGGCACCAGTGTCTCCCTTCTTTCCCCCAAACCAGGATATACCGAATAGACCATTTTAAGAAAATGCCACCTTTTGCTAACGTTATATCTGAAACTTAGTTTTTATTTATTTATCAAAAGAGCACATTTTCCATATCGGATGAAAACGTGAGGTACATAAAGTTATTTTGGGGCAGTGGGTGCATCCCCATGATTTACGGTAATGTACTCATCCTGGAGAAATGTGTTACAGGGTTTTCGCTTGGGCCAAGTATAGAGGATATTAAATAGGGTAAGGAGTCTTGGGTCCCAGTCATGGTGGAGATAAAAAAGAGAACTTCCCCAGTCTAGATTGAGTAGGAAATGGATGGCATGGTCAATCCCAGTGGATGACTCAAAGTAGGTAAACTAGCAAGGTTCCTCACGAGTGGCGCAAGAACTAAGGCGAGGCAGGTAGGATGAAGGGACATTTCTGGGACAGACAGCAATGGCAAGATGTCATCATCTCATGGATTAGAAGACTGCAGTGGCCTATAAATGAGGAGATCCAGGGAAAGGGCCTGCCTTCTCTTTCCTTGTTTACAGTCAAGCACAACAAAAGGCAGCCACTGAGCTTAAGATCCCCAAAGCATGCTGGGAAGTTAGTGGGTGTGGCAAAAGGCGGGACTATAAGGTCAGAGGGGATAGCGATAGGCCTGGTGCACATGGATAAGTAATTGTGAAACTTTATTTTTGCTGGTACAATCTTCTGGGTTGCTCAGTCAGAGCTAGAAGGTCTATGATGGTTTTCCCATCTCAGTATCATTTATGTAAATTAACCTAAAGAAAGAGGAAGCAGATGAGTCTTCTCATTGGCTGATTTGTGTGAACTAAGCACTTTTAGCAACTTTGATCTTTTTGTTTGTTTGGCTTTTGGTCTTTTTGTCTTTACCTACTCCCTTGCAAGGAAAGCTATCTGTGCCCCAAGGTCATTTAGAAAAGCTCCTGAAAGCTATTAATAGAAAGCAGATTTAAACCTAGGCTCTAAAAGGCTTAGCTTTATGTACTACAGTTCTACCCTTTAGAAAAAAATAAAAGGACAAAAAAAAAAAAATAGTACATCATACAGATTATTGGCAATGTCGTCACAAGTATGCAGCTGGGTACAGAATTAGTATGTTTCCTGAGCCAGAGAATACTAAAAGCTAGTAAGTGAATCCTGCCATTTGATTAAATACTCTGCAAAAACAAAAGACAAACAACCTTTGTGTTGCCAGGGCCGGAACATAATCCCTAGAGCCAATAACACATGTTCAAATCCCAGCACCAGAGCTGCCTTTGACAAAAGAATGCGCTCTTCTCTGCTCTTACCAACCTGTGATTCTCAAACTCAGTCTTTTGGAGGTCCTCCAGACAAGGGTGCTCAAATACAGGAGGAAGGAGTGGAGGTGAACAGAGTTAAGGTTTAAGGTCTGAAGTGTGTTTGTAAGAAGCATGGCTAAAACCGTGGAATTTGACTCAAGAGTTAAGCTTCTGCTTGGGAGCAAGGAGAAACTGAAAGCGAACCATCTCTTCCCAACAGCCGTTCCTCTGACCGTTCTCTCTCTCTCTCTCTCTCTCCCTCCCCCTCTCTCTCTCTCTCTCTCTCTCTCTCTCTCTGGTTTTTTTTTTATCTGTTTACATTTCAAATGCTATTCCCCTTCTCAGTTTCCCCTCCACAAGCCCTCTATCCCATCCCCCTCCCCCTGCCTCTATGAGGGTGCTCCCCCACCCACCCACCCACTCCCGCCTCACTGCCCTGGCATTCCCCTATACTGGGGCATCGAGCCTCCTCAGGACCAAGGGCCTCTCCTCCCGCTGATACCGATAAGGCCATACTCTGCTACATATGCGGCTGGAGCCACGGGTCCCTCCATGGAGGAGCTGAAGGGGTTTGCAATGCCATAGGAAGAACAACATCAACCAAGCAGACCCCCCTTGTCTCTGAGTCACACACAGCACCACTTGCACGGGTCCTGTGGGGCACAAGCGTCCACAGGGTAGATGCTGGGAAAAGAAATCTAGTTACCATGTGGTCCCCAGTTCTATTGCCCTTACTGAGGAAAGCTGGCTTGCTGTCTTGAGGCAAGTAGCTCCATCCTTCTGATAAGCTTTTGTGTTCGTTAAAACAGCATTTTCTGTTTAGAATTCAGCATTCCTGGATTTTCATTTTTCAGGGGATGAAAGGCTTCCCCAGACTTCTCGTCACCTGGATTGATGCTTAGGAAATTCTCAGTGCTAGGGACCATTTTCACTCCCATTTGACCACCATGCTCATTAGACATGAGATGGTCCCTAAAGATGTTTATTTTATGAATGGGAGTCAACATGAACACTCTTCCACTTCTGTGGCCAGAGACCAAAATGCCCAGAAAGATGGAGGTTTCAGTTCCCAGAGACTCTGCCTCTGGTTATTCCCACAGATTTAGCAAAGAGACTTAGCTTTGCTAGATTGTTTAGAGCACAGTTAAATGAAGTGGCTAACGTGCTTGAGGATTTCCTGCAGCTACTCCCAGGCCTACCATCCTTCAGTCATACTCATTTCAAGGCTCTCGTTCCAATCTCGGTACAATTAAACGTTCTTCTCATTCAGTCGCCAGTTCCTTGAGTTCTCCGTAACTTCTTAGTGCAACTTTGTCTGCTGTCTTCAGGTTTCTCTCCATCCAGCTTGTGAAGGAAGACTGATCAGCTCTTTTGTAATGCTCATACAATCTTCTGTGCCCTTTCTTAGCTGCTGCTGCTTCTTCTGCTTCTTCTGCTGCTTCTTCTGCTTCTTCCTCTTCTTCTGCTTCTTCCTCCTCCTCCTCCTCCTCCTCTTCTTTTTCTTCTTCTTCTCCTCCTTCTTCTCCTTCTTTCCTTCTCCTCTCCTTCTTCTTCTTCTTCTTCTTCTTCTTCTTCTTCTTCTTCTTCTTCTCCTCCTCCTCCTCCTCCTCCTCCTCCTCCTCCTCCTTCTTCTCCTTCTTTCCTTCTCCTCTCCTTCTTCTTCTTCTCCCTCTCCTCCTCCTTCATCACCACCACCACCACCACCACCACCACCATCACCATCATAATCTACCAAAAGTATTTGGCATGTTAAGAGTCTTCGTTAAACCTGCCACATCTACGCTTCGTCTCAGTTTCTCAATCCACTGTTAAGTCTCATGGCCCCTCTATACTAAGCGGCACATTCTTCTTCTTCCTTTTTTTTTTCTTCTTTTCTTTTTAAAAAATCATTTGTGTATTTATTTATTTATTTATTTATTTATTTATTTATTTATTTATTTACACTCCAGATTTTATTACCTGCCCAGTCCACCCTCTGACTGTCCCACATCCCATACCTTCTCCCCACCCTCCTGTCTCCACAAGGATGTCCCCACCACCCACCACCCACTCCACCAGACCTCTAAACTCCCTGGAGTCTCCAGTCTCTTGAGGGTTAGGTGTATCATCTCTGACTGAACCCAGACCCTGCAGTCCTCTGCTGTATATGTGTTGGGGGCCTCATATCAGCTGGTGTGTGCTGCCTGGTTGGTGGTCCAGTGTCTGAGAGATCTCAGGGGTCCAGGTTAGTTGAGACTGTTGGTCCTCCCACAGGGTCGCCCTCCTCCTCAACTTCTTCCAGCTTTTTCCTAATTCAACCGCAGGGATCAGTAGCTTCTGTCCATGGTTGGGTGCAAATATCTGCATCTGACTCTTTCAGCTGCTTGTTGGGTCTTCCGGAGGGCAGTCCCGTGAGGTCCCTTTTTATGAGTGCTCCATAGCCTCAGTAATAGTGTCAGGCCTTGGGACCTCCCCTTGAGCTGGATCCCACTTTGAGTCTGTCACTAGACCTTCTTTTCCTCAAGCTCCTCTCCATTTCCATCCCTGCAGTTCTTTCAGACAGGAACAATTGTGGGTCAGAGTTTTGACTGTGGGATGGCAACCCCATCCCTCACTTGATGCCCTGTCTTTCTGCTGGAGGTGGCTCTACAAGTTCCCTCTCCCCACTATAGGGCATTTCATCTAAGGTTCCTCCCTTTGAGTCCTGAGAGTCTCTCACCTCCCAGGTCTCTGGTACATTCTGGAGGGTCCCCCCAACCTCCTACCTCATGAGGTTGTCTGTTTCCATTATTTCTTCTGGCCCTCAGGGCTTCAGTCCTTTTCCCACACCTCTTCCCCCCTATCCACTTTCCCATCCAGGTCCCTCCCTCCCTTCCCCCTTGTGGTTGCTATCTTTTCCCTCCCAAGTGGGACTGAGGTGTCCTTACTTCAGCTTGCTGACCTTTTTGAGTTCTGTGGACTGTAGCTTGGGTATTCTGTACTCTTTTTTTTTTTTTTTTTTTTTTTTTTTTTTTTTTTTTTTTTTTTTTTGGCTAATGTCCACTTATTAGTGAGTACATACCATGCATGTCCTTTTGGGTCTGAGTTACCTCACTCAGGATGCTATTTTCTAGTTCCAACCATTTGCCTGCAAAACTCAGGATGCTTAATAGCTGAGTAGTATTCCATTTGGTAAATAAACCACATTTTTTGTATGCATTCTTCTGTTGTGAGACATCTGGGTTGTTTCCAGCTTCTGGCTATCACAAACAAGGCCTCTATGATATGGGTATATTCCCAAGAGGGGTATAGCTGGGTCTTCAGGTAGATCTATTTCCAATTTTCTGAGGAACCTCCAGATTGATTTCCAGAGTGGTTGTACCAGTTTGCAATCCCACCAGCAATGGAGGAGTGTTCCTCTTTCTCCACATCCTCACAAACATGTGTTATCACCTGAGGCTTTGATCTTAGCCATTCTGATTGGTGTGAGGCTTTCAGAAGTCTCTTCTAGCCAGGAATGATGCTTCCTGGGTTCACCACATAGCTACTTAGAAACTTTTTTTTTTTTACATTTCTAACTACTACTGTTTCTTCCTCCTCCTCTCTTCTTCCCTCTCTCTGTCTCTCTCTGTCTGTCTGTCTCTCTCTGTCTCTGTCTCTCTCTCTTTCACTCTCTCTCTCTCTCTCTGCAGAGAGCTTTATTTTCCAGTAAAGTGATTGCAGCAAAACCATTTTCATAATGAAAGTGCCTAAAATTGAAAGCACAGCAGCTCATTTCTGGATCTATCTCATTAACATAAAAATGATCACAGGTCTTTCACCAAAATAAAAAAGATCATGGCATTTCTCGGTTTCCGTATCACTGCCGACCCAGATCCATTCTGATTTACAAGCTTCACTGCAGACATAACCGTTGGGCCAGATGTTGTATGGAAGACCACCAAGTCAGTCTGACTGGATTGCTCACTCTCCTTCATTTGAAACCACACAGTGAAACGCGAATGGCTAAGCACTTCAAAAGGTCTGACAACACAGCACTAATTGATGAATGGAAACCCCTTTCCTCGGATACTATGTAGCTTGAAAATATAAGCTAATCTTCCATAATCTCCGATATTCTGAAAGGCATTGGCAGGTCACCTGCACTTTACAAGCAACTCTCTGTCGTGTCATATCCAGTTACATATCTGAAGAGGCAGAAACACAGTACTATGAGATTATTAGCAGGATTTTTTTTTTAAAATGTTTTTGAATCTATTTCTTAGGAATTTTTGGAAAGTGGGCATTAGAATTTTCTAACTATCGCATCAAATGTCCCTTGTAAGGGACAGTCTGTGATCCCTCTTCTTAAACCTCCCTCGTTGTTGTTCTGCAGATCAGTTGCCATCAATATTCTCATCCGCCTTGCCTAATGGTGCACTCTTTATAGGAGGAAAGGGATTTTGTATGTCATATTTATGGATCTGTTGCCAGTGTCTGGCATAAAACCATCACTCACAAAACAGCAGTCCCCAAACCGACGAATGAGGAGGTTCTCTGGAATCCTGTCTTGTGCGAAGTCTCGCACATTCACCAGTTGTGAGGAGAAGTACGTGAGTCTCTCTGCCAGAACCGTACCTTGATCTTTAAATTATCAGGGATTATTGTAAGTGTGATGCACCAGGTGAAACAAAAGCTATTCCTTGGCATTTCCCAGAGGATGCCTGCAAGCTTTAACTAACGACTGTCAGCTACGTGGCACAGTGCAGTCAGGAAAGGGTGGCACACTGTGTCATGGAAAGTTCAAGACCTCTGACAGAGCTTTGACCTCCATCCTTGCTATGGGATGCTGAGAAACCACTCATTTCTCTAAGCCTCAATTGTATCTCTACCAAATGAATTTTCTGTTGCATGATTAGTATATCTTGAAATGATTAAATATTTTAAAAGTTTGCAAAACATCTGAACACCTGAAAAGCTCTCTGTAGTTCTCTCTATGTACGTATTGCTTCTCAAAAGAAAGTTCAAAATGATCAAAACTGGCCGAGGAGAGCTCAGTCAGCAAAGGGTTTGCCTTGAAAACAGGAGAACCTGAGTTTGATCTCCAGTTCTGGGAAGGTGGGGACAGGCAGATCCCTGGGGCCTGCCTGCCAGCCAGCCAGCTCAGCCTGCTTGGTGAGTTACAGGCCAGTCAGAGAGCTTGTCCCAGAAAACAAGGCCAATGGAAGGCACTGAAGGTATTAGATTTTGGTCCTTTGTACACATACACGGGTGCGGGCACGCGGGTGCGGGCACGCGGGTGCGGGTACGGGTGCAGGCACGCACGCATGCACGTGCGCGCGCGCGCGCACACACACACACACACACACACACACGACAGAGGAATGCATATATACAATGATCAAAGATATTTAAGAAAGGACAGGGCAGGAGAGGCTGAGATCACAGTCCATTCAAGTGGTGGTTACAGTAGAAAGACAACCTGGGTTCACTCCAACCCTGACAGGGCCCCCATCAAAATGATATTAGTCCCTTTCAGAGCATGGAGCAGACAATGCCTAGAACATAGTTATAAGCATCTCTGTCCATGAGAAGAAAAAGAGAAGAGATGGATTTGCTGAGAAAGGCAACTGACAAGAAGGAAGGGATGATGGCAGAATTCTTCCTCTCATGGATTTGTTCTTTGGGAATGTTTATTGGAGCAACAGCCCCAGTTTTTATATCCCCAGTCATTTCTAGGAAAAACTGTGATACCGACTTGGAATCCAGTAAGAAGGCGTTTTCCTTCTCTCGAAATATAAATAAGATGAAGCTCTAGACTGAAGATGAATCTTCTGTTTTTCTAATTACCTGTCGATATCAATGGCTTTGCCAAATAAATCAGGAACAAAAACAAATGTTTTGTTTTGTTTTGTTTTTGTTTTTGTTTTTGTTTTAAACCAATGTGCAGTGTTTTTCTCTTACTTTAAGTTATCATTTTTCAAATGGGCCAGAATTGCTGTCCTGGAAGACATTGGGAAACAGATTAAATTCTTTTTTTGTTTGTTTGGTTTTTTTTTTTTTTTTTTTTTTTGGTTTTTTGAGACAGGGTTTCTCTGTGTAGCCCTGGCTGCCCTGGAACTCACTCTGTAGACCAGGCTGGTCTCGAACTCAGAAATCCGCCTATCTGAAGGAGTAAAATATAAATTTATTAGATGTCATAACTTTTTAAAATGTCATATCATCGTTTTACCTTTTGAAAGAGTTGGTACACAAGTGAGTTCATCCAGCCATACAAAGCAGGGTTTATTTTGTCATGAACTTTGTGGTGTTTTATACAATCAAGGAGGAATAACTGGGCACAGGAGGGCCGTTCTCATGACCAACTGTTGAGAGGTTTCAGGGTTACAGATCTAATGGAAAAGACACAAGTTTCGAGGTGGGATAAAGTGGGAACCACAATCAACAATAAGAAAAAGAAGCCCTTTCCTCCCCCACCCCCACTAACATGAGAGTGAAGCCCACGTTTGAGGTGATTGGTGATTAACCTTGTGTGCAGAACTAGATAAGAGAAAAGCGTCAGGAATCTCAGCACTAGCGTCTCTACATCCATGCTGCACCGCACAGAATATGTAATTTATTACGTTTCATTGACTATACTAAGAATAAAACATGAAGAACATTCTGGAGCAATCCATAAAGATAAATGTGCTGTGAGAAAAATATCTCTAGTACATGAGAATTATGAATTTAATCTAACACTGACAAACAGTATCATTAAATAAGGCCAGGCATAACATTTTCTAAACATATGAACTCCCGGTTAAGATGCAGAATGCCCTCCTAAAAATGTTCTGTACCATGGAAATTAGCTAATAGGTTCTTCAACAGGAGGAACTTGCTACCTTTCTGAGACTACAGCATCAGACATTTCAGAATGATATTTGGCAGGTGGCTGTTTGATAGCTCCTGAGCTGACTCTGTCCTCTTACATAATAGGACAAGACGATGCTGAAGACAGGAAGCTTACACCCTGAGTTCTGTGTTACCACTCAGGGGCAGCTCTTTGTCTCCTGGCCGCTGAGGCTGAACGAAACCATCTGTTTCTAGAGAAACTTGCCAATAAAACCTCTAAGATGTATTAGCATTTTCAGGACCCTGGAGAACCATTCCAACTGCCTTCAAGTAAGAGTACTACTAGCTATAGGTTCTGCTATCATTTTAACGTTTCCAAATGCAACAAAAACACAGCTATTTGACTCATGTTCAAACAGTGGCTCTCAAAACTATGGTTCACTACCCCTTTGGGGTCAAAAGACCTTTGCACAGGGGCAGCGTATCAGATCTCCCGCATATCAGATCTTTACATTATGATTCACAATAGTAGCAAAATTATGGTTATTAAATAGCAATGAAAATAATTTTACGGCTGGGGTTCACTACTACATAAAGAACCGTATTAAAGGGTCACAGCATCAGGAAGATTGGGAACCACTGTGTTAGAATAAGAAATGTGATCCTTACAACATTCACAGGTCTCATTACCCCAGAGGAATATGGATCTCCATATTTCCACAGTGTGAACAACATCCTGGTAGTGTAGGAGTACTGAAGAAACACCTCACTGTGGATGGTCTGCCCTTGATCTTAGCCAAAAGGCCGAGGAGCGAGTACTGTGAATGGTCTGAATATGGGAATATCAATAGCAACCTACCTCAAGATATCCTCTACACACACACACACACACACACACACACACACACACACACACACACACACACACACATTTTGAATGACATGAACCACAGAAGGGTCCTATGGGTCAAGTATCTATTATATTTGGCATCTGAAAGAGTGTACATTCTGCCAGTCCTAAGTAAAACTGTTAGACTTTCCTTATACTGTATGAATTGCACTTCATTTTCCAACACTAACACTTGGGAAGATAGCCGTGTACTTTCGGGATGTGAGTCAGGCTTTCTCTGAGGAGTGCAGATATTTAAAAAATGGTTCTTTCCTTCCGAGACATGTGGCATGATGTAATATTTAAGTGCCATGAGCAAACTGGTAGCCAGAAATAAAATGTTCATTCTTATACCCCACAGAAAGTCTAAACGAGCAAACCAAAAACCACCACCAAAAGCAAAGCAAAACAAACAAACAAAAAAGGAAACACTTCTGATAACATACATTTTAGCACCTATTTATTTCACAGGAAATCCTAACCCTGACTAAAACATTACATGTACCCACTGTGGAAGCTTAGGGACAGTGACCTGACTATCTACTAAGATCAACCAGATCTGCTTCTGAATATCTACTTTTACCAAGCGCCATATCAGGATTAGAAAGTCAGTCTTTTTTCTTTTCCTTGTCTCTAAGCAAATCCCCCCAAAAAATAACAAAAGAGAGGTCATGTGATATTCAAATTCTACCAGAAGAGAAATGGGCTTCATTCTGTAAGCATGTATACCTATCTATTCACGTTAGTGTGTGTGTGTGTGTGTGTGTGTGTGTGTGTGTGTGTGTGTGTGTGTGTGTAAGCCCCAGAAGTTGACTTCAGGAGTCTTCTACTATCACCCCAGCCCCCGTATCTCACTGAACTCAGAGCTCACTGATTGGCTGGGCTGGCTAGCCAGAGAGATCCCAGGATCCTCTTGTCTGTACTCCCCTCCTCCCATGCTAACATTACAGATGTATAATGACATACTAAGCTTTTACATGACATCTGGACACCTAAACTCAAGCTTTAATGGTGGTCCAGCTGTCATTTTACCAACAGAACCATCGTCCCAGGTTCCTAGTCTCCTCCTCCTCCTCTTCCTCCTCCTCCTCCTATTCCTCCTCCTCTTCCTCCTCCTCCTTCCTCCCCTTTCTTTTCTCTCAATATCATGGAAGTAAGAAGACAAACAAATTCTCTCAAACAAATGAAGTGTTGGTTTGTCTGTCTATCTGTCTGTCTGTTCAGCATGCTAAGATTGCATTGAAATTCCAAATGCAGTCTTAAGGATGAGTACATTGCGCCAACCAGTTGACTTCTTAGAGTCAGTAAACCAAGACTGAATTTCTCCCTTCTATCAGAAGATTACTGTCGGTCAGGCACCGACTAGAATGCTTCTTAACTAAAAGTCTCAGTAAATGGCCCCCGTCATTATCGTACAAACTGTGTAGGTACAAACAGGGAAGGCTGTAAACCACTCTCGCGCGACTAAACACAGGCATTGGTCCATATCCAGTAGAAAGCATGCTGTCAGCATGATTTATTTCTATTACAGGGGGCTCTGTCATCTCTCCCAGGACATTGGCATCAGGTATTTTCCTCCTCCCAGTATTTCTCGTTCATGAGCTCGAGTCATTGTTTTATCTTCAAGGTCAGAACACACGCTTTTGTTTTAAAACACCGCAGTGTACTGTAGTCTGTTTTATCCTGCCAGCGTTTGTTTTAGAAACTTGGAAATAAGTGCGATTACTTTCCTCTGCTTGACCCTATGACTTCTGAGCATTTTCTTAACGTGTGCTCTTTAATAGTCTTGGCATGGTCTCGTTTATCCACGCCATTGAGTTTCTAAGCTTTGCCTTCAGTCTTACACCCCCTTCTTTATATTACTACTGTCTCGGGTTTGAAGACATAGGCTTGGTTTATTGTGGTTCCCAGTTGCACTTGGAACACAGATTTATGTCTTTCTACATTCTTTGTGATTTTGCATCTTTTCAATTCCTCTTATAATGTGTATAATTTTTTACATTGTGGTTTATTTATTGAAAAATGTTCATTCTGAGCAGGATGATAGGTGAGTCAGGGAAGTCCTTGCCTTGCAAGCAGGAGGACCTCAAGTCCATGAACCCGCAACAAAAGATGGTAACATGTGGTAACATGCCCTCATAATCTGGAACAGGGGAGGAAGAGGCAAGCACATACCTGGGGCTCAGTAGCAAGCCAATCCATCCTCTTTGGAGAGTTCCAGGTCTGAGAGACAAAAAAAATGGGGGGGAGGGGCAGTCGCTAAAAAAACAATACTCAAGGATACTCAATGGCATTTATCCATCCATGAACACACACACACACACACACGCACGCACACGCACACATATACACATACAAATGCGACATATAAAAAGACAGCAGAAAGAAATAGGGACATTTTTTGAAACATCAGCCTTAAAAAGTAAGTCAAGCAGTGGTCCTTTTTAGTCATATGTAAAATGATGGTATACATATGTTAATAAAGATTTGAGGGTTAGCAGTGGTTCTCTTTTTGATTATTCAAAATAATTGCCTATTCCAAAGTCATTCAAGTAAACTCAGAATAGAACTCTGATAAAAAATGGGAATGTCAGTTTCCAATCTGAATGAAATAATAGTAAATACAGAGGGTACATAATGTTTGCTTTAGAAAACTGACAATTAGTAAGAAGAGGTTTCCTTGATATTCTCTATCCTCTTTCTTCTTTTAATATACTGCTAGCCTAAGTATACTAACGAATTTTTAGTAATTTGTATAAACAGGTGGCAAGAAAAACCTTGCATTAGTTTAAAAACTAAATTACGTTTAATTCTATTTAAATAATGGAAGCATTAATTTCATAATAACTAAACTCTCAATGACCAAGCAATTCTCTATGGAAGCCTTTCAGGTTTCTTAGAAGAGCCGAATGTGCGTTCTTGTGATTTGCTACATGAGTAAGCATCTCACATCTGAACCAGGAAGGCAGCCATAAATTACAGGTGAAGGTCAGGATTGGCTGAGCTATTACTATCAACAGTTTTCCTGTCACTCTAGCAAAGAAGACAATGACTAACTCCATGGCCACTATAGTTCCTGTCTGCTCCTACCAAGTGGGTAAGACAACCAGAAGAATAACAGTTGCAGGCCGCCAACTTCCGGGTTGAGGAAATGCTTTCTGTCTGCTCACTCTGTCAGTAGCAAGTCACACGGAGAAACCTCCTCCTGGCCCCCACAGAGGAAAGAGAACCCCAGCATTAAGACAGCTGTCACTGACCTTTTCTGTTTCCCCGAGCTGGCGTCAGAATGGAATGAGAGTCAAGCCTTTCCGGGCCTTCCTACCCACCTGTGACTGAATGAGCCAAATAAATAGCAAGGAGACAGATGGCCCCACTGTTAATGAGAATCTCACAAGCCCATGATTCAGTGGAAAGGAAAATGTTGCCACCTTGGTGTTCACTACAAAGGTGTACCAACAGAACCCTCCAAGAGTTTACCTTCAAAATGACAACCAGTGTAACTCATGACTGGCCATTCTCAGAGGACCGCTCGGGTTTCAGGGTGTTCAAGACAGCCTTGCGTTTTTAACAGCCTTGCTTTGCTACGGCTCCTTGGACATCGGAATGCACTTCTCAAAATTCATTTCAAGCACCCCTAGTTTTTCTAGCCATACATTCCACAGTTGATACAATGATTCCAAACGATGAATCACTATGGTGAATCACATTTATAGGTGTTTTCTTTCTACTGTCATTTGTATCTCTAATTACCTGTCTGATGAGACCCTATGCTATAGCCCTGCATCTGCTCACCCATGTGTGTACTTCATGGATCCTTTTCAACTACCAGACCATATGAATGGCACTCCCTGGCTCCCATTTCTATCTTTTTTTTTTTTTTCTTGGCAGCTTGACCTCAATTCCTTTCTTCTCCTCATTTACAGCATAGCTATGCTGCAATTCTGGCCAGCATCCATAGCACAACATTTTCTTCCGGCTGTAGCTAAATCGAACCCTGCAGCTGTTTTAATATGGCACCGGTGGTTAATTTGGGGCGCAATGCTGCACATTCTAAGTGACAGTAATGTCCGGTGCTGGTGCAATATTATGCAAGATTTAAGATAGATGAAAACCTTTCAGCTCACTAAAAACTGGGGGACTGAGTGTGTGTGCTCTCGGCATGAGCTGCAATAAACAGGGCCTCGTGTGGAGAAATTCCAAGAGCCTCCAGCCACGTAGGCAGTAAGAACACTATTGATCACTCCTGGCTGCAGTGTCCTGTAATGCTAACCGCTTTCTTGCTCCTGAAGTGGCATCAGAAGAACAAAAGGAAGATGAAATCCACCTGAATATACCCAGTGTTGTCTGTTGGTCTCAGCAATGCATTCAATTTCTTCTAAATGGCGTGATTGCTCTTGGTCACTTTTGACAGTTTGAGGACAGCTCTTTCTATGTTAATGGAGGGGGGCAAGGGGCTGCATGCACACTGTTTTAAAATAGATGGGAACTCATTGAGAAAGACTAAACCCTCCAGGGTACTGGGGATACACTTCTCTTCCATGATCCCTGAGAACATAGCTGGATGCAAAGCCTGGCTCGGTTTATATACAAGTCACCTCAGTTTTTAAGGGTACTGTATAAACAAAATTTAGCAGGGGCTGGCAAAGACACATGAAATGTTGTCTTAGGGATACAAGAGTTAGGCTCTGAATCTTAAAAGGGCAAAATAGGAAAATAAAAGTTCACCTTGTGAGGTTATAGGGGAAAAAAGCAGAATGAGAGAGATCGATGAGAAGACGGACAGATGGAATAAGACGGGCTGAGGGAGGAAGGAAGGGGTGAGAGAAGAGGGAGGGAGCACATAGAGTAAAATGTCAAGTGACTGGTATAAATGGAGGCCTGCTGCCCTGGGAAGATGTTCTGAGGACATCAGGGACGTGAGGAAGAAGCTAACGTCCTTCAGCTGACCTGAATGGGAGCAGAGACAGAGGAAAAGCATAAGACCCCAGGGAGACAATGCAAGCTGCAGCTCAAACAGCCTGTCTGCAAAGAACTGGAGTCTTCAGCTCCGACTGCGCCCTTGGCTCAGGCAGAGCTAAAGGAAGTGAGCTAATGAGAACAAGGACCTGGTGCCTGGAGCAGGCAACTGCAGAGTTCACCAGTCAGGCCTGGCTTTTTCATTTCATAAATCAATTACAACATGTTATATTGATTTCACCAGGCCAGCATGACTTAAAAAGTTAATGAGCAAAATATTTTTTGTTGTTGTTATTTTTCACAACACTGCAGTGTCTACGGATTAGCACATTCTGCAGTAAGATAAATAGATGCTCTGGCTGCCTCAGACTCCATTCCAACCCAAGCGCCTTCTGAGATCCTTAGCTCTGTACCAGAAAAAAGTCTGGACCTGGCATGGTACCCTGGCGCATCATGCCAATGAAATCTCTTCCTGGTGACTGAACCAGAGGCATCCCTGGCTAATGTACTGTGTTTAGGCTCCAGTGGCTTTGCTACAGGCCCTTCCAGATGGAAGCAGGGGAAGAGAGGAGGGAGACATAGTATGTGGTAGAGCTGCATCTGTGAGGGTGGTTCGTGATGAGTGTGCTATAGCTCTCTTCTGAGCTGCACTTAACATTTATTTTAGACAGTTCCAATAGTAAGAAAATGCTAAGGGTTCTGTTCTGCCAACCAAGCTCTGGCCCAAAGCAGAAACAACAGGAAAGCATCTCAAATAGAGGAGCGCATGGGTAGGTAAGCGTGACCTACGGCGAGTAATTCTGAGCTTCCGGTTTTCAGGGGACACTGCAGAGGGGGAAATAAGGGTGAGTGGATAATACTAGAGCAGTAATATAGAATAAAGTATGGGTCACGTTTTAATTTAGAAATGTCCACAGCAGCATAATACAAGGTAACAATAAAAGACCCCTGTATTGATTGACTTGTTTTAAGTAATGAGTGGGAGACTCCATCTCATGATAGATGGAAGCAGTGAAGTTCTCTTGTCTCTGAAAACTCTAGAAAAATACTGCATCTATAGAATCCTTCTATTTGTTTTCTTGTGGTTTTGTTGTTGTTCGATTGATTTTGAGTTTTCCCATCAGAAATGCAGGACCCTTCCCTCGGCGACAGTAAATACGAGCAATTTTTACCTTTGTGGTCCTTATCTTGTCCCAAAACTGTCTTGGACACATCAAGAAAGTGTTTCACTTTCCTTTCTTAAAACACCTCTGGGTTGACTGTTGGCTGGGTTTTAATTAGCTTTCCTTTATTGATAAGCACAGTCTCTCCACATTCCATTCACATGCCCGAGAGTGCTAAACGAATGTTTTCTGTCTCTCAGGCCTCTCAAGATGTAATTTGGAAGCGGAACCTATGCCCTCTAGAAAAATGGAATTTTAATTTCCAGAGGACAAAGTGTATGATGGGAACAGTGATGCCTTTGCACGTCCCATCTTCCTAGTAGCCCCGCTCGCTCTGGACCCCTACAGCTGACATGTAGCCCAGGACACACACATCCAGGAACAAGGGCTCCTCAGAGGCCACAATGTTTTCATATAAACAGATAGGAGAGATAGGCTTACCTTGTCTTCAAATGGTCCATCAGGAAATAGAGTGAGGTAAAGAGAAAAGATAAAGAAGGACCTGGTTCTTCAAACCCAAAGTGTGTACCAGCAACAAAGGCTGTGAAAGAGAAGCAACTCCAGCCACGGTCTTATCTAAAAAACCGTAAATCCTTAGGGACACCATGGTAATACCCAGGAAAGATAGCTCCAATGGGTCTGAATTTTCTAAAGAAGAAAAAGAGTCATCTCACTGCGCTTGAACACACAGCTGCCTAAGATACAAAGGGAAGCAAAGCCTAGCATGATTTAATGTATGCCATCCAGATTTTACTTTCTACCCCTTCACTTGCTAATAAGCTAATATTTAATCTTTTAAGTGTTTCTGGTAAACAATGAAAAGTCTGACAGTAAACTAGCCCTGTTGAAATCTTACTGTGAAGGTTGGCTTCCTGAAAAACAAAACAAAACAAAACAAAACAAAACAAAATAAAATAAAAACCATTGTCATGCACAGCTGTATAATAATAAAGATTAAAAGTAATGGTGAATGCTTGGGTGTTTCCTGTGAGCTAGGCTCCATGCAATGTCTCTGAATGCCTCATTTCCTTTGATTCCTACAGAAGTTCTATGGTAGACATTGTTATACCTTGTTTCATAGAAGGCAGTGACGAAGCTCAGATAGGCTTTCTACCTCCCTAGTGCCACCTACTCCATAGTAACTTTGTCCTAACTATTTTCACTGGAGACTGTGTCCTTAAGCACTCATTCCATCAATAGACATTCACTGCACAGGTAAAATACGCCAGGCGCTACCCCAGATGCCATGGACCACCGAGTCCACTCACTACATCAAGACAAAGTATGTACCAGAAGTAAAGATATTCTCAGGAACAACATTCTTTTCAGAATGCAATTTCACTAATCACCAGTTTAGAGAACCCAGGAGGGAATGCAACCAGCTTGGCAAAGGGAGCTCCATGGATAGAAAATAGCATTTGGAATATGTGAATGAAACAAACGGAAGCAAAAAAGGAAAGGCCGGGGAGGAACAAGCTGAGGGGTTACTGTCTTCTGCTAACAAAGAGGCAGGTGAAATCGACCAAACATAAAGATAAAAAGAAAAGTAATTATAGGGGAAGTTGAGAGATCAACATGCACATACAATCTAATAAAAATAGATTTTAAAGGTAAACTGATACACATTCTAGATTTCCAAATTACTTCTCACAGAGTTGACAGTTCATTTTAAAAGTCACTAGTGTGAGTAGCAAAGATGACTTATAGGGGTCTTGCCCTATTAATTATTCTCATCTTTCCTGCCTATTTGCCTGTTGTGCCATTTCAATGACTCAAGCAAATGTGCTAGGAACAGAGGAAAATGAAAAGGTAAACAATTTATTTTTAGCAATGTTCTCTGTGCTTCTCCGGGAATTTACAAACAGGGTTAGGGAAGGCTACCACACACAACATGTTACTTTTACTGGTCTATTTTTCTTGTGTCTTTTTTAAAGCACCACAGAGACATTAGTTGGGAGGATATTCACATAAGCTTGTGTCTAAACTGCACTTCCTACAGCCTCTCCTAGTTAACTGCCATTGGACCAAAATCTTGTTTGTATAAACACATAGGGCCCATCTCTCTCTTGTCTTAGACATTTCTCCCCTCAATATTTCCCTCAGGTATGCCTTTTTCAAAGCTCATATTATCTATTAGTTCGTCAGCAAGGCCCTTCTTAACCACCTTTATCCATTTTGGGTGCACAGGAAATAAATGGTTGACTTATGCTATTTAAGAAGGGTTGTGGTCATCATCAGAAAGGTTAAAGCAGTCACATGGTACTCTGTTATCACAGGGCCAAAGAGTAATTAGACTTCTAAAAGATGGGAGAGTAAGGAGAAAGAAGCCCCTCAAGCTCAGTGTGGAAGCACAGACTCTCCCAATAGAAACAAGCCTTTCTTTAAAAGAAATCTCTGCCAGTTAGTGGGGATATGGCTGGGCGAGATCCAGGGTAATATATTCCCAGCCCTCAACCTTTTCCGGTTCTTAACCGTTCTGTAGATGGGTTTCCATAGCCAAATACAACCAGAGAGCAGATGATAAGTGTACTCGCTAACATTCTGCGTAGGTGTCAGCCTTCTGAAACGTAATCACGATGGAGAAGGTGGAACAAAGCAGATCATGATTCAGGACCATAGGATACACATTCTGATCTGCTTCCTTTGCACTCCCTGCCTCATCACCCTTGGGTCCTTTCAAGGCTCTTACCACTCTCATGATTTCTTTTTAATTTGTATATCTGTGTCATTAATGACGAGATCTGGATTTGTCTGTACTGTTCATTAGTATGTCTCCAAGGCCTAATCAATGTCTGCATACATTAGGTCCTTAATAAGCACTTAACGAATTAATTAGGTAAGAAGAGTTCTATCAGTTAAGAAGACTACTTTGAAAGACCTACTCAGCCTTGAGAAAATACTCTGTACTTTACAGAAGAGTGGTGTGGAATGATAGCTCATTTTATAAAAATAGGGATTTTACAACTACTCAGTCAAGTGGTCGTTCAACTTTTAAGGTGCAATTGCTATCAAGTTGATCCTGTTTATCCTAACTGCTCAGTGGAGATAGAGTTACCGCTTTCAGAGTTAGCATGTCAGCGAATGGCAGCCAAGTCACACATGACATTCCGACCTTTATCATTAATGTATTAATCCACTCACATTTATTGAACATATACCACGCAACATATAAGGCACCAACAAGAAAGCAGAGAACCAGAAAACCAAATTTATTACACCTTGAAGCATCTATTTGAATAAGTATCCAGGGTCATATAGTCAAAAAATATCTGAAGGAAACTAGAAGAAAACAATCAGCTGTTCAGTTGGTGGGGGCAGAAAGAAAAAGTGAAAAAAACTATCCCCCAGGGGTGTCCTGAATCATCAAAGATGACATGGAAGTACTAAATCTGAGTGGATTTTTATAAAAATATTTGAAAAAATCATTTGCAAAATCTCCTTTGTCAATCTCAGTACCTATCTTGGCAATAGGAAGTACTTTTTCCCTTTCCTGAATTGCCTAGATTTTTTAATCTACTCTACTTGAATGACCCTTATTAGCTGCTAGAGAAGAAGTGAAATATTTTTAGAGTAACACCAACCATTTGTATGTCTCTGTCCTCATATCTAGCCTAGCAGACCTCCTGGGGCATGACCGGGTTCTCAACTGTTATCTCGGGGCACCGTGAAGCTTTTATATGTTGTTGATATGTATCAAGCCCTTCTCTGAAATTTGGTGAAACAAGCGTCCTTGAAAGAGAATGGATGGAACAGAAAATAGCTGCTCTGAATTTTACTCCTTGATTCTATTTTGTATGCAACATCCATAGACTGGTAAAGGGACTTCATGTGCCTTTTATTCATGAGGGGAATCAACAAAGGACCACAATGTCATGCCATGGTTAGATGGCCATCTGTGTTATCAGATACAGATAACCTCGTACATATCCCAGCTAAAAACATCTATGCTCACTAGACAAAGGATGTGTACAGAAGATGTGTGTGGATTTGGAAAAGCTGTCCAACCTAACATGTGAATATCCTCATATCATAGTTTCATAGCATAAGACTACTCATTCGATCTTTCAAAGGATTTGCCTCTAGGTTTGGTGGTGAATTTCTTTAGAAAATGCAGTTCTGTGGCATAGATGGTTACTATATTCAGCTGTTGATGTGAGCCTATCCAAGAAACAGTCGAATTTCTTTGTTATGCACTAGAATAAGAAAAGAAATTACATCAATATTTTAATGATTCTAGGATTAAACACAATGCCTGATAATTAGTGCTCAGTCAGTATATGTTGAAACAAGTTTTTAAAAATTACATAAGAAAAACATTTCAATATCTTGGCTCTTGCATGCATTTTCATGAGCATGCATGTTATTCAAAGATACCTATAATTCCATATAAAACAATGACTGTAATAGTTTAATCTCAATAGGAGTGTGCTGAGAAAGTCATCTTAATTTCATGAATTTATATTTCAAGCTTGTGAGGAGATAAAACTAAGACACTATCAGATTCCCTGCCTCAGCACTGACTCTCACATGTGAATCAAGTCATGCCCTATTTCCCCAATAACCACAGCAAGCATCCCACACCCATGTCACTGTGGCCAGGCCAGAAAACTAAGGGGAGCTTTCAACCTATCACAGGTCTTCTCCCTGCCTGGAATAATATCCTTGTTCCCATTTCAATAGAGATGTAAACATGCCCAAACTATTTCAAAGACTGAAGAAATTTTAAACTATATAGCTATAGAATGCATTTTATCTGTAAGATTTCTAATCACCATTTTGTTCTGGAACTCATGAATACAGTGAGAATCATGGAAGAAATAAGTTATCTACTCATATCCAATGTCACGGTCGGTATTCACAATAACAGAAATAGGAGACTGGATGCTTCTCAAGACGACGTGAAATTAGAAGCAACGTGTGGACCAACCAGAGTCTGTTCCTCCATATTTCATTTTCAGATATGAATAATAAAACTAGCATTGAGCTTTCTGAAGCTCGCCCAGGGAATCAGAACTCACATCTATTGCCACATGGTAATATTAAGACAGGGAACTATGCAACCAGACTTTTCCAACATCAGTAACCCATTCCATGAAGAGAAACTTCACCATCCTTAAGGACATCTTAAAGACGTGGTCCAAGTGAAGTCTTCAGTTACTTCTTTGCAGCATCATTAACGTCTTAAAAATATATAACTTCAGGAAAACCAATGGCTTGTGCTGGGCACACAAATGCCTGCTAATGGCATAAATACCAGGGACATAAATCTGAGAGTCTTCCCAGTAGAAGAAGCCTTTAGAAAGTAACTTGTGGCCCAAGGAACTGATATTCTAAGAGACCTGTGGCAGGGAGTTTGCCCATGCACAGTAATTTAGTTTTGCAAGTCTTCAGATACTCTGGATTCAGATGTTATTATGTCAAGTATCTAAACTTGACTCTTTAAATCAGTATAATTTGAGGGAAGTTATGAGTCTTTTTGTGTGAAAGTTGGCACACTGCGCAGCAAGACATGATGTATTTTTTATCTTGTTTTGTTTGTAGTACTGGGGAAACCAGCATCTCATTCCTGGTGTGGGTCCTCGACCACTGGGTTGGGTAGGCAGCTGTTTTTGTTTTCTTTCTATTTAGTTTTGTCAATTTCTCAGTTGGTAGAACATGCTGTGATAACAGCCCACACTCCTCTTACTTTACAGCAGTCATGGTTTCCTATCCATCTATACGTATTCCTATTTTTTTTAAGTTGTGTAAAAGTACTTATTTAAATGCTGAGCATTCACAAATCCATTTCACAAACCCAGTGAAAGCAAGTATTTCCTCTGCTGTCAGGAATACTTGCCAGAACCCTAAGTTCACGAGCCCCATCACACCAAGTGTATTTTCTTATTTTTGCATGCAGTGGTATGGCAGTATTGGGTACTTCTGCAGCTCTGCCTGTTTCAAAGGAGAGAGAAGGCTGTGCCTTAGTCATTGCTGTAGGTGAGAAGCTTTTGCTCTTGCCCCCTTAGGGTTATCTTCAGTCTTGTTCTTTAATTAGGTAGCATCTCTGGTGGACTTGACCTAGCCCCCATGCTTCTGACTGCTGTCTCTCGTCCTGGTCAGCCCTTTCTGCTGCCTTAGAACTTGAGCTGTATTGTACCTGCATCTCATGGATGATCTCACTCTTGGCTCAAATATGACGACATCTCTAAACTGACTTTCACAATCCTACATCATTTCCTACATGTTTTATGACATTCTGGCCATATTGATTTTCTAAAAAGAATGTGTGTGTGTGTGTGTGTGTGTGTGTGTGTGTGTGTGTGTGTGTGTGTGTGTGTGTGTTGGAGAGAGAGAGAGACAGAGACAGCAACAGAGAGACAGATAATATATAAGGGCACCAGGACAAAAACAAGGTCCAGAAGTAGCCTCATTTTCAGGTTGATATTTGATACTGGCTGTCAGGTGGAAGCCCAGCAGGGATTACCCAATCAGGAGCATTCATTTGTTTCTCTGTCAGTTTTTCTGTGGAGATTTGGTCTTTGCACAGCAAAGAACCCAAGAAAAACGTCTAAGAAGTGCTCCAAAACTTCCAGAGACAGAGGAAGTAGATCTAAGGCACTCGGCTCGGCAGTCACTCTGAGGAGATTATTCCTCCTCACTTTATCAGTTCAAATAAGTCCCACAGAGGTTAGAGGGAACCTGCTGATGGCAGACAGGTAAAGTGACATTATTAAATGCAGATTGGAGGGCATTTAGTGTTGTAACCATCTTCGGAAATAAATAACATCCCGTTAGATTCGAGCGGGGAAACTTTTGCCCTTTCTACTGCGAGTCTTCAACATTATTTTGGCCTTTTGCCTCCTTCTGCCTATGGACCCATGCAATTTTGGTGTCAACATGCCTAGTTTCAACTGAATTTTCTTAAGATGGGAACTTGCATGAATTTCCAGAGAACGTTCAGTAGCTAACATTGTTTTCTTCGTTCTATGATATATAAATGGAAGTAAACCTCTCTAGTTGAACTTATTTTGGATTTTGTGGAAAAAGTAAACACATTTAATGGTTCAATATTTTAGTTAATAAACATAGCTTACTTCTCATGTTCAGCTATTGGTTCTTGAATGTTCTCCACTGAGATTTTGTGATTTCTTCCTATGAATTGTGGTTCCCTCATCTGATTACTGTAAACCACTTATTATGCTATCATTCTCGCTGTGTGAGACCAGCTGATTTCAGGGCAAATGTCCTCTGCTGTGCCTTCCCACATCAATAGTTATGTAAGCAGACACAGGAGGATGCAGGGTGTGTTGAACAGAGTGAACGGAGCAAAGCACACTAAACTTGCTTTCCCTTTGGAGGTCTACTTGTGCCTGAACAAACTATTTAAGTATTCATGTGGAAAGCCATCTTCATACATGTATAGAAAGGACTCTCAGTAAAAGACAGTCCAGTGGCCAAAAGGACAAGCATGACTAGCTATATCCATCATTATAAATAAAAGAAAGGAAAGAATTCTCTCCACTTCTATAAAAAGATTTTAGGTGCTTGAAATTAATTTTCTTGGTCCGAGTTAATCACATCTTTTACTAACAAATTTGTTGGTTAAATTTGTTTCTAAGTTGCTTTGCAAAGTGAAATAAATTAACCCACTTAATACATTGAATAAAGTTTGGTATGTGTTAAAAATCCATAAATATTCCTCCTTCGAGACCCTGGATCACCAAGTATCAATTACCAGTATCAATAATTTCCGATTCTTAAAAGTAGTAGAAATTCTTAAAAGACAAAAAAGCAGCTACAGTAACAGTACCGTAGAGTGATCTAAAAATTGTCTCAAGTAGTGAGTAGTGTGGGGAAACCTAAGGTTCACATTTCAGTTCTTTATTCCCAAGAAAAGTAGATTCTGACAGAGTGTCACACTCCATCAAAACTGCCATCAGAACCTTGGCTTGTCATTGAATGGAATTCCCAGACATTTCAGGTTCTGACACAGAGACAAATGAATAGTATAATGACGACTTAACTATAGTCAACACTCTATGGTGTACAACACAGGCCTTGATATAGCTAAGAATTATTGTACATAAGATTATTAAAAATACCAGTCCTCTTAGGAGTTCCAGACACTATATAAGTAATTTAAATTGCTGAATGTTATAGATTGAAATATAGAGCTAGAAGACCAGCATAGAGGAGTTAAGAGCAAGAACTCAGCTAATACTAAAGGAACCAAGATTGTACTGGTTCTCCACTGGGGTCAGTTACTCTTAATGCCATTTCTGTTTAAGTATCTCCAGGGTTTGCTTCTGCTCATACCAAGTGAATGATGATAACTTACCAGTATACTTCTAGCCTATGACCCACCTTTTCAAACCTCTTACTGCCTCATAGTTCAAGTAGTCACCAATTCCTACACAGCAATAGCTGCCCAGTTCAAGTCTTTGCATGCAGATGTGCCATTTTGAATCAGTTCTCCACATGGTCACCAAATGACCTCTTTAAAATGAAAGGTCGAAATATTTATCTATTTTTACCTTCTCAAATGGTGTCAAAACTTTTAATGAATACGCTTCAAGTCCCAGGATTCTTGCAAGTCCTCTATGAACTGGCTCTGGTCTATGTCACCAGATTTCTGCTCGAGTCTTGGCTCTCTCCTCTCATGCCAGCTATTCCTACTAGACTAGAGAGATGTAGACACACTAGTTCATGGCCATTTACTTTGCTCCATCATCTTGCGAGATCCTTGGCCCCTTAACTAATGCACACCTACTCAATCCCAAGACCACACTTGTGTATTTACTAACTCTACAAACTCCCATGCATTCTACATATAGAATTATATGTTCCCACCTTGGTGCTATAAATATGATAGATATGTATGTGTGTGTGTGTGTGTGTATGTGTGTGTAATTCTCATAATGATCTAAGGCATTATGCTCCAAGGTTTTTAATATTATGTAATTGCATCCTACAGGCTTATAAATTATTTTTATAATGTTCTACTACAGCTAAACTTTATTAATAAAGTTGCAAATGAATTCAATGTGCTTTCCTTTACCCACTAAATATTATTTTTTTTCTGTCTGAATACTCCTAAGATCTAGACTTTGTTTCATTTTTCTAGTCCCTAAAAATACTTCAGTGCAGATGTTGGTCATGTTGATTTTGATAGCTTCAAAGAGACTGATAGCATAGCTTCAGTAATCTATTTACTTAGACATTGTAATACAAATACAGATGTTATCCAACATAATGTTTAAAAAATTAAATGATACCGGACCAAAGGAATCATCTATTCACACAAAAAGTAAAAGAACAAACCTGCCCTTTATGATACTTTATCTCAAAGACAAACAGGTCACCATGTATCAATCATTGGTAAACTTATCTGAGTTCATGAGAGCCTAGGTATACTTTCTGCCTTTCCAGAAAAACAATCAAGACTTTTTTTCTAAGACAAACTTAAAGATCCTTACTTAAAAATAGTATTTGAAAATGTTACTCTAAAATGGTATTGTTAAATGCAGTAATTCAAAACAATTCCACTTACAAACACCTGTAAATGTAGCAGCAATTCACATCCTGAAAGTTCATGGTTCTGGAGTTTTAGTATTAGTGGTTTGTATCAGTAAATCAAGGGATTGATTGCAAAAGATACTAAAGAATAAGCCAGGCACACAGCTGCCTGGCATCAGGGGATGTAGTTACCTAACTGTAGTATAATGCTGACAAAGAAATGCACAGATTCCCTAAACTTAGATGCTGTACCAAGAATAAGAAGATAGAAGATCTGCCCATCAAAGAGCTTATTCCTCACCTTGCTTAAGAAGCATACTTGGCAGAGCAGTGCTTTGTCATGTGTTGCTACCTACTCATGCTATGGCCAAATCTGTCTACCTATTCATAGGCCACAATCTAAAACATTTCATGCAAAAAAAATCTCACCTATTCATGAGCTGTGATAAAACCTTGACATTCTTCCATCTAAATAAATGCACCCTTAGTATTTATTTATATGGAATTCAATATTCTTTCTGTGCGTGGTTTTCTTTAAGTCTAGGATTTGGGGTGTTCTTCACTCTTTGTTAGGCAACCATCCCCCATTTCTTTATTGCGCTCTTTCTGAAGCTGTTTCAGCATCTAAAACACATCATTAAGTAATCTTGCAACTTATCCATGATAATTGTTTATAAGAGAATTAACCATATAGAATGGAAAGTTCCCCCCAAAGTTCCCTGCTGGTTCGACCATCTAGTCAATCACAGAAACCAGGTACCTGAAGCAATCCATCGCATTCCGTCCTCACACCTGTAATTGGTCATTAGGACCTATTGATTCTCCCTCCAGAATGCACTGAAAATCTATCTGTTCCCTTTCAAGTTAATGACTGCTCCTTCATCATCCCTCACTGGGATTACTGTACTGATTTCTAAGTAGACTCTGACACGCCAATCCTTGGTTCTGTCCTTTTGCTTCTCTGAACCACTCCCATCCCAGTTCATTCCAAAAATGTTTCCAGACTCAAACGGATGAGGCTCTTCCCTTTGTATGTCTCCCACTACTGACAATAGCAAGAGAGTGCTGACAAAAATAAGATTCCTTGCATGGTGCATTGACACAGCCTTTACACATTTTACCAGACATGTATTATCCATTTCTCACATAATCTCGTACTGCAGTTATCTAATATAAGCAGAAAGTAAATGTTTCCCTATTCTATGTTCAGTGAGTATTTGCCGTGTTAATACTAGCTGCAAGAAAAAGAATCACACAGAAGACTGAGCAGAATATTTGAAGGTGTGCATTGGCATGTTGAGTATAATTCTATAAAATGTAGATATAAAAGTAGTGTTACACTATGTCGGTTGGGGAGTAACAAGAAAATGTCTGCAAATGTTCAGCATACATACATTTTTTTTCTAAATATTTATAATCTGTGGGTTGAACTCACAAATGTGAACCCACAGATGGGATGAATATCTTTTAGAATTATTTTTAAGATTTTAGACTTGGTAAATTCAAACGTGGAGCAAAATTTAATAAAATCAAAATATTGAAACTTATTTGAAAATCCTAAAATTTGAGTATTAATAATTTTTCTACTCTTCTTTTAACCTATTAGTTTCAAGATGGTTTACATAAAAAATATTTCACTCATCCAAATTAAAAACATCAAGAACAGCAGTATTAGTTTGTGCCTTCAAGTTTCCTAGTTAATGGCCTGTGAATGAGTCAAAATGACAACTCGTGAATGAAGTTGATGGCATTCCAAGTGCACGCTGCAATCTGGCAGTCTCCTGGCTAGTATCCCCAAGAAGAAAAGCCAGGGGACTTAATATAAAATTGGAGTTTCTGGATAAACGATTGTATGACAAATAAGTTAGTATCAACACTCTGCATGAATGTCATAGGAAAGTAAAATTATGTTGGCTGGAATATATCAAATAGGATTAGGCATAAATCTCCTTCATCTGGGTTTAATAAGTCTTTCCTGTTCATCTGGAAAGGTTCTCACACAGCATCCATTTTAGAATATAAAATAAATCTCATTAAATGCCAACCTATCGATGGTATTTCTGGAGACATAAAAACTTGATCTAGGTTAGTTTGGGATGAAATGGACCTTAACTTAGAAAGTAGGAATGAATTGTGCATATTTCATTGTCTTCAAAGCAAAAGATATTGGCAATTTTCCTCTGTTTTATCATTTTAACTTAGTAGAATTCTACATCACTGACAAGATCCCTGGACCAGAAGTTTTCTAATACTGGTTTTAGTCTCCTAAAATCTTTTTCTAACATCCTGATGTCTATTTAAAACTGGTAATTAAAAGGCAGTGACAGTCCCATTGTTTGTCACAGGGGCTTTAGATCGTCAACTAGACTTCACAGTCATTGCTCTGTCAGCTTTGATACAAAGCATGCATTTATCTTACTAACAGTTCAATTGGAGGGATAGTTCGTTATCACAACTGAAATTACTGAAGCTTTACAATATATAAAAATGATCACTACAGGATCCTTCCCATATCTCTAACAATTCCAGAAGACTCTATTATATAACAGAGGTAACTCCAGCTGATTTTCTAAGAACCGCTTTAAGACTGATAAGATCTTAAGAGGAGCATTTACAGGAATCTTAGATCAATATGCTGTAGAGGAGGGGGAGAAGAATCAACAGATCAAAAAACCCTTAAGTAAATCATTGATGGGCACGGTCATAGGATAGAGCAGGATTCATGCCACAGTAACTGGCATGAATCATTTGTGAGTTCAACCCACAGATTATAAATATGAATAGACAGGACAGGACAAGTACTGAGGAGAGCTGATGGGAAATGGAGTCCAGAAGGCTAACTGCAGCCAAATGAAGCCGAGCTGCCCAGTGAGATGATGTTGACCACCACATGGTTAGCTCTATGGAATACTTACACAGAATCATCTTCCTAGTTGAGATTAGGGCCAACTCAGAAGTCAGAGAATTAGATAGACTAGATAGAGAGCCATGCTAAACTAACCTCCTCTAGCCCTTGCTTCTATTAAGAGAGAGTAAAGTTATATAATTCATCCCAGAAATAGGAATCATAACTGCTACCTCCCAGTTATGGGGCTCTTTCAATTGAATTAGACTGAATTAGATGTGTAGATTCAACGGAATCAATCTTGCTGTAAAGTCAATTAGCATGAGAACCAGTCTTCCCTCACCCCATCTGACAATTATAATAAAATTCAAAGGGGAACACATTATGAGGAGCAGAGAAGACTGCCAGTGCAATTCTGATAAAGCTAAGGCAATCTGAGGATTTAATTCGGGTATGTCTAGCCAAAGTCAATTACTCATGCACAACAGTCTGGGGAAAGCAACGAAGAGCTGACTCAGCAGATTCCAAACTCTTCCTCTGAATTAAAAAAGTAAATTACATTAGAAATAGGAAGAGGAGAAAGGAAAGCCCAAACAAAGAGTATAAACTAATCAGTGATTTAATAATGAAATTGTGGTGTTTGGGCTGGGTTCCTTTTGAGAATGTTAAATACTCATGGAAATTTTTGTAAAAATAAAAGAGAATGAAGAACAATTCAAGATGGATGGGGTATAGAGATGAGGAAGTGAGAGTAGGGACCACAGACACGGGAGCTATCTAGAGGAATCCAGACTTTCCATTAGCCTAAAATGAATTTTTCTTAAGATAGGTAGGTAGGTAGATAGATAGATAGATAGATAGACAGATGCATACATGTATACATACATACATACATACATACATACATACATACATACATACATACATTGATGGATGGAAGGAAGGAAAAATGGATGGATGGATGGATGGATGGATGGATGGATGGATGGATGGACGGACAGACAGACAGATAGATAAAACAAACAAACAAAACAACACAAGACAGCACCTTTGAATGCATATTGATTACCCAGCATGACAAACAAATGTGTTTTGGTATTTAACCTTCCAACCCGATTGTATAAAGAAGTTACCAGAAGACTCCTATGGTGGATCCTAGTTGAATAATTTGATTACAAAACTGTAATTTATATATAAACTATCAGGGATATCAGCAGAACACAAAAAGATACATATATGTTATTTGAAGCCCATGAAGACCAGAGCTATGCTTCTCTTTGTAGTTTCCATTCTTCCTTGCCAACCCCATGGAGAGTCTAGGGAGCTGTCAATCATTTGCTGTAAGCGTTTCTCTGTGTGGGTTCTTTTTGGGTTTTTTTGTTTTGTTTTGTTTTGTTTGTTTGTTTGTTTGTTTGTTTTTGATGAGCAGTAGATTAAGTCCTGGCCTTGCACATCGTGCTCAAGCACTAATATATATATCACGAGGTCTGCATTTCTCTTTCCATGGAGATATTTTATCATGTCTAGAAAATGGAAATTAAGGAAGCAAAACGGTAGATAAATGGAAGTGAGTCTTAGAGTCTGAAGACCTGTCTTCTGAGGTCACTCACTCAGCCTGACCATACTGTGCTTCAGCTACTCTCAGGCACTTTCAGTTTCCTTATCACAAAAGGAAAAAGGTTGATTACAGGTTGAGTACCCATCTCTAGACACTCTGACAGCTTTAAAGGCAGCCATCTTTCACTTCCTGCTTTTGATTTTCCTTACACTGTCTTTAAGAAGAGAGCGGTGACTTTGGCAAAATAGTAATTTTTATCTATGATAAGCCCCCCCCCGTGTGTGTGTGTGTGTGTGTGTGTGTGTGTGTGTGTGTGTGTCCTAGTAAGTAAACAGGTAAGTTCAAACAAATACTAAGTGAACAGCACAGGTCATCTACGGCTACTGTTTACATCCTATATTGATAAATATACTTTTGTAACAGTGAGAGAGATGTTTTCAAAGCTCAGTTGTATCTAAATTCACACCAGAGATAAGAGCTACTTCCATTTGTAAAGAATTTACAGCTAAAGGACAGAAAATAGAAGAGATGGGGGGGGGGGCACTCCTCTAACATTACACTCTAACATTACGCCTTTGACAAAATAGGCAAAGATAAATTATTTCAGATCTGTGTTTAATGGCTTTAATAATCAGATTAGGAGTGAGTCATTTATTTCAGGACACCTACTTCCTTTTACAACTTGCTTGCAAAGGCTAGGCTAACATGGCAACTTATCAAGTTTTTTTTTTTTTAAATCCCAGAGTCACTGGACATATTTCCTCTATTCTAGGAAAAACCACATGCTGTGTTTCCATGTAATATGTATTTGGCTACAGATGTCTTCAAATGAACAAGGGCAATTTTAAAACATAAGCCAAGTAAGCATTTGAGATGTGCAAACCTGGGGCCTTGAATTCAGATGTCAGTTAAAATGTCAGACATGGATGTTCATGGTCTGTAATGTAACTCTAATCCAGTGGGCGGGGCAGACACCAGAGCTTTGATGTCACCACCCTAGTTACAGGTTCAGTGAGAGACACTCCCCCCTCTTAAGGGAATAAGGGGGTAATGCAACAGAATGTCTGACGCCCTATTCTGTCCCCCATGCGTGTGCTCAAGACATGCTTACCTATATAAGATGGTGTTCATAAACCACACGCAAGAGAAAGAAAATGATTAGAACCATATTATTAGCCTTTAAACACAACCCAGCTTAAGGCTTTAAATATGCTTTTCCTAAGACTTGTGGCTGTTGAGTGCAAGAGTTCTCAGAGTTCTCATGGTAATTATGATCCTGCCTGTGATGCCAGGGTTCTGTCAAAGGCCACTAACACATGCAGCCTTCTAGCTGCCACACTCAAGCGTAATTACAATGCCACTCTCAATTCAGATACTCTGCACTTCCTGCCATAGTGACTTCATTCTGCAGTCAGGCTTGCATAATCAGACGGCCCTGGTGATTCAGCCACAGTGCCTGGGCCTAGGACTCATCTAGGATTAAACCTGGAAAAGAGAATTACTATTCCTGCTCTCCTGTGTTTTCTGTCTATGCCCCTCCTGTCTTGGGTGTCTTCCCTTTAACACTAATGTTAAGTAATCTCAGCAGAGCCTCATGGCCTACAAAGTCCTCAAGCAAGCCTCACACACCAGTATTTCCCAAAGCAATGGACATGTCTACTGTCTCATTCAATCCTTCTCAACGCAATCAGCATGGAAAGGTTCTGAAAGCCAGTATTAGGGGAAATGTTTTACGTCATATTCTCAGCCCTAAGGATTCCTCAAGTATATTCACGTCTTAAAGACTCTTAGAAGTTCTACAATATGGTATCCTTTGTTTAACCCATTCAGATCTGAAATTCATTTAGCTCTAAGCCCATATTAACTGTAATAAACTTTCCATATCTGATATCTATTGGCAAATGCTAGGCACTTCCCTGCCCTTATACAGAATTAAAACTCAGAGGTCATATTCCTTTACGGCAGTGGTTCCAAACCTTCCTGATGCTGCGACCCTTTAATACAGTCCCTCATGTTGTACTGACCCCCAACCATAAAGTTATTTTTGCTGCTACTTCATAACTGTAGTTTTACTACTGTTATGAATTGCAATGTAAATATCTGTGTTTTCTGATGGTCTTAGGCAGCCCTGTACAAGGGTTATTCAACCCCCCCTCCCCCAAGGAATCACGACCCACAGGTTAAGAAATAGCTGAGATTCTGGCAAGTTAGCTGGAGAAGTCAGCAACAAAACAGGAAGTAAGCTCTTAATAGAGTCACAGATCATCAAAGCGTGGTTAGTTTGAACCTACATTTACAGTTTGTCATTGCAACAAGCAGCACTGACTGTTTGAGAAACATTTGTTTTGGAATTTCTGCATTTGAATATTCTAAAGCAACAGATTCAACTGAGCAAAGGTAATATTTCTGCATATGTCAAATCAAATCATTTCTTCTTACCTGACTGAAGTAACTGAATTCACTTATCTGCCTTTTGATGCAAAAAGAAAAAAACAAAACAAACAAACAAACAAACAAAAAATAACAAGGAAAGGAAAATCGATTCTCTATAATTATGTCTGAGCTAAATGTTTGACAAAACCATAGCTACTTGGATTGCTGAATCAAAAGGAAATCCTGATTTTTGATTTCTATTAAAGCAGAAGATTTTTGCTTTTGATATAAACATCTACTCATTCTCTATGTGAATCTCTCTCACTGTTTACAGTTTCTTCCTGTATACTTTATCAGTCTTCTGAATCAAAGTGGCAGAATTCAGTTCAAGAATGAAAGATACTTAACCTAAATATCCGAATACCTAAACAAAGCCAAGGGCAAAGGCAAGGGCAAGACTGCAAATAACCATCGACATTCAAGTGAGTTAGAGAATTATATGTTAATTATGGGGGCAAGGAGTAAGGGAGATCAAGTTGGAAGCTTTGATCAGCACATTTCCTAGGGTGATACCAATGCAACCAACTTCCCAGTTAGAACAGAGGCACTTGCAGCCCCACCCCCATGGTGTCTGAAGCCCCACCCCCATGGTGTCTGAAGCCCCACCCCCATGGTGTCTGAAGCCCCACCCCCATGGCGTCTGAAGCCCCACCCCCATGGCGTCTGAAGCCCCACCCCCATGGTGTCTGAAGCCCCACGCCCATGGTTTTTGCTGATCTCTGTAACTTTTTATTCCCATATGCTTCTTCCTTCAGAAATGCTGATCAAAGAACCCTGGAAACAAAAATTATTTGTAGGCATTTTTTTTTTTAAAAATCCAGAACAGGCATTATGGCATTGACCTCAGTCCATTCCAATAGAGGCCTACAAACCTAACCCCACCATCAATCAAGCCAACAGACGGTTTGGGGGAATAGTGAAAATTTTTGGTGTAACAGAATAATGCTTCTGAAAGACCAGACTGCTCACTACAGAACACTCCCTACGCATCTCAGAGTATATTGATTATCCCAAAATATTTGTTGTTTGGGGGCAGCTTAGTAGTATAGATTTCTGATTCTTTCTATAAACTACAAAGCATGCTTTTAGGTCTTACAAAGCCATCAGTACTTTCACCCAAAGATGAAGAAAGAATCTTAGCAAAACATGAATTTAGACAGCGCTAACCCAAAGGAATGTTGAAAATTAGGAAATCAATACTATTAGCTAAAACCTTTCAGGTGATTTTATAGACCCATTTACAAAAACAGAGGAGAGTATACCCTCATGGCTCGGTGTCGTTCATTTTTTTTATTTTTCTCTAGCAAAGAGAAACACCAATTCCTTCTCCAGACAATGAATAGAAAACATGAGTTCTTGGTGCGTTACTTGTTTACTTTCCATTTGATTTAGAGATACCTACCCAAGCTAGATAATGGAGCTTTTCAACCGAAACTAAAGACAAGTGATAGTTTCCACATCTCTATCATTCTTCTAGTTGATTGAGAAGTGACACAATTCTGTTTACGAATAAGAGATTCTTGACCTAAATATGCCTTGCATTTAAGTCGCCCCTCCCACCCAGATGTTCTTCTCAGCTGCTCGCTCCTTTCTTTCGGAGTGTCTTTTTCAACTTAAAATAAGCTCCTTTTTTTGCCCATTCATTGCACCTTTCTCTTCAAGAACCACAGTTGTTTATGTGGGAGAAGAACTCTAGGAATCGGGTGGGTATCAAATGTTACTGCTAAAACGAGGAATGAATAGAGGAAGAAAGGAAGAAGGGTGGATATAGGCCAGAGTGGAGAAACCATCCCTGGGTGGCTTCCGACAGCGAGGAGTCTCTAAGTGCACCAGGAAAAGAAAATGGCAATACTCTATTTTGCTCCTCATTCATTTCTAAGTTATTTAGTATTCCCCCTTACTCTATCAGTAGCTGCTACGGGTTGAACTTCATGCTAGTGGGTACTTTAAGAACGACTCTACAGTCACCTTACACCATGAGCATCCCTTGAACACAAAGAAGCAAAAGCTGGGTGAGGAGAGGCCTCAAGGTCACATGGAGAGGTAGAGGCTACTTTTAGATTTGCAAGCTGTGCTCCGTGCTCTGTGACATCGCTGAGCTGTATTCACTGCTTTGGTTCCTTGGCAGCTGATGGCTATAAAGCAATGCACAGTCAAATATGTGTAAAGTGTGTGTTTTGTCTCTTAATATCTCATCTTTTTCTTACTGGCTTCAGAACATACTTTCTAAAACTAAAAACAAAAACTGGACTCTCCTTCTAAAAACTAGGGGTGTTTGTTGTTTGTCAGTTGGTTGTTTTTAGTTGTTGTTGTTGTTTGTGTGTCTGTGTGTGCTTCTGTGCCTATATGTGTTTCTTAAGCTTTTCTTTGGTTATTTCTTCTTCTTCCTCCTCCTCCTCCTCCTCCTCCTCCTCCTCCTCCTCCTCCTCCTCCTCCTCCTCTTCCTCCTCCTCCTCCTCCTCCTCTTCCTCCTTCTTCCTTCTTCTTCTTCTTCTTCTTCTTCTTCTTCTTCTTCTTCTTCTTCTTCTTCTTCTTCTTCTTCTTCTTCTTCTTCCTCCCCCTCCCCTCCCCCTCCACCTCCCCCCTCTTCCTCCTCCTCCTCTTCTTCTTCTTCTTCTTCTTCTTCTTCTTCTTCTTCTTTAAATCTAAGGTGCTGTGTTTCTCA
>CM052720.1:26798463-26816762 GCA_028551405.1 Uromys caudimaculatus | reverse complement strand
ACATCTACATGGACCCGAACCTAGATCCAGTCTCACCACACTATTTGTCCAAGTTGGGATTTTGGTGACACACTGACATTTCTTGCTTATTTCTTCTCCTCGACCAACCTACTCTTGGCTTCAGCATAAACTAAGACATTTATTTAACAAGCAGGACTTTCACACTTTCCACAATGTAAAGCCCACTGACACTTTAATGGGTTAAATTTGCAACCCCAAAACCTAATGTTATAGCCAGTGGAAGAGAGAACCAGAAAACCTGATCTAACGGCCTGTGACTGAAATCACAGCAGTTGCTCCTTATAAAATATGACAATTCTACTGCCATCCCTTGTCACTTAAACATCCATCATTTGTTACAAGTAAGGAGGGTTCTACTCTGTCCTGGATTAATAAAACCTAGGAATTTGAATTATCTTAACAAACACTGAACCCAAAATTTATAAGTAATTCAGAGATTATTTAAAAATCCTGGCTCAGTTTTTCCCAGAGTATACACAATTTGGAATATTTTTATTCAAACATAAATAGAAGCACGGAAAGAAAGCACAGCCAGTAAAGTATATTTGCACTGAAGAAGCCCATCATGAAAACGGTCTGTTATACATCCTACAGCCATGTTATATTAAATATATTTACTGTAGTGAACTTAGTTGTGTTTCCATTAGTTAAAGTACAAGAAACTTAAATGGAGTTAGCACAGCTCTGAAGCTCAGATGGAAGTGTCTCTTTTTTTCTTTGCCTCCTTTGGAGGTAAAGTCTATGTTGCCCAAGCTGGACTGGAACGCTTAGATTCAAGTGACCCTCCCACCCAGCCTCGCTGGGGCAAGCAGGCACTATGGAACAATGATGCGTGTTTGCATGAATGTTTAAAACTCCTAAGTATTTCAGGTGCAGGAAGACGTGCATGTAAAGCAAAGAGCCACTGCATCCTCCAAAGCAGAGAGGAGAAATTAGCAATGGGTCTTCTCTCTTCCTACTGATCTGATCTTTTGAGCTATGACATTACTCTCATTAAGTACATCATTTCTCTTTTATTCAATAATCGCTATGCTCCTTGACGTTTGAGCTCTGGATTTAAACTGGCTAAAGACTTGTCTGCATATTTTCAGTTGAGTTCCCTCTAACTTGAGTCCCGCGTCTTGAGTCATAGAATTCCTTTTCTTATCCTCGGAAAATGATCTAGATATTATTGCAGTTTTATTGGATTTCATTATGAAAGAACAAATGGGAATTTTCAATTTGGGTGTGGCTGATTTTTTTTTTTTTTTTGAAGTGCAGGAAAATATTTCCTTGTGATTCTGTTGGTAAGCTGGGTGTTTCTTCTCCGCTGGATCACCCTGGCAGACCTCTGTGGTTGGTTATCTGACAGCTTCTTTAGTGGCTGGCTACTGCAAGACAGGATCATTTGTATTTCATGCTCTGACAGGCAGGTTGGTTTAAGGGCCTTCTGCTGGGGCAGCAAGCACGTTCTTGTTTGTTGCCTCTGCTCAGGTTTGTTTCCGTGTGGGGGATTCAGTAGAGAAAATGAGAAAGTAAAATGTAAAAAATGATAGAAATTGAAAGAAAAGAGCAAGAAGGGACATTTAGATATATAGATATAGATACAGATTAGCTATAGATAGACAAAGATAGATAAAGATGAGAGGGAAAAGAAGAGAGAGAGAGAGAGAGAGAGAGAGAGAGAGAGAGAGAGAGAGAGATTCCTAAATTAAAAGTATAAGAAATTGAATCCCTGAAATCACAACTGACTTGTGATATTAAAGACATTGTATACCATGGCAGGTTTAATAAATTCTTAAGATAAATCAATGTCAATCTCAACTCATACATGGTGTGTGGGGGGGGTGACATTCATTGTCACAAAGACTCATTAAACATCAAAGTCCTATTAGGATGGTGTCTACATTCTTTGAGGATAAGCAAGGGCAATCCAAAGCTTTATACTCATCTAAGGACTCTAAAGAGAAGGTCAGCCAGGTATTGTGGCTCATCCCTGTAGCCCCAGCACTTGCAAGGCAGGAAGATACAGAGTTTGAAGCTAGCCTGGGCTCTATGGAAAGACTGAGGTGGGGTGGATAGGGGCAGAGCATGGTAGGGTGGGACAGGGAGGTCAGGGTGGGGTACGGTGGGGACACGAAGGGTGGAGATTGACTCAGTGCAAAAGTACTCTACAAGACTTTGATTTTCTGATTGTTGCTACTTATTTTGCTTTTAAATTTCCCTTTAATGTGGGCTTATTCTAGTTCGTGTGAGTTGGCAGCTTAAGAACAGGCATTTGGATTTACACATAAAGGAAAAACTTGGATGGACAGAAAACTGTGGGCTATACTTTGCGGTCCTTGGAAGTTTTAGAATTGTTCTCTAAGGTTTTGCCAGTTAATGGATCTTTATTTAGAAGATTACTCTCGTTCTTCCCCTCTATGTGAGGTGGTGTTCATGTTAGGATATGAACACTGCTTTGTCCTTATCATTAACGTTTCTCAACTTTATCGTGAAAGGCTGTCCTTAAAACTGGAGTTAAACCTTTATTTCAAGAACTTGTTTCTCTTCTACTATTTTTGTCTTATTTTAAAACTGAAAATTGATTCTTTTCTCATATAACAAATCCCGAGCACAGTTGAATTCACACTTATAATTATAGGCTTTTTAGATTTTCTTCCTTTCCTTCTATATGGATCATCTCCTCATAATTCACCTCATCTGGCTACTTTTTACGTATTTCCATGTGTATGTGCATGTCTGTATGTGTTTATGAGTGTGCCTGCTTGTGAGTGTGAAAGCTGGAGACTGTTGTACAGAATTATCCTCCCTCACTTTCCTGCTGTACTTATTGAGATGGGGGTCTCTCAATCAAACTTAGAACCCACCAATATATAGTCTCCTAGCTAGCTGGCTCTGAGAATCTCCTGTGTTTGCCTTTCTAGGCTAGAACTAAACATGGAATACCTCACCCTCCCGGTATTTATGTACTGCAAGTGCTTCAGATGCTGAGTCTCTCCCCAGGCCATGGTTATGCATTTAAAATAAATTGTGTAGGTTTCCCTGAAGCCTTTCTATACATTCCTAACTGAAACCCCAGCCACAGTTATTCCACTTGCTGCTATTGCCTCTAAAATCTCTTATCAATTTAAAGCACTTGGGTTCCTTTTTGATACACACACACACACACACACACACACACACACACACACATGTCTGACCAACAACTCAGGGAGGAGTACCCACACCTTGCACTGGGCTTTTTACAGTGGACTGCATGAATGTAGAACCAACATTGATAAATGTGCAGAGTGCCTTTGGAATGCTCATCTATAAATAAGGTATCTATACCACACTCTCTTATTCCAAGGCTCAGGAAACATCAAGGAAGATGGGGTAGAAATATATATATGTGTGTGTGTGTGTGTGTGTGTGTGTGTGTGTTTATACATATGAGTATTTATATATATATATTTATATATTATATAAGTATATATATATTTGTATATTATATATAACTCTTTATATATAAGTATTTATATATTATATAAGTATATATAACTCTTCATTTATCTACTGTTTTATTATCTACTTCAATTCCTATAGATTTTTTTAGTTTATTTACTTGATTTTGCTTTTTATTCATTGACTCCATCTATTAGAGCATTCCTTGGAGCTAACTGGTGACACTATCTTAATCTTTCTCTTTCCCCTATGTTTTCTGATACGGTGCTTTTATTAAGGCTTTAAGAATCGCATACGTGTGTACACTGCATTCTGATCATACTCCTCTCTTCTCCCGACAACTTGTCCCCCATCCACAGCCTCACTCACCCTCATTCCCATCTCCCCTTGACTCCATGTCTGGTTTGTTTGTTTGTTAGTTTTTAATAACCCACTGAGTACAATTTGTGGAATCTGTATACACATGGCTCTGACGCCATCACTAAAATGTGGATGACCAACCAGACAACACCTTTAAAGTAAACTGTCTCTGCATCTAAGACCATGAGTCACTCCCCTTTCCACGCTGGAAGGTTGACTGGCTTGATTTTATATAGGTCTTATGCAGCTGATCATGAACTGCTGCGAGTCCATGAGCAGTGGTCCCTGCGTATCTAGAACACACTGTTTCACTCTGGTCCTCCGCAACTTCTGGCTCTTGCAATATTCCCACCCCACCTTCCATGATGTTTCCTGAGCCTTGAAAGAAGAGAATATGGTATAGATGTCATATTTATAGCTTAGCACCCCATAGACACTTACTCTCTGCACACTAATGTTCGATTCTGCATTAACAGCTGTCTACTGTAAAAAGCCCAGTGCTGGGCGTGGGGTACTCCTCCTTGAGTGGCTGGTTAGGGGTGACAATCTTACCCCAAACAATACAGGCTATTGGCACTGTTCTTGGTGGCCCACCAAAGTTTGAGAATAAGACCCTATTGCTAAAGACACCACATATTTTGGCTACAGATCATGGAGAAATCAAGTTGAAACTGACCAGGAAACTTCCTCCCTGCTGGCTAGCTTTCCTAGTATAGAAAGGTACCATGTAGGGTGCTGGGAAAGAAACATCATCACTAGTCTTGCCCCGCTGTGGACTCTGCGAGCTACAGCAACAACCGGTCTGGCAAGGTTTATTCATAGGCGCAACAGTCTCCCAAATACTTTGGAGGTAACCAACCACTTACTGGTTGGATTTAAGGCCTGCTCCACAGAGAAAACACAAGGCTAGCGTGGTAAATCTAGCCAAGAACCCATGGCTGTGGGGATAAGTGGCTCTGGGGGTAAAACTACTACTATTATTTTGCTTAATGCACACAATAGCATCTAAGCTCATATCTCTACACCCATAAAATGCAGCTTTCAGATCTCATCAGATCAGACTAAGTTTTCAATGATTCGTTAGTGATTCTTGATTGTTTGATCCCTGAAAGTTTCCTTTATAATCAGTATTATTTCATTTCCCTGTGATCAAATCTCTCGTCTCCTTTGAGCAGGCCATCTCTCTCTCTATTCAGGCCCTAGGTTATGGTTTGAGCTTTCTTCCTCTTCCTTCCCACCATGCCTCTTCATCTCTTAAATTTCCTAGTTCTGAAGTTTCAGTCTAAACAAGACCATTGACAATCAAATACAGCTTCTACAGCTACTTTACCTGTGTGCTTCAAAATATCATTTTCAATCCCACAGTCTTCTGATCCCATACATTCTCCTCTCCGAGGCAAGCATCTTTGACAATACTCAATCCCACAGTCTTCCATCACCACACATCTTTTGGAGGCAGGGATCTTTGACCTCTTAAGACTGTGATCCTTGCTTTGGGTAAGCCATTTACTAGATGCTAATATGTGCTGTCGTGTTGCAAATAAACAGGTACACACACACACACACACACACACACACACACACACACCAACTAGGGTAGAAGATGGCAAATATCTAGTTTAAAAAGATTTCTAAAATCTATTATTAAACTCATAATAACTAACATGCTTCATATTGCATGCAAGCAAATATATCTCCTTATAATATTAGCCATAATATTTTGAGAGAAGAACAGAAGACCCAACAATGTTTTCAAAAATAGTATTACTGGAATGTAAAACTGGACTGCTGATTTTATGGTCCTGGGTAGCTACTACCTGGTAGAAATCAAATTTTGTATTTTATGCAAGGAGATGTGTGGGGGGGGGTTCCAGTCAATTTTCTTCTCTCAACAGGAACACAGAAATGTTCATGGCACCCATTGCCACCGCAACACCTTGAGAGAGTTTCTGTTCAAGTGCCGGCCACATGAAATTTATCCATGCTGTATTGTCAGAATACAATAGAGAAGATAGTTGAGAAGGGCTTTTGTTATGCTAGACAACACTGTTTGCCACACCCCAAAGGCTGAGAACACCACAGACTGGATTAGAGTTCATCCATCTTTGTATGCTTAGATTTTAGCAGGCTCTTGCTTATTTGTAGATATTAATCACATACTTACTATAGTCTTTGTGACTAACACTATTTACTGGTTCTGAATCTATTATGGAAAAAAACATTTAAGACAGACAGTCATGATAGTATACTTCTGCAATCCCAACAGTTGCAAGTCAGAGGCAGAAGGAGCAAGAGTTTAAACTCAGGTTCAAAAAAAAAAAAAAATCCTGAACACTGTGGGTGATTGAAATGAGGGTAATGATTTTTACATTTTCCCTTTTGGCTTTTTTCTTTTATTCTTCCTTCCTTCCTTCCTTCCTTTATTTCTCTCATTCTTTCTTTTTCTTCCTGTACCTTGAACAAACCACATAGCTGAGGATGACCTTGAACTCCTGACCATCCTGCCTCTGTGTCTGCCATGTTGGGATTACAGGCATGAGTCCTTATGTCCAGCCAGGTTATTTTCTAAGGATATTCCATATCTGGACTCATCTAGTCCCCACAGCATCCCTGGTAGGTGGGTATTCTCATCCCTGGGGCAGTACTTGAACCGATATAAGCAAATAGCAAGGAAGGGCTGGAAATCAGGCTGAGGCTCTCTGGCTCCAGAGCCTGGGCTCCTTCCCACTCTTCCCTGAATCCCACCAGGAGCACTAACAGGAGCACTAATTGTTTCCTTTTATAAAACATTACTTCTTCTGTCATTTCAACAATTCAAATATGTACACAATTATTTTCTGAATTTGATACATGAGAGAAAGAACCTTAATAGTAAATATCATTCAAACACAATACTAACAAATTGGCTGTAAAAAAAAAATGGTTTAAATAGTCTCAATAAAAACACATGCTATTAAAAGCCTAGGGTGATGTGTGTGTTGTTATCATTTTGCTGTTACATGTTATATGCATCAACATAGCAAGTGGTACCCAGAAATTATAATGCACGATTATTATTTGTTGGGATTAAAACTAAATGCGACAAGTACTGCCAACCAGAATTGTTCAGGAAATCTACATACACTGTTATATACTATGCAGTGCACTGCACTGACCAACAAGGACAGCTCACAGTGAGTGAGGTGCGTCTTGCATCTCAGTGCATGGACTCTGACCATCATGAACTTCAGAGCTGAGCGGAACTGTCCAACTCTATCTACACACATCACACACAGAAAACCAAGGAAAGCAGGAATTCCACTACATCACTCAGGTCTGCTCTCCCTTCCCCAGGTCCAGTCTTCTAGTAAATGTCCTCTTCCCCTTTCCCTTTATGCTGACTTCTCATTTAAAATGTATTTGGCATGATTTGGATCATTACAGGTGACAGCTGGGAGAGAATTGGAAATGTCCAGTTTTGTCATTTTAAAGCAATGAAAGCCTTCAGTAAGTCAAATCTTTTATTTCCCCCAGAGCTTCTTTTCAATGTCTGTTTGTCATCTTAGAAAAGAGAGGCTCTACTTGCCAGAGGGCTTACAGCCTAACATGCATTGCGCTTCTCCAAGAAAATCACGAAGACAGAAGTTTGACCGGTTTCCACACAGCATCCCCAGGAACCCTAGCCCCATTGTGTATCTCTTCTTCGTGATTGTCTTCATCCTCAGACAAATGTAAGCACGTAGGGTTTTAAGCTGCTTCCACAGTCCCATTAGTTTTGTATAGCTGTGTCTATAAAATGATCGAGATTGTTGGTTGTCTCAGAGCTGCTGAATGTTTGTGAAACCTCATTCAGAACGATCTTTAAAACAAATACAGCTAAAGCCTGTAAGAACCTTATTCTCCAGGTTGGAAAACTATGCATCGTAGCCCCACGCAGAGAAAATAAATGGCAAGTGGTGGCCACTCTTGGCCTCAGTCTGTCAGAATGAAAATGACATCTTTTGCTTTTATTTTATTCTTCTGCATCACAACGCCCACTGAGAAAGATTCTTGGACACTCACACCGTGTACTATTTCATTCATACCACACCTCAACAAATTAGGAGTCATGGTATCCAACACTTTGTAGGAAAGAAAAGTAAAATTTAGAAAGGCTCTTTGAAAAGACCAAAGTCAGAGCAACAGATGTCAGAACATACCTTCTACCACTAGTATCTTTGGCACCACCCTGGGGCAGCCTATTTTGGTTCAATACACTTCTCTGCCCAATATGTATGTCTGAGGCATCAGCTGTACTTCGACAAGTAGTTCTTTTTTCATAAATTTGTTCCTTTAATTAGATCTTGTTAATGCTAATTTCTTTTGCAAAGATTTAAATGATCACTGTCATTGCTACTTTAAAGTCTCTTTCCCTGCTCTACAAACGTCACATTAAACTACACTACCTTGTGCCGCAACACCCATTTGTTTGTTTGGCTTTTTTTTCTTTCTGTTTTATATTTGTTTGTTGAGAAAGAGTGTCATACTGTGGTCCAGATTGTCCCGAAACTAATTATGTGACCCAAGTATTCCTCAAATTCATGACAATTCTCCTGCCTCTGCCTGTCCTACTGCTGGGATTAGAGGCTTGAGCCACCATGTTCAGCTGCACACACATTCTCACAGGTAATCTCACAATCTCACAGACACTTTGGTCAAAGCTGCTGAGTTACAATAAAGCAGCTCCCCTAAGAAAGCCAAATGCAGCAGTTCCTCTTGCCCACCTCCAGCTTTCTTTCCGTAGCCGAAGTGCATGCTGGGATGGAAAGTCGTATCTCCCTACCATTGTAAGCTTGAACCTGTACCCTGTGTGCATCTGCAGAGAATGACGTTAGAAGTCATGCAGACTAGGGCGTGCCTGGAAACTACGGGTTCCCGGGAGTCATTTTCCTGCTCTGAAAGACTTAGTTTCCGTGCTGTGTCAACAGCTAAAATGCTGAGCCACATTATTTAGCCATGACTGTGCTGCCGTCTCACAAGCAAGCCTACTCCTCCAAGTTAACATATGACCAAGTGTCCAAGAGCAGAGGGAAAGTGGGGGGGGGGGGGTAATAAATTTAATTCCTTTCCCATTTAATATAAAGAATCTAGACAGTCACTCCATGTCTAAGCTCAGTAGAGCGCGATCTCTGCCACGTGCCACTCAGGACCCCAGAGGAAGGGTCTGTTTGCCTACCACTTGGCACTCACAGACACACGAGTAACTTTCTTACATGTAGGAACCGCTAGGCACATGCCTCCAACCCCTGATGGAGGAGTGGGAACAGGTTTCCAGGAGAATTATAATTTATGTCATGCTGCTTTGTTGAAGGGAAACCTCACTTCTGTTTACAGCTTTAAGAAGCTATCTTGCGCGTCTTAATTGTATCACCTGTGGAGTCATGGGATATGTAAATTTAAAATACCTTTATCTGGTAACTCCAGATGTTATCTGCTTATCATATACTCTCTCTTAAAAGGTTCTCTTCTAAAAAAATTAATTTCTGGGTTAATGTTACTAAGGAAAATTGACTTATCATTGTTTTCATGTTTGATCTCATGTCTAAGGTACATTGTCATGAACAATAAGATGGCGTTTCTGAAGCAGAGATGGTAAAAACTGCTGTAATTTCGGAAACCATTGGCTATGGTGATTGAGATGATACATGCTTTTAATTTAAAAAAAAAACATGAAATTCAGGCAGAAAATTTGATATAACTTTAAATAACTCAAGCCTCCTTTATCAGCCGCTGAATAGCACTCTCCACTCAAGCACTGCTACTCTATATTGGCTTCGAGAGGGGGCAAGGACTCAGGCTCACAATGACTACTCTTTAAAATTAACACATGCTTCTCTTTTGTAGTGTGTCTAATAAACACCACTTATCAGATAAAAGAAACTTAACTTGTTCAATACTGCCTTCTGTTGTTCCCAACCAATGTCATTAATATATGCATAAGGACAGTTTATAGTTACAATCTATTCTGTAATATCTATAGTTTTTACCTATAATTAAATACATTTAATGTTCACCAACCCCATAATTACCAGTTTTCCAGTCTCAAGCTGCCAATATTGATTCAGTATGCATGTATTGATAGTGCGCTTATGTATGCATGCATGTGTGTGTGCATGCGTGTATACATGTATGTGCATATTGTGTGTATATATTTATGTGTGTGTGTCTGAATGTCCACATGTGTGTCTGTATAGTCTGTGCTTGTGTGTAGATCTCCAGTTTTGTCCACCATTTAGATCTTTGTTTCTGAATGTCTCTCAGCTGCTATTATCTTCAACATAACATAAAGATTAATTGCAATACCTCTTCCTGCAGAACTGCGTACAAATAGCTTCTGAGACTTCTGACATTGTATAGAAAATGAAAATGGAAGGCGACCTTTCCTTCCCCCTTATAATGCAGCTGGCTTTTTCCCTTAAATAATCACGTGATCAAGTCTATCCTTTTTTGGTCCCTTTGAGTTCATGAAACAATAGTGAAATGAAGTAACTTTTTGTGTTTCCGCTTTTATAAAAATTTTCCTAGAATGTAATATAACCTTCAGTTTAAAAATCCAACTCAAAATGTCCTTTATTACTATTTTTATTTTCCTTTATTTCTACTTTCATTTCTCCTCTGAATGCTGCCTGCTGTTTCTCTCTGTTTTCATTGTAGCTGTCATCTCTGGAATCTGCCTCTCCTATGAAGTCTTTTCGTATGACTGGCATTTCATAGGAGATTTTTTGGGGGGCCTCCCCATTTCCATTTTCATATGTGAAAGGTTAGCTTTATGTATAGATTCTATACTGGCCTCCTTTCAATCATTACACACGTTTTTGTTTCTCTTTCTGGATATGCACTGGGCAGGTGTATGGTAGGGGTGTGCTCACCTGTGCTCATGCCTGAACACCATAGGTCAATTTCAGGTGTTTTTCTCTATTTCTCTCCAACTTCCTTTTTCAGACAAGGTCTCTCACTGAAGCGGGAGCCTACTGTTTTCTGCATAGGCTGCCTGGCTATGCAAGTGATGGGTAGATGTATGCTGGGAAGATTGGGGGGCCTCTATTTCAGCACACTGATTCAAACACTTTCCTCCCAGATCTTCTCTTTTCTTATTCTCAACCTATGGGTCATAACCCAAACAGGGGTCACATATCAGTTACCCTACAAATCAGATATATGTATTACAATCCGTAACAGTAGCAAGATTACAGTTTTAGCAAAGACAGAATTTAGCAATTACAGAAGTAGCAAAGAAAATAATTTGAGTTGGGGGTCACAACATGAGGAACTGTATTAATGGGTCACAGCATTAGGAAGGTTGAGAACCACTGCTTAACATTCAAAGCACCTGCCTTGGGTTACTTTAAGGAGGCTGCAGAGATTCCAGCCATCTTTCCTATGGTGGTATAGTCCCAACTCCATACGCCGTCTCATCTAACAGGCTATCTGGGCATTAGAGACTAGACAGAAGAGAATAGAAACAGTTGACATAACATGTGTCTGAGGCTTCCCCTCTCTAGCTTTCTATAGTGTGGGGTGGGATCTCCATGGAGACCATCTCTATTTTTCTTATGCTCCATCCTGAAGCCAAGCTCTACTTGATCTAAGAGCCTCAAACATATTCAGTTAAATGCACACATTGCTGACTGGGGTCTGAGATCCTGGGTGCCATTTCTCCATGACCTTGATCATCTAAGAAGAGGATTTAGCATAGATTTTAGGAACCTGGTCGTTTTTTGTACTGGCCAAGTTGTAAGTTGCCTTACACCCGTGAAGACAGTGCATCTTCCCTGTTCTTTGCCTCTTTGATGATTGCAGTGGAGTTTGAGAAGATGTGGGAAATCAAAACTGCCCATTCAATAAGCTCTAAGATGCCACTATGTAGGAATTTTATATTTCTTATAGTTTGTCATCAAAATACCTTGTTAAACACAAGGTATTTCTAGTCGATTTGCACAACACATGTCTACTAAATGTCTCATCAATATACAAAAAACCTGGATATTTGTCTATATGCAGGTGCCAGTGTGAAGATTAATGAGCCAAATCTGGGATTCATAAAAGCACAGCTTTATAACAAGTATTGTACAATGCAACCGGTGTTCCATTACGAGAGAAATAATGCTGTACAAAATGGACAGCTTACTACCACGGCATCTGGTGACCATAATTACATGGCAAACTTAAAACAACATAGACTGAAAGATAACTATAATCAGTTAGTTACCAAAGATAACTAGAGATAATGGGATTCGGCTAGAACCCAGAATTCTTTCTCACCATGCAATGCTGCCCTGGAAACAAAAACTGAGTTAATCACGCTGAAAAAAATCTATTCTGTGAGCTCTTGATCTTCTTCTGTGCATCACTCTGGGATCTATGGTCTATCTTCTGGGTTTCCCTCTGGGATCCATGACCATCCATCACAGAGACTGCACTGGGTCCATGTGGCTCTGTTACATAGCCTTAGTTTGAAATTTGGAAATGAAAGCAGTTGAAAGTGTTTCATTCTTACAACCTAGTTAGGATATTAGTCAAAACAGCAGGCCAGATCTGATATCACAAAAAATTATCTGTGTATATTTAACCTATGTATTTAAACATAAAATAGGTAAATATTTTTCTGATTCATTATGGATGGCCGGGGCTTTTAATGGCTTACTTATTGGGAAGATATCTTTTGTCCTGTTGTTTAAGTATAATAAACTCATATCAGCACATGAAGCCAACTGCAGTAAGCTTTAGCATCTTCCTAGAATATCCCTACTCTCTGTTTTGATAGATTCTTGATTTTATTCTTGACTTTTATTTTTTAATCCAGATTCTATTTTTAGTTCAAGCAATTTTATTTTTAATTATTTTTTGAAAATTTCACACATACATGTATACTATATTTATATTATTTCAACACTTTCCTTTCCCCTACTTCATCTCTTCCTGTCTTCCTTCAACTCATCTTCAAAATTATGACCCTTCTTCTAAAATTATATTCACACACACACACGTGTGCACACACACACACACACACTGACTATTAGGGACTAGATAACTGAATAGAGCTTGTCTCTCATGCAAATGGATTCTTTCTCCTACCACCAATAACCATTAACTGCCCACAGATCTTCATCTAGCAGTGAGGTCATGTGAGATTTCCACCATTTTTATTGGCTTGTCAGCTGGTGTTGTCTTTCAGCTGGTCTTGTTCAAGTGACCATATTGCTGAGCCTCCATAATTTACCCAGACCCTTCAGGCAGCACCCTACTCTTGGCAACACACTCATCAAACTTCCTGTACAAAGCTATACAATCTAATTCTCACTTTGCATTCTTATTTTAAAGTATGACACTTGGTGAAAGCATATAACCAATACTAATTCAGTTTTGACACATATGTTTGGGTAAAACTAAAGTTTGGATAAATACTCAGGTCAACTTTGAGAGAAGAGATGGACAGACCTTCTTGCATAGACTGTAATGCCCATTTTCCTGGGTAGAAGCCCCAAGTCTACCATCTATTAGCATTTTAACTTTACACAGTGCTCGTCTTGACTTGTCTGCACCTCTTTTCCGCCATATGCAAAATGAGAATGGTGTGCATCTTTAGGGTTTCACTGTACAAAGGGAAAGATCACATTTATGCAAAGCACTTTTAAGAAGACCATAGAATGTCTGGCATGCAGGAGTATTATATATTCTAATAAGCAAGGCAAATTCAATGTACAAGAGATGTCCATCATGCATTTTGCAAACAGAATATAAAATGTTAGTTCACCTGGCAAGTGGGATAAATTTAGACTGTCTAGAAAGAGCTGTCATTTCAGTATTTGCCTATCCATTAGTGCCCTGCATTTGATCATAAGTATCCTCAAAGGGGACTTAGATCTGCTTCATTCTCTGTACATGCATAATACATATGCCTGCAATCATTAAGTATTTCCTGAGTAAATGAATAAAGCATGTTCAAATAGAGTATAATGATAAAGTTTCTACGCCATGCCCTCAACACTAACCTATAAATACGGATGGCTTCATCCTTCAGAAGTATTCTATCTCTTCTCCAAGTTGATCTTCACAGTAACTTTCTAAGATACATAATTATCTCAGGTTTATAAATGTGGAGTACAAAGAAGTTAAGTCATCTGTCCCAGGTCATACTGCGAATTTTCATCTGTTGTGGCTGGGGCTCAAACTCAGGGTTCTCTGGGCCCTCAACTGCATAATGTCACTACCCACTTCAGATAGTCGTAGAATAATCTCATCTAAACCTTCCTCTCCCTCAGTCATCTCCCCCAGTTTGTCCTTTTTGACTTTTAACTCTCTTTAAGTCTAAACTCTAAGCATCAGCATAGAAGAGAAATGGCTACTCTTCCATTCAGGCCGTGTTTTCTCTCTCACTATAGCTCTACCATAAAAACAGCCAAGCATGAGATTAAATGCGCTTTATGAAATATGAACATCACTTGTTTAATTTGCTTTAAATACTTCACCTTTGATGCATTTAATAACATAATGATGCTAATACCGGTAGTGCTGTTTTACATCAACAAGCACAGTTCTTTAGATTCTGTCAAGGTCACCTGCTCCTGCAAGTCAGTCCCAAATCAGTGGATAGTAGAATGCTGCCGAAAGCAGTGAATAGACAGGTCTTTGGGCAAAAGCTCGTGTGTTTGAACATACTCAGAACACACAGATTTTTTTTTCTATACATAACCATTCCTAACACTAAGTCTCTCCTATGTTTTATAGTTCCCTTATGAATGACTAGTGCAGGGCATATTGCTACATCTCAACTATTAGGATGTAGGGACAGTGTCTTTGTTTTCACAGGACCAAGTAATATTCCCCCTAAATCAAAACTACCCGATATTAATTGGATTCAGTAAATTTACCAAATATTTCGTCAATTTTATAATGTTTTAATTTTTATTATTTATTTACTTACTTATTTAATTGATTTTTTTTAACAAGGTTTCTCTGTGTAGCCCTGAGTGTCCTGGAATTCATTCTGTAGACCAGGGTGAAAAATATTTTTTAATCTATCACTTCTCTCTGTGTATGTGCATGCACACAAAAGGTGAGAGGAAAAGTCACAATAGTCAGTTCTCACCTTCCACCACGCGGGTCCTGGGGATTGAACTCAGATCCTTGGGCTTGGCAGGAGGAGCCTTTAGCTTCTGAGCTACCTCTCTGGTCCCAGTTTCTCTCTTTTACTCATTATATTGGATGCCCTGAAAATCAGGAACGGGTTCAGGACAGTCTTTTCCTTGATCTTAAGATGAAATGGGAAGTTCAGAATTTATTTTAGTGTGAGAATAAAATATTCACTAACCTGGGGTTTAAATCACATATTGTGGAAATAGGAACTGAACAGATTATTTCTGATGACCATGGACCTGTCAGGGAGGAAGCATTCAGTGGTTTCCATACTACTCAAATTAGAAAGAAGGGCTGCAGTAAAAGAGATTCATGACATGAAGAGAAAACAAAGGGCCTGCAGAGTAAGAGTGAGTTAGTGTGACTGTTACAGAATTCCCAGGAGAAGAATAAATAGATAAAAGTCTAGATACATCTTTACTATAGAAATCTGAGGGCTGGAGAGATGGCTCAGCCAGTAAAGGTTAGGCTCACAACCAAATCACATCCACAGTCAAGAGTAGAGAGAAGAGAATGTGTGTGTGCTCACTTGCTTGCTGGAGCTCTGCGCCTTTTCTCCACTCAATTCAGTACTGTCCATATCGGGAATGGTGTCATCATGTTGACCTTGCTCTCCCTAAATCAATTAGCTTAATTCAGACAATCCCTCAAAGACATGCCCACAGTTCAACCCAATATAGACAATCTCTCATTGAGACTCTCTTCCCAGGTGATTCAGGTTGTACCAAGTTGACCAAGCTAACAACATCTTTGGGAGCCATTGTTCAACCTATCCCAAGATTACATCAATATATTCTTCAAAGTCATGAGGTATATTGCTATAAAAGTTTTCTTAATTTAAAAAAAGGAACAAAATAAGCTGTATATTCAAATGGATTAAGCCTATCCCAAGATTACATTAATATACCCTTCAAAGTCATGAGATATATTGCTAAAAATGGTTTTCGTAATTTAAAAAATAACAAAATAAGTCATATATTTAAATGGATTATAACTAGCAAAGAAATTACCTTGCAAAAGATGGTTTCATTGATCTTTCCTGTTGCTCAGTGGGTAGTTATGTAGGTAGAAAGATCTCCAGAGCCTACCTTGCTTTCCTTTGGATGCCATCAAGGTTGCTTTAAACATTTTTACTGAAAAGTTATTCATAGCCAATATTAATAGACAAGAGCATTTCGTAGTATTGTAGTGCAAAGTAACATCACAAGATATATTGGTATCATCCATTCATTTGCATGGAAGGCCGTGAATAAAACACAGGTTCAATCATGCAAAGGATACATGGTGCCTGAGAGGGGAAGTCTGAAAGTTCACTGTAACAGAGTCTAGAGCAAAATTCATCCTGTGACTACATCTGGTGTGTTCATGTTCGGAAGGTGTTGGATTAACTTTTAAATGGATTGTATGATCACTAGCTTTAAAAAAAAAAAAAAAAAAAAAAACAATAAAAAACAACAAAAAACCTCTTCCTAACCCAAAAGTTGTTTCATAAAGCCATGTCATATTAAACCTTTAGCCTCCTAATATGTATTTTTTGATACTTCAAGACATGCAGTCCCCCGTGTGATAGTATATGCATGTTTTATCAGAAAGGCAAAAATTGTCTATATTGCTTGCTTGTCATATGACTAAGAATTGTTCAGTTTATGATTTTGGTCTTTAACCCTCACCAAAAGAATAATTTTTAAACATACAAGAAAATTTCAATGTTAGAAGGTCCTGGATCCTAGAACACGCACAAGCTATTGTTTTTACCTACATTTTGAAAGTCCGGGCAAGTTATAATGCCTGTTAACAGGTGGTCCTTATTTTCACTCAAATAGCAATGACTATCTGGCAATATAGACCCAAGAATTTTATGAAAATAAATTAATTAGTATTTATAAATTTTCCTAAGTATACACACTACCAGCAAATCCAATGAATTTCATTTACAAATGTTTAAAGTAAAACATGATTATTTAAAGAACAACGCTAGTCAGGAGAGCAAGAGATCATATTGTGTCCTACAAGGAACTTTTGTGGAAGGTCACTCATCCTCTAACTAAAAAGGGGAGACAAGCAAAGAGGAGATGCCTTCTCATTGCTCCTAAAATATTGGTCAAAAATTACCTCTCAAGAAGAGCAGCCTTATGAATATTCATTTCTCAAGGAAACGGGTTTCCTGCTTGTAAGGTAACCAATGCCATAAAATTTCTTTCACATTGAGCAGCACATTGTATGTTAAACCCCACCGTTAATTTTCATTCAAAACCTGCTCTGCTGAATTCCTAGGTGTTCAAAGAGTTGTTGGACATATAAGGAGAGATCCAATGAAAAATGGGACTTCCCTCATGTTTTAAAGAAAAGAGTCTAGTGATTAAAAAAAAAAATCAATAAAGCTTGCTTGTTTTTTCTTTTTCATCTATCTCCTTTACTCAGAGAGGAGGACAATGTAGGACCCTTGTAAAATAGAAACTCTTTGGTAGAGACTCTTGCCTTCTCTGTTGCTCAGCCCAGGATAGAGTTAATCCTGTTAATCCTGGCTTGTAAGGAAATAAATGATGACTTAGCATCATCTCTTATCTAAATCACACACACTTTCAAAAGGCAGAATGGGAAACTCCCCAAGAGCACAGATGCCGCCTTCCTCTTCCTTTATAAACCTCGGGTCGCTTCTAGAAATCTGCTGACGGAAGTGTCATTTGAACAAGGTGAAAAGAAACAGGATGAAGGAGAGGTGGTAAGAGAACAAAGGAAGGGGGAGGCAAGGGCATGGAAAAGAGAGAGGAGTCTCAAAGAGCCTCAGGAGAGAGAAGAAGCTAAAAGGATGACCCATCTGCATCTTCTGACTCCTCCTGTGGAAGTGACTGAAAAGGTCCTACCTGACATTCAGATGACACTAATGTGAAATCCATCAGTTCCCAGGTTATTTTAATGACTCACTTAGGAAATACCAAAGGCAGACACTTCTGTCAATAAGAGTGAGTTTGCTCTCTTTGGGAATATTTTCTTTTTTCATTTATTTTATTTTTTGATACTTTATTTACATTTCCAATGTTTCCCCCTTTCTAGGTCTCCTCTTTGGAAACCACCTATCCCCTCCCCCTCCCCCGCCTCTCTGAGGGAATTCCACCTCCCACCCACCCGCCCGCTCCCATATTCCCATCTTGACATTCCCCTTTACTGGGGCCTCTCCTCCCCCTGATGGCCAACAAGGCCCTCCTCTGCCACATATGTGGTCCGAGCCATGGGTCTCTCAATGTGTATTCTTTGGTTGGTGGTCCAGCCTCCAGGAGGACGGGGGGGGGGGGGGTCAGGTCAGTTGACACTGTTGCTCCCTCCATGGGGCTACAGAC
>CM052720.1:26758250-26797963 GCA_028551405.1 Uromys caudimaculatus | reverse complement strand
AGAATTCTCTGTTTAGCTCTGTTCCCCATTTTTTGATAGGGTTATTTGGTTTTCTGGAGTCTAACTTCTTGAGTTCTTTGTGTATGTTGGATATTAGCCCTCTATCAGACGTAGGATTGGTAAAGATCTTTTCCCAATCTGTTGGTTGCCATTTTGTCCTATTGACAGTGTCCTTTGCCTTACAGAAGCTTTGCAATTTTATGAGATCTCATTTGTCGATTCTTGATCTTAGACCATAAGCCATTGGTGTTCTGTTCAGGAACTTTTCCCCCGTACCCAGGTGATCGAGAGTTTTCCCCACTTTCTCTTCTATAAGATTCAGTGTATCTGGTTTTATGTGGAGGTCTTTGATCCACTTGGACTTGAGCTTTGTACAGGGAGATAGGAATGGATCAATTTGCATTCTTCTGCATGTAGACCGCCAGTTGAACCAGCACCATTTGTTGAAGATGCTGTCTTTATTCCACTGGATGATTTTAGATCCTTTGTCGAAAATCAAGTGACCGTATGTGTGTGGGTTCATTTCTGGGTCTTCTATTCTATTCCATTGATCTACCTGCCTGTCTCTGTGCCAATACCATGCAGTTTGTATCACTATGGGTCCTTCTGTCTGTACGGGAACCAGAGCACATCCGTTAGGGTCATGTGCAAAGATTACATGGTTTTCTTTCGAGCCTTAAAATCCGCACTAATCATTTGCCTTTTGCTTCTGAAGACAGGCTGAAACAAATGTCTGTCGTAAAGGTGAGGCCCCTTTATGTTTGTATAGTTCACAGAGTCAGGACTCCACCTGCGTTTCAAAGAAGAGAAAGCTGAAGTTCAGAGGGCACTGTCCAAGGTTCAAGTGCTGAGCGCCCCCATGGGCAAGCCTTAACAGTCCTCCATCAACATTGTATCAGCAAATTTCATATGGAAATAAGTTTTCTCACCAGAGTTTCCTGCTCGGTATATAGTTTTCTAATATTTTTGAATGAGGGTGTCATGATGACACTGAGTTTCTGGTCCTGCTGTCTCCACCTCCAGAGTTCAGGAGTGCAGCACTGTGCCTGATTTCATAAAATGCTGGCATCCACCATTAGCTTCACAGATGTTAGTCAAGCACTCCTCCAACCTGGCTATTATCCCCAGCCAACCTATTTAACCTCATTTCTCCTGTTATGCTTGTTCTTGTTTCCCTGTTGTTTTGTCACTTAAGTGTACTGTTACAGGCAGAGAAATTTAACTTGGTCTCCATGGCAACAATATTGATTGACAAGGAGGCTTGAATATATATATGGAAATAAGTGTCCCTTGGACCTTGTACGGCTTCTTTTTAAAAACATTCTCACTTTGGCTACCAGCTGAGATCTACTAGTCAATCTTTGAAAGAAATTCTGGGAAGTAACATGGCATCTGGGGAGCCTGTGAAATTACGCAGCCACTCCTATGAGGAGATATGGTTGTTTAAGGCCGCATAGACAAGGAGACATGATGTGCCAGCACAAGAAATAAGTCAGAGAGAATAGAACAAGCCTCTTGTACTTGTGAAAGTGTATCTTCCCTGAATACTTAGAAAGCTATTTAGAAAACAATTCAGGCCTCCGAAGAGACAATGGAAGCGAGCTAAGGAAGTAAGCTGGATGTTTTGGGGTCCTTCTGATATACCTGTCACAAGTAATTACATTAAAAGAAGGGAAATTCCTAATGGACTGCAATTGAGCTTAAAAAGTAAAAATTAATGAGTTCCTGGAACATTTTGGAAGGGAAGAAAGAAGGAGAGAGATAAGTGGACGGGTAAGCACGAGGAAAGAAGGAAGGGAGAGAAAGAGGGAGGAAGGGAGGGAGGAAGGGAGGGAGGGAGCTAAGGCAGGTGTGTGAACTACTATTCTGACAATTCTACTACAATGTCACAAGATCACAGAATCATGAGACACTGTCACTTTATGCTTGTTTACTCTCATCTCTGTGTCACAATAGCATTTCCGTGCCATTGTTAACTGGTGATGGCAATTGCTAAATAACCAGGAAATTCTATGATTCCAAGTGGTAATGAAACCTGTGGGTTATGTTTCTTGAGAGGGATACATGATCTGCCGAAGTGCGCCACAAAAATCCAACAAGCTGTGTAGTTCTCCTGCAAGTCTCGTCATTTTGAAGTTTTTCTCCATTTTATACAAAAAAAGAGAAACTGTTGCCTACCAAGGAAACACTGTTTGACCATGTCCATGCAGCCAGGAAGTGGCCACCAGCCAAGATTTAAATCCCATTACTCCAGCCCTAGAACTGCTGGTGTTATACCCAGGGCTACTTTGCTTTTTGTTGTTGTTGTTTTTATTTATTATTTTATGAATGGTATGAATGACCAACATTAAGACAATTGTCTCCTAGAAACTATTCTTACACACCAAGGAGAAAAATGTCCTACTTTCTTCAAAGCTCACGTCAACATTTAATACCAGTCATATGTGATAGACTTGTTGATGAAATTTCAAACAAGGGAAAGAGGGGTGTATCTAATTCATGGGTCCTTTCCTGTAGTTAATGAGAGCATATTATGAAAAATGTGTAGAGGTTTGCCTTTATTTATGCCTTATAGACTGTGAGCTATTAAGCACCAATGAGCGGCTATTGAGATTTATAAGTACTTATACTTTAACATTAAAATTAAAAGGCAATGAGTAGAATGTCATCCAAATTGTATATCATTATGATTAAGACCTCTAATTTCATTATATCATATAGTACATAACAGAAGTCATGAATGAAAAGTCTTGGATATAATAATAATAATAATAATAATAATAATAATAATAATAATAATAATTTAATTATTCTCAGTTCAATTCAATTAGCTCACCCACCAGAGCACACAGAACAGAGCACACTATCATATAAGCTATTCAGCTGTTTATTACAACAACTAAGACTTTGACATTAAAGAACAACATCTTCCATTTAAGTTTTAGCCTGCAGCAGAATTCTAAATGATTCAGAGTGACTGGCTTTGAAATTCCTCTGAGCAAAAAGCACCTTCATTTTCTAACCTGGCTTATTCCACAGCCTTTCCATCTGTAAACAAAGCAACAAAAGCTACAGTTGTTTCTCCCAGAGGTCCGTACACTCACATTTTTATTGATGGTTTTGATAAAATGAAAAAGAAAGCCTGTTTTGAATTTTAGAGAACATTTCTTTTACGGATGTATGCCTAGAGCCCGCCTGACATTTTAGCTACTTTTGAAACCGAGACCTATTTGCATAGGGCTTTGACTCTGAGGGTTTCAAAGTATTTTATTTGAAGGTACATCCTCGGGTTCAAAGGCGTCAAACTGTAGGACTTAGCGGCATTTACAGACAATTCCGTCACTGTGGGTTTTCTCGCCTTTATAAAGCACCAACCTTTTGAAACCTATTCCCGTTAGCATAGAATTACGCATCTTCAAGCAAGATTTGCTCTTGTTCTTTTTCCGCTTACTCCCATTGTCCTTCCTTATATCCTTCCCCCAGCACCCAACTAGCTCAGTTCCTCTCTCACGCCAGTCCTCCTCCCCTACCCACCCCTTACTTCCTGGGCACCTTCTTCCCCTCCCATGGTTCCGTAGCCTGACGTCCATTATGCCCATGAAGTCATGGTAACAGGAGTGTGAGGCAGCTAGTCATACGGCGTCCACAGTAAGAAGGCAGAGGGAGATGAATGCAAGTGTTCAGCCTGCTTTCTCCATTTTATGCACCCCAGCCCATGGACCGGTGCCGCACACACCTAAGGTGGCTCCATCTCAGTTAACCTAATTTAGATGATTCTTCACAGGCATGTCCAGGGGCTTGTCTCCCGCCTAATTCTAGATTCTGTCGAGTGGATAATATTAATCGTCGCGTCTTAATACTTTCTAGATCCATCCACTTTTTTTTTTTTCTGCCAATAATTCATCTTTTTCTTTGCAGCTGAGTAAAACCCCACTGAGTTTATAGGCTACATTTTTCATTATCCGTTCGTCTGTTGATAGCCATCTAGGCTGGTGACAGACATCCATATGCCTGCTATTGTGAATGATGAAGCAGTAAAAATAGATCTTCAAGGGTCCCTATCCCTGTGGTAGCATACAGAGTCCTCTGGGAAGATACCCAGGAAGGAGATAGCTGGGTTGCATGGTAGCTTCATATTTCGTTTATTGCGAAATCCCTGTGGTGATTTCCAGATGGTTATACTAGTTTACACTCCCACTACCAACAAAGAGAGATCCCTCTGAGTCCACACCCTTGCTACTGTTTGCTGCTATCCATTTTCTTCATCTTAGCTATTTTGACAGTGATGAGACAGACTCTCAAAACTGTTTTACTTCATATTTCCCCAGCTAGTGGGTACTTTTTAAAGCTACTTTGTCTATTTCTGTTTCTTATGTTGAGAATTGTTATTTCATTAGCCTATCTGGTGTTTGATTGTAACAGTTTTTATATATTCTACACAGCAACTCCCTGCCAGAAGAAAAGCTGCCACTGTATTGCATACATGCTCATGCAATCATGACATGGAGCCCTGGGACTGAACTCAGTTAAGGTTGTGCGATGATAGCTCTACCCATTGAGCCACCTTGCCCGATTCCATGAACTGCTTCCAGTATCGTTGGATCCTGCTCAGAAACTTCTTTTCTATGCCTGTAACCTGAAGGGCATTCTTAAGTTTTCTCTAGAATTTCAGCTTTCAAACTAAGGTAGTTATAGTTCTATTTAAATTAAAAATATTTTTTTGAAATTGTGAAAAACTAAGGTGGTGACACCCATTTGAATTTTGATTTTACTAACAAAAATCTTAATGATGTTCTTTTACTACCAATGTTGATTTCCTTTTTTAAAAAAACATTTTTTAAGTTTGTTTGTTTGTTTGTTTGTTTGTTTGTTTTTAGATAGGGCCGTGCTATGTAGCTCAGGATGGCTGAAATTCTCTCTGTATTCCAGCAGACTGACCTCAGATTCTCCAACTTCAGCCTCCTGATGCTGGGACTATAGATTGGCTTCACAATAGCTGACACACAAGAGGCATTTTAAGGGTTTTCAGTATCGAATTATCATCTGCTCATCAATCCTTTGTGAGAAGTGACTATTAATAAACTATACCAATGCATGACATGGAGCTGACAGAGTCCACTCTAACTATGTATAACATACAGAGCCCCTACTGTGCTAGACACACTCTTAACTAGACACTGTCATATATTGAATCCTCAACAGCTTATTTGAACGGGTACTATTATTATCACTATCATGAAGTTAAGAGAACTGAAGTGCACACAGGTTAATTGACTTGTCCAAGAACCTACCTGAGACAGAAACCCAAGCAACACGCATCTTGAATACGCATAAGCAACTTTTATTCTATACGACAACACTGTATGGTAACAGAAGTAAGCTACCAAATGCTTATCAGACCTGAAGCCGTACCGGAGGGATCAGTATTTAACAGGTGCCGATGGGTAGATTCTTTACTAGTAAAGTTAACTCCAAGGAAAGCTAAGATTATTCGCTTTACCCACATAGAAGTTTACTATGAAGGCCCTTGCTGGGCATCAGTTGCTCGGAGGTTGAACAGGAACAAATCGCTTGCCTGTTCTGTGCCTTGTACTCCATGATAGGGTTGCAACGTCTAAAGCAAGATGGAGCCGAGATGTCCTCACGGAGCTGATGATCGGTTACTGATGCATTGACTAAGGAGCTGTTTCAGCATCCCTCAGCGTCCTGCATCGCTTTCCTCCCGTGCCCCAGCATCGCTTTCCTCCCGTGCCCTAGCCCTCCCCCTTTGTGACCCCTGGGTCATTTCAATTGAGCACCCTTCCCTCACGTAGGATGGTAATCTTTACAACTCATCCAACATTATCACCCATGGTTACAGGTTTTTAACCGTCATTCCACACCTACGGTCTTGCATTTGGTTTTCTTCTGGCCATTCATTTTGATCGCCATATACCTAGTCTTTCTCCGACGTACCTATTCAACCATGTCATCACCACTCAGATAAAAACATACATAAATAAATAAATAAATAAATAAATAAATAAATAAATAAATAAATACTCTACAATGACTGTAATATAAATTTAACACTCCTTCATCTGATATTAGATATTGATTAGAAGTTAACTCTGGTGGGCACACGACCCTTGTTTTAATTGTTTCCCATGGGCTCTGGTCTATTAAAACAGCAATTTCGGGTTCCCTTCTAACTTTTTGATCAGATTAACCTGTCTCTTGGTCTTGCCCTTCCCCTTGACGTTCTGACTACCTGAAATAGCCCCCTGCCTATGTCTGTACTAAGAGAATTTGGGAAGCCCAGTTCAGATGTCGGTTACTTGCAGAATGCCTATGCGTTGAAGCCACGAGCGAGATGTACTCGATCTGAATGCTGATGGCTCCCTGGCCTTCCCTTCGGATGTTATGCGCATTGGGTTCTGTGTTATTATGCCCTCTCCTATGGGGAGTCCAATTACCTTAACCAAACATTTGCACATAAGCATAAAGACACTACTGTGAATATAGAGTATCTATTAAATAGTGTCTCAATAAGTAAAATTGTGAGCACCAAGGTAAAGCTGCATTTAGTTTAAAAAGTACATGCATGTTATATTGTCACATTTGAAGTTGTATTAATATTACATGGAGAATTGTTTAGGTGCAGGAAACCTGAAGTTAAAGTTATTTTGTATACATATATACATATATGCACATATGCACACATGTTAATGTTATTATTATGTTTATATACATACATATGTTAATGTTATATATGTTTACATGTTAATGTACACATATTATATTATTTATATGTGTTTATATAAATACATCATATATACAAATGTTAATGTTATTTTTATATACATATGCACATATAAAAATATGTTTACAAACATGCACACATATGTTGAAGCTATTCTATAGATCTACATACATCCACATTTACATACATATGGACATAAAGATGCACATATATACATATTACTCATTTAAGTTGAAGTAGGGTTACTTTTGAGTCTCTTTGCTATTGCAAATATTGGGGATTTTTTTTATATATGTTTCTTAAGCTTGGACGCCTGAAGTGGTGCCAAGTTGATATTAAAGAACACAGGAGGAGAGAGGAGCTTCACTTGTTTTTTTTAGTGTAAATCAGTAAATTCCACCTGGGGGGGATTTTCTGGCATTTTCTGGACTTTTCCTAACCTCCTACCAGAGGTGTTGGCAAAAGAAGAGAATCAAGAAAGATGAAGAGACGTTCTCACAGTTCACCTTTCAGAATTCAGAATTCACTCTTCTGATCAGATTGGGCTGCAAGCTTGGGCTGCATCAGAAGCATCCTAGGGCTTCACTGAGTCGAGCCACAATGTTATCCCCCGAGCTTTGCTCAGAGTCTGCTTTTAAGAAATCCAGTTGAGACATGAGCCTGAACAGTGCAAAGAATCTGTCCATTTAAATTTCTTGCATTGACCACTTAACACCTGACATTAGAATTTTTTTTTAATTTTTGTTCTCAATTTTCTTTTCTGAAAGTTAGAACTTAGTAGTTTCTCTCAGTTAGCAGAAGGCAAACTGTGGCATCAAATCAATTGTTCCAGTGAGGAATTGTACCTGTTTCCTCCTCTTAGTCAAGACATTTGATTAACTCTATTAGGTGTTTTCTTCTCTGTCATTCCCAACATGGGAAAGTGCAAGGCTATATAACAAAACCTGCTCTCAAGCAATTAAAAACTACATAGAGATCTGGCTCAGAACTTAAGAGTGTTTGCTAATCTTGCAAAGGACCCAGGTTCAGGTCACACAATTCACATCAGATGCTGCTCAATTACCTGTCACTTTGGTTTCAGGGTATCTGATGTCCTCTTATGTCCTCTGTGGATGCTTACACTCATATGCAAACAACACACACGTTTTTAAAAATAAGAATGAATCTTTCTTTTAAAAAAAGACCTTAATTGATAACAGTTATTTATAAGTGATATTTATTCATAAATAGTGTATCCGTATTAGCAAAGCGTGTTGCTTTCTAACTATGTGGCAAGCACACAGTTTTCTCTAGCTCATCAAAAGTATGTTGACACACTACAAAGTAACAATTAAGCAAGGTAAAAACTGAAATGATTAAACACACACACACATACACACAATAGCCTATAGCCTCAAATAAATGTATTTTAATTGGGGGAGTTAAGTATTGGCTTTGAACAATGAGTTCTGCATCTCAGAGCCACACGCAGAAGAGATTTGAATGAAAAATGACTGGATGCAGGAAGACAGACTAAGAAGCATGGAAACCAACGCAACCCACATTGGGTTGAAAACTAAGTGGAGAGCAAGAATACATTTTTAGAGTGGAGTACTGACAGAACATTTTTATGACTAAATAGGTGTGGGTGGCATAAGGGAGAAAGAATCAGAAATAACTCCTAGTTTGCTGACTTGAACAACTACAGGGATGGCTGTTATCATCAGTGAGTTCAGTTCAGGACAACTCACTGCATGCTGGTAAACTACAATTAAGCAGCAGTTTGTGCTGTGGGGATCCGGGGTGGGGATGTCAGGGACATACAAGTGACAGCTTCCCCCAAATTTCGACACTTAAGCAGTAGACAGAGCAACGGTTTCTCCTAAAAGGATTCTGAAAGCATAATAGGAGGAAAGAGAAATGGTTTCATGAAAGCCATGCAAGAAATTGTATGTGCTTTGCCGCTATGGTATGACTACTGAAGTAGCAACTTCATCATGACAACTTATTTTTAGTGACATTGTTCATATGAAATATTTCAGAATAAGCATTTGACTTAGGGTTTCTATTGCTAGGATGAAACACTATGACCAAAACCAGTTTGGGGAGGAAAGGGTTTATTTGCCTTACACTTCCACATCACTGTTTATCATCAATAGCAGTGAAAGTAAGAACTCTAAGCAGGGCAGGAACCTGGAGGCAGGAGCTGATGCAGAGGCCATGGAGGGGCGCTGCTTACGGGCTTATTTATCACAGCTTGTTCAGCCTGTATTCTTATAGAATCCAGAACTATCAGCCCAGAGGTGGTCCCATCCACAATGGCTGGTTCCTCCCACATGAATCACTAATTAAGAAAATGCCCCACAAGCTTGCCTACAGCCTGGTCTTATGAAGGCATTTCCTCAAAAGAGACTCCCTCCTCAAAGATGACTCTAGCTTTTGTCAAGTTGACATAAAACTACCCAGCACAGCTCTCAGAGAAAGCTATCAAATTTATAAAGCTTATCCAAGATTAGATTAAACGTGCTTACATTTAAAATATATTATATGCATATATTTTGCTGCTGATTAGCAATCTGAAAAAAGAACTTCCAGAAGTCAAATTAAATTATGAAGTTACTGCCTTCAGTGTTTCAAACAATCACGTCAACATGCTGTAATACTTTAGTCTCTAAAAACAAGCGATTACATACCAATACCATTTCCTAGGAAAAGAAGCTACAGGGTTAGAAATAAATATGTGTTGCCAAAAAAGACAAAAACATGCGTTCAACAATTGGAAAGGATCCAAGGACAGTGTGTAACCTCTAAAAAGTTCAACTTATTTATGAAAATTGGGTTAGTACATATTCTGATATCATCACTATTTAAATGGATTGTAAAATTAATAGAAACCCAATAATTTGGAAAGCCTATAATTTGTATAAATAGTATTTATATATCAGCTCTATTGTGCAAGCATTGATAACAAAAAAAACACATAAACATTTCTGCTATTGATTCCTAAGCTGTCAAATATTTGCAACAGCAATTGCTGAAAATCATTAGCCAAATAATTGGCATAACCAGGATTTCAGTATGATTTTAGATGCATCTCTATATGTCCTAATATTTAATGTTCTCATAGGTAAATGTGTAAAATATCAGTGTGCACATCTGTCTGCTGTTTATTGCCACAATGATACATATAGATTTAGTAGAGAGGGACAAATTACCTAGAAAAGCCCTATTAACTTATAGCAAAAATGAAATGTTATTTCAAGATATTATATGCTGTTGTCCTGTTGCTATAGTAAATACTGTGACAAAATCAACTTGAGAGAGAAAGAGTTTATTTGGCTCACAATCCCAGTTGTAAGTTTGCGATGGCAGGAAAGTCACAGCTGTAGAAGCTAGGGAGAACTGGTCGACCACATCGCATCATCCACTGTCAAGAATAGCTGTCACAGAATTACTACAGGTATGCCTGTGTTCCGCTCGCCCTCTCTGTTTCACACAGTCGAGAATCTACTGCTCAGAGAATGCTCCCACCCAGAGTGGAGTTGGGTCTTCCACATCAATTCATCTAATCAAGACAATGCCTCATAGACGTTCTCAGAAGCTAACCTTAATCTAGACAATCCTACACAAGTATTCCTGGGGACTTTCTCCCCAAGTGTGGAGCTGATGAGTCTAATCACCACAAAGAGCACTAGGTATTCACTTTTAGATATAATGAAGAATTGGAATCCAAAGCATAGAACATGCTGGAAATTTAATAGGATGTTATATGAGGGGATAAATGCCCCTTTACTTTTACAAAGTTTCCACCTGTCATGTGTTCTGTAATAACAAATGAGCAAACGGCTCGCTCTGAGATGATCACAGAACCATAAGCTGCACTGCTAGCACATTTAACGTTATAACCAAAATTACAACTTTGCAAATTGTAAGTAGAGAAAAATTACAGATTGTATCAGGTACAACTGTTTGAAACCCAGAGTACTATGCCTTATAAAATTATATTTCCAGTTAACATACACGTCAAAATAGGTTACTTATTCAATGAAGGTTTTATAAATGCAAATATTTCACTGTACAACAGATAGGACTTTGTGTGGAAAACCCTTCCCCTTTAGGGACTTCCAACAGAGTCCAGAATTTTAATTCAACTGTTTGGTATGGATTAATCTAAGTATATAATGTCTAAAACATATATGTTACTTCACCAAGTGGTGATGCCTTATATTTATAAGCAGAAGACTTTTAACATTTAATTTTCATGTTTTTTTTAAACTTTACTGGATATGTGATTACTAGGGAGAAAAACAACTGGTTGTCAGCATGTTAGAAATGACAATCGGTAAGGGGAGCATTTTTTAAAGTTATGCTATAATATTGTGAGCAATGTAAACATCAATAAAATCAGAAGAGAAAGTCCATGCAAATATGAACCTACAAAATCTAAACAGCCACGGTTTCAGAAACCACTGGAGAGATGGCTCAGCTGTCGAGAGCATTTGCTGCTCTGGCTGAGGACTGGAGTTCAGTTCCCAGTAACCCCAGCTCACAACCACTTGTAATTCCAGCTCCAGGGTCCAACATTCTCTTCTAGCCTCTGCAGAATGACCTTGTCATTGCCCTTTCTCACCCTTCATGACTTACTAAAATAATTCAATCCATTCTTAGTCTTCCATCATGTTTTCTTTATACCCAGGCCTCCAAATCTCTTACCTGTGCTGTAGACTAAATATCTGTGTATGGGAAACTTAAGTGCCTTTGTTTCCTAATGGTGACAACATACAGTTGCTAGTTCTAACCAGAACCTTGGGATTGGTTTAACCTTTCCATTCATATTTCAGATCTGGCTAGTAATTCATTCCTCCTTTCTGCTGACATCTCTCCTGTCCAATGACGTGCCACAGACTTGGTTCGAGCTTCCATTCCTTGTCATCTTTACCAGCCCAGACATCTTTAGTTAGTCAAGCTAGTCGCTGAGCATCCAGGCTTGTTCTTAGTCTGTTACTGAGACAAATTTTAGAAATTTGACCCTAGATTTCTTTCTTGTTTTCATTTACTGGTCCGTTCATGTTTTAAGTCTAAATTTCTCATCACACACAGGCCTAGGCCTCCTCCTCTTTGCTTCTCATCTGCTCATCTCTTCAGTTCCTTCATATGGACCTCAAGGGGAGCTGCATCCTCATATGGATATTGGGTTTCTCCAGAGGGCTCTCTTACTTCCCACTTACAGATGCACAAGGTTTATCTTCTCTATGATCTGCCTCTGATGCCACCTCCTGTGTTGAGCTACTCAGGTTACCTTCTTCTCTTTACTAGATTCTAGGTTTCTAGAAGCCAAATTAGATCCTATTTTCCCATAAGGCATCAAGACTGAGAATACAACTACTCAGGTTTTGGGGTTTTTTTTGTTTGTTTGGTTTTTTTGTTTTTTGTTTTTTGTTTTTTTGGTTTGTTGTTGTTGTTGTTGTTGTTGTTGTTTTTGAAGACTTACTGAATGAAAGCAAACTTTTAATAGCTGGGAGATCTTAACCCAAGGAGAGAGTCTGAAGATTGTGATACAGCTGGCATTTAATTTCCATAGCATTTATGAGTCGTTAGCCCCCTGTTCTTGTTTTCCAAACTGTGTCAGGAAAGATTTTCATGGATAAATGGGGGAGGGGGGTAGCAAAAAGCTAGAAGAATACAAGAACTGATGCCAACTAATTTTCCAGCACCCTTTTCTCAAATGTAAAATAAGCCCACAGTAAATGCCATTGAGAATTTGGATAGCTTTTGACACATCCTAAGTAGTTTGCTCTATTTATAATAAGAGCATAGGAAGATACCTTGTGGCTCTGGGGAGTCTTAAGTCTCTGTAAACTCATTAGGAATTCACACCCAAGCATTAGCTTAGTGTACCTCAGCACATTTATTCTAACCAGTTTGACTCTCATTCCTACTGTCCATTTGCTGTGACAGAAGATGCTCAGGAACTACTTTCTTCGCTAAGTTCCCTAGTTCCCACTTATACTGATATAATCATTCACTGCCATTTTCTAGTTTTAAACATCCAACTAACAGACTTGAGTGTGTGTATGTCCTAAATAATATTTGGCTTTTTTTTTTTTTCAGTATGGCCTAACTTTTTTTCCTCTAATAACAAAACATCTATTTGTCTATGTATATGTTTTCTTTTTTAAAAAATTGTTCATATGTGTGTGTGTGGATGAGAGAGAGAGAGAGAGAGAGAGAGAGAGAGAGAGAGAGAGAGAGAGAGAGAGAGAGAGAGACTTTATGTGTATCATGAGCATGTAATACCCTTGGAGGCCAGAAGGCATTGGATGCCCTGCACCTGGAATTACAGGTGGTTGGAAGCACAGTGGTAGGCTCCTGGGAACTGAACCCAGATTCTCCACAAAAGCAGTAAATGCTCTTTGCTATTGAGCCAAATCTCTAGCTCCTTAGGTTATATTTCTGAAACCAAAACCACAAAATATTTATCATTGTTTTACCTTTAGTAGATACTGTTTGATCGCTCCAGAAGAATGATGAGCCCCTAGAGGACTCAGCCTGGATGTTCTCACACCTTCTCTTTGTGTGTGCCATGGTCGTTTAGTGAACACTTGTCGTGTTGACCTAACATATCTTATAAAAAAGAAAGAATCCCACTTTTCACTCATGTTCCAAGATGCATTTTTTCTTACTATCTCAGTTAACTCCTGTTCTTAGGGTCTAAGTTGACATCATTATCATTGCTGCCATGTCTTAAGAATGTCACTGCTATGTATTGTTGAAAATTAGACACATAACTTCTTTAATCTGTCTTGGGGAGTAGCATCTGATATTTTTCAGAAGTATCCACAAAAACTGAGGGAGGAGGGGGTGAGGGAAAGCAAATGTCACCCAGAGACAGAAGCAGCATAATGGCTCTTTATTGCCATAGGACTACCAAATTGCATCTTTGTTGGTGAGTGGGGACACCTTGCATCCAAATGTTTGACATTTGTGCAGCAGCTTCCATTATCAACTAGGGAACTAGCACAGCATTTACCCAGTTACTAATGATGGTGTTTTCATCCCATGATGCCATGCTATTTATCTGGACTTCCACAGATTAAAATGGCTTAACCGGATTCCTTAGGAACAGATGTGGATCAAGAAAATGTCAAGTTCACAGTGAAGACTCGTGTCCTCAGAACATGAAAGGGCACCATTAGAGACTGTTTCCCTTCATTTAACATTCACATTTTTGGCACAGTGTGGGACTTAATAGTGCCATGCTATAACGAACACTGTTAGAATGTTTGCTGAATTCATTACAATACTTTGAAAACTGATGACTGGGCATGGAGCTCCACTAGTCCTCCACCTGGCCAGTACACCTGGAGGAGAAGGTGACATTCCCGAGGGGTTGGCATCACCTGAGCACTTTGTGATAAAGTTATAGAGCAGACTTCTTGAAGGTTCTAGACATAGACACCCATATTGAGATAGCAGCTATTCTGATTAATTTGATACAATTCTAGGTAAGTGAATATATGGCACGACATTAAGAGGACTGTTTTAGGTTGGGCATGGTGGCCCATCACTCAGGAGGCAGAAGCAAGTAGATTTGTATGAGCTGTAGGCCAGCCTGCTCTATACAGAGTTCTAGGCTAGCCAGGGCTACAAAGTGAGATCCTGTAGTTTAAAGTGAGGGAGGATGCTGTCTCAGACAAAATAGCGATGATTTCTTATTTTAAAAAAAGTGTGTGTGTATGTGTGTCTGTATGCATGTGTGTGCATGTAAGTGCATGTGTGTGTGTGCGTGTGTGTGCATGTGTGTGCATGCACGTGCACATGCACCAGTGTGTGTGCATGTGTGATTACTACTATTAGAAGCTGGGAGGAGGGAAACAAGTCATGGGGAGAAAAGAGGGAAATCTCAGTAGGCTCAAGAAAGGTCTAGAAGACATAAGATTTAATTGCTTAAAGAAAGAAAAGAAGAATAAAAGGGAACAGACTAGACCAAAGCGTTGAACCATGATTCATGGCTCAGCTTTGTATATATGAAGAGTTTTATTTGTAAAGTAGCTAAATAAAATGAAGACACGTATATAGGTCTCCTTTCAGACTGGTCAGTGGCTAGTAGAGGAGCCCAGCTGCTCAGATGGCAGAATCGTTTTGAGCAGGAGAGGAGAGAGTAAATTGGTTGAGGAAGAACAGTGACTGGGGGGATTCATTCTGCAGTGCAAGCTTTGTTATTTTTTTTTTCTTCCCAGAGAAACATGATTCATAGCTGCTGCACACTGTTCTTTCTATATTCCAGATATGGGAAGGATGCCAACAACCCCCAGATCTGATAATAAGTCAGAGATGGTAGCTGCTGGGAAAATGGCACAAGGGTTTCTCATCCTCCGTATAGTCTCTGATCACTAGGCTCTTCCTCCCTATGCTCAGTAGCTAAATGAATGGAGAGCCACAGAAATAGTGGTGGCCAGCCTCAGTATCCAAAGCAAGCCACTAGGACCTTGTGGGCAATCTACTAAGAAAATGACCTAAGAAAACTTAATTCTGAAGAAGCAGGGTTGCCTTTAAAACTGAAGGACATTGAGCTCCATTGTCTCCTTTTCTTACATAGAATGTGACTAGGTTTATAAGGATTTCCATGCCTGACTTGATACTATATAAAAGCTATTCCCTGAAATGCATGGCAGCCTCCTTGGTTCAGGCTTTAAGAATAGCTAACAATTCTTGCAGCAATCTCTACCCTTTGTTTTTGGTACATACCAGAGTCTTCCTCCGTCTCTCTAAGTCTTTGTGGTCGTTGTTTGTATCTGTGTCTTGTTCTGTCAGTTTTTAGTCAATATGACTAGGGTTTGTGCATGCCAACTCTGTTGTGCAGCCCAGCTCTGATAGTGGGGACATCACTACCCTCAGTTGACCTCTGACACCCAACATTCTGTTTTGCAGACAATGTGGAAATTGGATGAGTTTTCCCTTGAAAACTGAGGAATATCTAGATTCTGAGTCTGAACTGTAAACTTATATTTCCCCCCTCAGAGGAGTTGAACTGTAAAAGCAAAAATACTACTTTTCATTGATTGCTGAAACCTGCGATTCTTTATAAGGTAGGGGAGTGGTAATCCTATGATCAGAGGACTTAAACCTTTGGCTATTGCCCTGCTGGGGTCAACTTGGCTACAACAGACTTTGTGGCAAAGCTCATTCACAAAAAGACTGGAGTTCATTTGATTCAGGTATACTATGTATGGTTATTACAACTTAATGAGAGGCAATGGTTTTTAAAAACATTTGACTACTATTGAGTATAGAGATTTAAAATAACCTAGCTTTTGATATGGAAACTAATGTCACAACTTAATAAAAACCTGCTTTTAAGGAAACAAATAGAGTTAATTATTTCCCCACACATCCGCCCTGATTCCGTTCTCTCCCCCCCTTCCCCTTCCATCCCCCTCCTTAATCATCCCAGTTCAGTCTCTTTCTGCCTCTCTATAAATGAAATATTATGTTTCCCCTTCCTAGGGAGAACTTCCCCTACCTGCTAGTCCCTTACTCTATACCTAACCTCTGTAATTATGCAGATTGTAGCAGCAGCACACCCACAAGCAGCAGATGGCCAATACAAAATGAGCTCAATGGTGTTTTTGTCTTATATTGCTTTGTTTGGGCTTTTTTTTTTTTTTTTTTTTTTTTTTTTTTTTTTTTTTTTTTTTTTTTTTTTTTTTTTTTTTTTTTTTGTCTTGCTGGAATTACAAGTTTGTGGTTTTTATGGATTTGGGAGTTCTCTCTGTGTGTGCATGTTTCTTGTGGTCTTTCTTTTTTATCAGTTAGTTTTTGTTTGTTTGTTCATCTGTGTGCTTGCCTGTTTGCTTTCTAAAGAGAGGAAGAAAGAAAGCGCATGGAGTTGGGTAAGTGGGGAGAAAGGAAGGATCTGGAAGGAGTTGGGAAACAGGAAACCAGGATCAGAATAGGTTACATGAAAAAAAATTTAATGGTAAAAAAGCAAATAGAGTAAAAATGGACTATCTGAGCATAAAATGCCATGTTTGAAGCATCAAGTTGGATACTGTCTGGAAAGTTGCCCGCATCCCACACTAAACTCATCTCCATGTGCGCTCATGAGAAATGAGAGCCGTCTCCCTGGCACGGAGTCAGGCTTTGTCTTCCTCATGGTTGGCATGCTTATATAACATTCACTTTGTGAAATGACTATGTAAGCCATGACAATTTCGGTTTTTAATGGCTTTGCTGGATTTTTTTTAGGAGCTCACAGGGATGGTCCGGGGATAAAGGAGCAAAGATGATGAAGTAACATAGCTAGTTTGCTCAGCAAAAAGCATGACTCAGCCAAGGACCATGGCAAGTTCATGGCCTTAGGAAAAAAAAAATCTTTGAATCTAATCTGGGTAGTTCTCCATGCCTCTCTCCCTACCTCCCTCTAGTTTCACACACTCAGAGAAGTTTCTTTATTTCTCAGAGCCTTTACTTCCTTATTGTGCCAACAAACACAAGTGGACTTAACTAGAAAGCTATAAAAATTAAATATGAACCAATAAGCAAAGTGGCTAGATGATCAATACATTTGAAGTCTTGATGTCCTCTGGCTAGCATGGCTCTTAGCAAAATTCATAGACTTTGAAAAGCAAGGACCGGATAACTTAGTAAAAACAGCCATTCATAAGATGGTCAATAGTTCTTAATGTAGCAAATATTGAAATATGCAGAACATATTATAGCCCCTTTCTGGAGATGTAGCTGCTTTCTTATTTGCCATTGCCCTTGGCACCGTGCAGTAGTGGTTTCTACGTTTGTGATTCGTGTATGGACCCCCAGTCCTTCTCTTGTTCCTATGGGTGGATAGAATAAGAGTACAGAGAATATAAGAGGGGACAGATTGCAGCTGCCTTTTGTAGTCACGTGGTACAAAGATGAGTCTATTCAACAGTTCTCCACATCCCTGTCTCCCAGAGGACTTGCTAAAATTATATATTTGCCCGATCTACTGACTTTCTGTTCAGCAAATTAGGATGTCTAGACTGATGTGTATTTCTCTTCCCCAGTAACATAGATATGGGCCAGATTAAACCAGATTAAAAGTAGATAAAGGCAGGTTTATTAGGAGGCAGCTCTCTCTCGGGTAGGTTCACTGACTTCATGGGTAGAAGCCAGTGAAGTCACATATCCAGGCTAAAGCAAGGGGGTTTTACAGAGATTAGGCGAGGAGTGGTAACTTGTCAGCTAGGAGCTGGGACTGTGTCTATACATGGGCAAAGACTAAGGCCCTGGACGGGCACTCATGGGTGGGCTGCTGGAAACTTAGAGACAAGGAGTGATGACATGTTAGCCTAGAGCTTTCTCCAAGTGGTTAGGGGGAGTTTTCTCTGTGTGGGATGGGCTGGGGGGCGAGGAAGGCAGATGGGATTTTCTAGCTTGTGTGGGATATGAGCAGGGGATCCAGCCTAACACAGACCTGGAGGGTATTCATAAGCTTTCTGTGGCCCCACCCACACTGAATTGAGCCACCAAAGCTTGGTAAGGTGTTCACTGCCTACAGTCACATACTATTGTCTTCTCTCGATATATTCCTTCTTCCTAGTCTTCTTATCCCTGGGTTGGGCAATTGGGCAGAATTCATATTTTTGAAAGCCCTCTAGCAACGTGTATTGTATGACCATTTTGGGAGAGTAGGGCTTAAACATGGTTAAACCTTCCTTGGTCCCAGATTGTTTGTAATCCGCCCTTAAAGATCTGGAGGAGACTAGAATTTTCAGGAGCCCTACAGGTCACCAAATACCTTCCTTTCTGTCGGAGAAGCTGGACAGTACCCGTGACATACACTATAGTGATGGTTAAATCCCCAGCGATGCTGTCCTGGCTCCTATTCTCCAACTCTTGTCTCAAATATTAGGCTGTATAAAGATTTACTCAGAAATTCCTGAGTAGGCTTAGATTTTTTTTCTGTCCTCTAACTGCATGCTGAAATGTTATATTCATTCAATTTCTGTAATGGGAATGTAACATTGCCTAAAATGAAATAGAGGGGAAAAAAGGAACAAAATTTAGAGCATCTCTGTGCTGGCTAGTTTTATGTCAACTTGACACAAGCTAGAGTCCCTGGGGAACAGAGAGCCTCTATTGAGAAAACGCCTCAGTAAGATCAGACAATAAGCAGGCTGCTAGGGCATTTTCTCAATTACTGATAGATAGAGGAGGGCTCAGCCCGTTGTGGGCGGTCCCATCCCTGGGCATCCTAGGTTCTACAAGAGAACAGGCTGAGCAAGTCATAAAGATCAAGCCAGCAAGCAGCACCCTCCATGCTCTCTGCAACAGCTCCTGCCTCCAGGTTCCTGTCCTGGCTTCCTTCAAAGGAAGACTATAATGTCAAAATGAAAGCCAGGTAAACCCTTTCCTCTCCAACTAGCTTTTTGACTATGATGTTTCATCACAGCACTAGAAACCCTGACTAAGGCCCTAACTGTGCTGAACTCTCCAGGTGGCTAATCTCAGGATATGCAACTTGGCCTCTGCTTTCCACAGAACTGAAGCTCCCATTCATGCAGGAATACAGATCTATAAATCAGCTTAAGGAGCCTTGGTGCAGAGACTCTGTCTCATCTCCTCTGCCTGTCGTGTGTGCTCCTTCCTGCCTTAATTTCCCACATGCTTTACACAGGCGTCACCTGACAGTGCTGCCACTTCTACAAATCTAGTAACGTGAGTTTGCAGTTTCAGTCCGCAAGGGTAGATATGAGAAAAGGACCAAGGATCATTTAGTTACTTCAGCCAGAATAAGTGAACCAGGGAGTCCCAGCACAGAGGACATGTAATCTACCCTGCATCCAGGTAATTCCAGGCTTATAGACTGTTCCCACTGTTACAGTCTCTTCCAGGGCACATGGGAAATCCTGAACAACAGAAAACATCCCTGTCTTTTAATCCACAACCCAGTATCGTTCACTATCTGTCTTAGTTATGGTTTCACTGCTGTGAACAGACACCATGACCAAGGCAACTCTTTTAAGGACAACATTTAGTTTGGATTGGCTTATAGGTTCAGAGCTTCAGTCCATAATCACCAACACAGGAACATGGCAGCATTCAGGCAGGCATGGTGCAGGAGGAGCTGAGAGTTCTACATCTTCATCTGAAGGTTGCTAGCAGAATACTGGCTTCCAGGCAGCTAGGACGAGGGTCTTAAGCCCACACCCACAGTAACACACCTACTCCAACAAGGCCACACCCACTCCAACAAGGCCACACCTACTCCAACAAGGCCACACCTACTCCAACAAGGCCACACCTCCTAATAGTGCCACTCCCTGGGCCACGCATAAACAAACCACTCCACTATCAGCATCCATTGTGGACAACTTAGTCTATTACCTCCATCACGATAATAAGGCTCCAGACATGCCAGCGGTTTCAGCGGGAGTACTTGGAAGCTTCGCACTAACACTTAACTTCTGAGACAGAAAGAGACCGGGGACATGCACACCGATCTTTTCTCCCATCATCCTTCACTCTCAGCTCCCAACTTGGAGCAGACAGAAGCAGGGACTCAGATCTGGCCAGGAGACTCTACCCTCAGAGCACGGCCCGGTGAGTCAAGTGTGCAGCAAGGAGATGTTTGCAAAGAGAAAATAAGGGAACACAACCAAGAAGTATGCAAAACAAAAACAAACAAACAAAAAACAAAGCCAGGATCAAGCAAACGGCGCTGGATAGACCACAGAACTGGGCTGATAAAAACGAAAGGGAGACATGACAACAGGGATCCAAACATGCATGGTTCATCGGAGTAAGCCTGGGACTGGGACTGGTCTAGGTCAAGCCTGCCAGTTGCTCCATTAGAATTAGAAGGGAAGAGTGCCAGAGTGCCAGACTCAGAATCCCAGCATTCAAAACCAGGCTCCCCCAGCAAATGGTTCTCATCTTTCTAAGATATATAGTGGGTAAAGTAGTTGTTCCTAACTATGAGGATCAGTATGAGGAATAAATATATTCAAAATATTCAGCATAAGACCCAGCTCTTACTAATTATGTATTAGATAGTCATCGTGTGGGAGCTTTTAATGTGCCTTCTTGGGTAAGTAGATAGGAGATAAGGAAAGGCAATTTGAGTACTATCTTCCTTTTATACTAACAACTTGAGAAGAAGAAGAAAAAGATGGGGTGTGTATCTGAAAGAAATTATTGCCAGTTAAGATATGGCTGAAAAGAATCATCTCATTTGAGCATCTCAGTGAAATCACAGGCTAGAAATCAGAAACCATGCCTTGGAGTGACTGTTTGCTTCTGCTTACATATGTGAAGATGGTGTGTAAACAAAGGACACTGGCAGCTCACATACTGTATCTACCTCATTCTGTCCTAGTGTTCGGAATCCCCAGTTTCAGGTTTCCATCAGCTAGTGATTCCTGAAACTGTCTTAAACTATTCCACAGAGTTTCTAGAAGAGCATGGGCTCTAGACATGTAAGATGCTAATCCAGAAAGTTCATGCTGAAAGACCTGGGTCCATGAAGTAAGGAAATAATCTGTTCCTCTCCCTGTAGGGACCCCCTGTACCCTTAGAAGGAGATGGTGACAGTGTTTATTAGTTTGGGGTTAAGATGTTAGCTGTAAAGAGAACAAATATGAACCAGTGGGAATAAAAAGATACACATGGTAAGAGAAGTGGTAGAAGTCAAGTCTTGAAAGGCGTTCCCGTGCCTGAGTGAAAATAGAGTTGTATCTGTGATATCCTTGTGCTTTCTTGACTCCAGAAAGATGCCAAGAGATATACTTCTCTTCTGGCCACTTGTCCTGAAATTTGGTTCTTGTGTCTTTCTCTTTCCATTTCATCCAAGACAGCAGAAGGGATAAAGCCTTCGCCAAGTTTCCGCCAACAACTCACAAATATTCTCTGGATAAATGCCTGTGAGCTCTCTGACCCTAAGCTCATTAGGCTAAAAGCTAGTCTGTTTGATTCATGTTTCATTCTATAGCATTCGGAGGTGACTTTCTCCTTAATTCTTCATTCCATTATAATGTATTCTCTTCAAAATAAATGTTTAGAAGGTTAGGACTGTGATCCCATGGTAAGGGGCTTGCCAACATGTGTTAATTAGATCCTGAGAATTGTGAAAAAGAAATGTTCGAACCAATCTTCTCATGTTGACTTCAATGTCGTACTTTAGAAAAAAAAATGGTCCTAATCATCCTAATTACAAGAAGAGAATCTAGGATAATCAGGTGGGCTGTTAATGAGGGAAAGGATGATGACTGGAAATACCAGAATGTCAAGAAAAGAAGGGTATCCGGTCCCTCATGAAATAAGAATAACAGCAATTTGGTATATTAGGCATCTACTTCTCTAATAAAGTCTCTTGAATGAGTCAGGCTAACTCAATTTGGGACAAAAACTGAAGTAACTGGTTTAAAGGTAAATGATTTCTTCTCACTGTCTTCTCTTTTCCACTCATATCTATCCCCTGCTGTTTTCATGGTGGAATAAACAACAAAATAATAGTATCATCCATGAAGACAGCATTCAAAGAATAACATTCATATATATTAGCAATCAAACGATCCATCTAAAAGCCAGTCTGTGTGGTTTCACATGGCTTTAGTAATTAGTAATGTTCCGGGGGAAAAACTAACGTCTGCTGACTTTCTGCAAGCTGATCAACATAAACAATTTTTTTGTTCACTGAAAAGACAGGATCAGTAATTTTGCAAATTGAGAATCTCAAGAAGTTATTGCACAGCTCCCCGATAAACAACAATTTACTAACCAAGAGAGAAAACACCCTAAATACAAATGATCACCACATCCACAGATCAGCATTCATTCCCTTGAAGCCATGCTGGTACATATAATGAAGAGTGCAAGATACCTCATGCAGCTCTCAAAGGAAGCCTATAGGACCAAGTCCAAAAGACAAGTCATATGCCAAAATTATCCAGCTATGGCAGACAGGAGAAAGGCCAAATGGCAATAATTGGCAATACCAAGAACAGTAACCGCCTATAAACTCAATAGTAACAAAGAGTCCACGTGTTGTTCTCAAGCATTTCTCTGCTTTCTGTTTTCACGGACTGCTAATGCCTAGTCGTGCAACCCGAGTATGGATCCTTACTTTCTTTTAATAAAGGTGAGACATCTTGTTTTCAGAATACATTCATAATGAGACATGGTGTACCACTCTTAATTTAAAAGCGTAAGATGGCGTTCATCATTTGTGGCCTACTGACTGAGATAGTAACTAGCTCAGGCAGCGGTATTAGAACAGTGTTACTAGGTAGAGTGATGTTGCGGAAGGAGAACAGGACCAACAGAACACGAAGCAGAGACAGACAAGAGGAACAGAGGTCAGTTATGCTCGTGGATTGTGTACTGAACCTAGTGAGGTAATAGGAGACTCAGAAAGCCCATCTAACGATGAGGTCCCAACTCCCGTGACAGAGAAAACAGAGTAAATCTAAAATAACATTACCCAACAAACAGTTATGTGTATGCTACACAACACAAATTGAATCCATGAGCCTCACACAATTATTAGCATAGTTTTCCACAATCAGAACATATATGTGAGCATGCCTTTCTTTCCTACAATGAAATTTACTTGGTTTACTAATCATTAATCCCACAAGGAGTTAGGCCAGATTGTTTGAAAAGTCTGTTTCTCTGGGCAGCTTTGGCATTAACTTATAAGAGAAAGTAAACGACAAAACTTACACAACAATCAACCCCATGACTGGGACCTGGAGAGGGGGTCAGTGGTTGCGAGCACACACTACTCTTGCAAAGGGCCTGGGTTCAGTTCCCAGCATCCATTTTAGGCAGATCATAACTGACTAACTCCAGTATCAGGGGATCCAATGCCGTCTTCTAGATTCTCTGTGTGTCTGTTCTCACGCATGCACATACATAGACATAAACACATAATTGAAAATTAGTATTTAAAAAAAGACAGGAATTCTCAGTGATATGAGTTTCCAGGCAGGAATGGTGCCTGATCAAATCAAACGATGCCACATAGAAAACTTTGGATTCAATGTCAGGATGGAGAGCAAATCTCAGGGGCACGGGATGCAAACAGTTCACAGCAGTACACACTTTGGAGCGCTGGATTGGGGGCCCAGTACAGTGACAGCTTTGCTAGGCACGTGCAAGTTCCTGTGTTCATTAGCACTTCATTAAAAACATCAAATATTAAATGTAGATGCATGCACGCTCACACAAACATTGTATACCTTATAGCTTTTGTGTTGTGTGATAAGCTCAGCGTTATTCTTAGCAGGAGGCTATTTTATATTTAAAGATTCTTTAATGTGCACAGAGTTAAGTGATGTATCACTCATAACTTACCCATAAATTCATCACTTGCTGCAATAGCCGTTCATCAGCTAGACTCCGCTATCAACAGTGCACTAGAGGCAGTGCAGGATGCACATAACTTTAAGGGTATGAGATCAATATACATTTCCTCCCTGGTTTCTATTCCTGGGTATCCTTGGCTAGGCTGTGGTGCTCTGCTGCATATACTGCATGCACAATGCATGCTGAGCATGCCTGGAAGAATCTGCAATGCAGATAAGTGAGAAGCATCGCCCTTAATTTGCATAGTGAGCCAGCACAGTAAGAGATTTGTCAGATGTCAAGAGCTTTTACAGATCCCAAGCCTCCTCCATGCCAGCCCTCCCCTGTGTTTTAAAAATACTAGGTTGACTTTATTCCTGCAACTACATTTGTACCAATAAAAATATAATCCTTAGCTATGCCAATGCAATTTGAGATGTGAGTATTGGATTTCTCTAAATGACTGAAGCTTATGGGAGAAGGGAAAGCAGTGGGCCAGAAGTTGCTATGACAGAACAGGCAGGGGGCTTAAACAGCAACCTCTGGCGCAGACAATTAGATTTTGTCTGTCCCTTCCTGCAGGGAAGCATAAGACCACCTTCCCTCCACAGCCTGAGTGGGGGACATGTTGTTCTGCCATTTCTTCAGGCTCTTTGGTAGGCTGACCCTGATGGGATTCCTCAGACTCAAGTCCTGAACAGAAATTAAATTTACTCTTGTGAGTAACAGCAGAAAGAATTTATTGACTGCCTCTCAAGCTGGAATCACAACCAACCCGCTGCTTCAAAGTATCCATTTAGATTTCCCAGCTTATTAAAACTAAGGTTGGCGTGCCAGATGATGTACTTTTATTCAATGGTCTCATCTATTCTGATATTGGAGCAGCTTAACATTTCCATGCAGAGCTTTGCATGGACACTTAGGGACCCACGGCTGTTCTTTACTTACCAAAGGGACAGCACAAATAGCATTCTTTGTGGAGGTGAGGAAGTCTCTCCCACAAATCAGCCTCACAACTAAAAACATTTAGTTATTGAACATTTGGAACAGTAAGAGAAACAGGACAATTTCTGTTTTCAAGAACCTTATAACATAGGAAGATAAAATATTTATAGAAATAAATTACTGAATAAAGAAAGACAGTGATTTGTGCAATGCCAGGAAGCCAAAATCTCAGTGATGATACTACCCTCAGAGGAGTGAGAGCTCACTGCTGGGGGACTTATTTCTCTAATTTCCAGTCTCAGTAAAATACAGAGGTTGCACTTACATGGTCCATGAACTTTGTCCCAGTCTACAGAAACAATATGTAGGTGGTTACATCTATCCTTAGATACCTGCAGGCATTAACTAAATGCCTTCTCTGTAACAGTCTGAGGGGAAGAAGAGACAGTAACCACAAAAAGATATTTCTATACATCTGTGCTCTCTTAGATATTTTAAAGGCTCAAAGTCCGAGAAATGCCACATAATTCCTTTCCAATTTCTTTAAAAATGGAATGAAGTTCTATGAGTTGGGTCTACACAAGAAGAGAAGCAATTGCTTTTCCTTCTAAAGTTGAGCTAGATTGTTTACTTTCTCCATAATATGGTTAAGTCGAGCTGTAAACTGTAGACTGGGAACACTTGGCTGAAGGGGTAGCTCTATCTCTTGGGTATGGAACCTGGTTCCCATGGTAACTCTTAGTGGCAGGGATGAAGTATGGCAAGGATGAGGTGTGAAAGGTACAGGGGTGCCAGCGGAGCTCCCTTTAGTGAGTAGCTGTTGACAGTGACTCGCATAGAAGTATGGGCCTGCTTCAGTCTCTTCTGCAGCCTCCTCTCCTATGGGATACAAGCAGTAATTTTACTTGGAAAGGGATGTTATGAGAGGAACTTTTAGATTCATAAAAAGCTCACATAGTTAATAAATGTTCCTTTGTACGTCATGTCCCTTATCCACGCCGCTAATCTAAATTTCTCAATGCATGCCCACATCGTCAACATTTAGAATTCTTGAGGAGATTTTGTTTGCCAACCTTACATCCCCACTTCCAAGTTGGACTAACACAGCCTAACTCTACATATTTACTCAGAGTTCTCTGTCTAAAAACTGTGACGCAGCCAGCACCAAGTGTTCTGTTCCCTAGACTCTACTGGCTGACCCTTCCTGACCCGGAAACCACAGGGTTCCATGGCAGAGATGACTCAAGTCTACATATTCTCCTCCAGATCCTTGCAGTATAAACAATATAGTAAAGGGCACAAGAGCACCAGCAAAGACCATTGCCATAAACTCCATCAGTCCTTCCACTAGCGAGGTCACTCCACAGATCCAACTTATGCTAAGGGCTTCCTCACTAAGGGACCTGGAAGCAAGGAAGAGGCAGAGGAGCTACAGCAGTAAGTAAGTGATACATTTAGTAATCATCAGTATGAACTACAGTCTGCATCAGGTGATGGTGTTATGGTGTGAATATCAACAGTTCTCTACAGGTTCATCTATGGGGTATTGGTTTCCCAGATCATGGTATTATTTTCTGAGGTGGCAGCCTAGGAGCTTAGAAGGTGTACCCTAGCTGAAGGAGGCTGATACGTCTCCCCTACACACATAGATTTGCTATCACCTGTAACTAAAAGCTACTCTTCTATAAATATCTCAAAGTCATATAAAAATCAAAGTTAATCATGTCTTCTCCTGGTCTTCTACTTTAAGAGCAAGTTTTTGTAGACACCAGCAATGAGGCTTTCAGAACAGTATACACTATTAAAATTATTCATCAATCCCTGTTCAGATTGTTATGAACTAAGGCTCATGCTTAAATTCAACACACAGGCTTTTCAAGATTTCACTATATGCTGCTGCTGGCCAGTTTAAGACTTTTGTAAACTTTACCAGTGGACTGAAAACCTTAGGCCCTTGACTAACAGAAAAAAATTTTTTTTTCAAACAAAGAACTAAATGGAAACAAAGGAAAGACTAAACAGCTTTTTAAATATATACATGCATATTTGCAAATTTATATATATTTGTTCTGTGATAACTTCATGGTGTTGTATGTTGTGATATATATACCTTACTATCTCTCTTCTAGACTCTTCCCAGCATGCTCACCCAACTTTATGACCTTTGTTTTAACACACTGAGTCCACTGGATGCTCCCATATGCCCATGGCTGTAGGCCCATCTGCTGGGACATAGACAATATACCAGGGGCTAAGCCTCTGAAAAAACTGCCTCTCTCACCTCCAGAAGCTATTAACGGCCAATAGCTCTTCAGCTAGGCGTAGCTCATTATGAACCCCTCCTCCATCCACACTGAAAGTCTGACTGAGGGATGTTATGCAGGTAACCCCAGATGCTCTGAGCTCTTAAGCATAGTAGTCATGCCATATGCAGAAGGCACTGTTTAATGAAAGAAGAGGACAGAGAAAGCAAAGTTCAGTCTAATCCCCAGCTGCTTTGGGCCTATTGTAGTTCTTACTGAGGATCAAGATAAAGTCAGGATGGCATGAAACCTTAGGGCAAGAAAACTGTGTTCCCCAGGGTGATTCAAGTCTTCTGGGTATAGGAACCATGCTCTATTTGTAGGTGCTGTGTTTTACTTATTTTTCTAATGCTGTGATAAAACACAGGATCAAGGCAGTCTATATAGAAAGAATTTGTTTTGGACTTACTGGAGGGAGTTAGAGACCATGACCATGATGGCAGGGAGCACGCCAGTGGGCAAGTAGATAAGGTTCTGGAGCAGTACCTGAGAGCTCACAAGTAGGAGGCTGAGAGAAAGACACTGGGAAAGCCACCAGTCTGCCCCCAGTGACACATCTACTCCAACAAGGCCACACCCCCTAGCCCTTCCAAAACAGTTTCACAAACCAAAGACCAAGTATTCAAATGTATTAGCCTGTGGGGGGCCATTCTCAATCAAATCAGCACAGGCTGGATATGGAGGAAATAGCTAAGTGCATTTTATTGTTGCCTATAACTGCTCTGCCGCTCCTCACATGGGAAGAAGAGATATCTGCAACTCCCAGTTCACAGTTCGCCTGTAACTCAAGTCACTGACAAGCAACTAGAGAATGCATCCAGCACACGCTGAAAGGCAAAGGCGGTGCTTAGAAAACAGCCTCTTTCTCAGTTCCCTAATTCCCCTCTACCCCAATACTACTGTAAAAAATAAATCCTTAATTTGCAAATCCTTTCTCGCACTTGGCTCTTACTAGTTTACAAAATATTTATAATGGTCTTAAGTGGAAGTTTCCCAGATTTTAATATAATATGATCAAAGCAGCGGCAAGCCCTTCACTTTGAGTGCGCTATGTTTAAATGTTGTTTGCTTAAATTGAGTACGTGTTGAAGTTTTGGAGAAAACTATCATTTAAAGAGAGAGGCTGGCAAGAGGACTCTGTGGCTAACATGCTGCTGGGCAAGCATGTCAAATGCCCAATATCCATGTAAAAGCTGGGCACAGTGACAGGCTCCCGTCACCCCAGCAATGAGAGGTCAAAGGCACAAGGATCTCTGCGGTGTGCTGATGATAAAGCCTAGCCTGAAAAGCCAGCTCCGAAACAGACAAACACATAATAGAAGACAGTGTCAAACTCTGACCTCCACACATAAACAGAACACACACACACACACACACACACACACACACACACACACACACACACACACACACACACACACACACCAGCAGGGCTAGAACCTTATTACAGGACCAACACAAAATGCTAGAGCTATGCCATCCTGCATGAGGGACCTAGGGGAATGATACATTTACTTAACGTTGATGACCTCTTTTAGGGGATTCAAGATTTTAAAATACTAAAGTTGCCCAACTTCACACAGTTCAAGTACTAACATGAGTAGCAAATGAGAGAGCACACAGGTACCGTGGGCAGCGTTATTTAGATAGGGCAACAATGATACCCTGGACAAATTCACAACATAATCTCTATAAAAATATCAAATTCGAATGATCTGGGATAAGATACAAGGAATCTGAAATTTTTAAAGAAGTGTCTCCAGTAATCATCATCTAGCAGCTTAAAGAACATCGTTATAATGTGTTCAAAGCAAAGGCCGAGAATTTGAGGGTAGAGTTAGCAGACTGACCATTATTCAGTGCACAGATTCTTGTCACTGGGAAGGATCTTGAACCCAAGCTATTACTATGAATATTCTCTCTTGCTCATTTCACAAGCAGTACGGTTCATTTGTTTTCATCTGAAGGCCCCTTCTGTCTTTGAGGGTTCCCTTCTATGTTGTAAATTCCCTAGTGATGCTGCCAGTAGAGATCTCTAAGGAACCCAATACTAATCTCCTAGGAGCAAAACAAATGGAAAACAAGCAGAGAGAGGGTGTGCATATGGAGAACAGACTGTGGACAGAACGGCATGAGGAAGCTGACTCATTCTCCCAGTGATACGGATCCATTGACGCCAAAACAAACTCTGGAGGCTGCTTATTTAACAGGACACAACGTTTTGTGCTAGGAAGGGTTATGTAACCCTGTCTCTGAGATCATCAATTAGAACTTAATCATTCCTTAGAAACATCAAGCCCTGAATACACCTTAGTCACTAGCTGGGTTCCCTTAATCTTGTTCCTCTCTAGATTCCAGATGCTTAGTATCTTCAGCATTGAAGAGTTAACATACGAATACTCATGACCCCTGTGTTAACTCTACATATCTCATATAATGAAGTATTGGTGGTTCAGCAAATAGGACATTATCAAATCAGACATACCTGGTGGTTATCACAAAATTGCATGCATGAATACATGTCATAATGAAGATTCATCTGAATTAAGATAAAAATCTATTCTAGGACACCAGTAAGGAATATATAGGATAAAGGTTTTTTAATGGACTGGAGATTCACCTCAGTTTGTACTGTGTGTCTCGAACTCACACAGACCTAGATTTGATCCCTAGCTGGGTATAAATGGGGCACTAGAGGTACAGACCTACTATCCCAGCCTTCTATGTGGAGGCAAGATCAGAGTATTTCCAGGCTAGGCAAACAGTTCAAGTCCAATCTAGAATAGAGAGCCTGTGTCAAAATGTAAGTATTTTAAAATGTGTTGAAATTTAAGAAAAGCAGAAATTCCTCTATCTCTAAGCTTTATTATGCAAAACTTAGTGACAGATGGGGACATCCATTTCACACTACAGATCCACCAAGGCAATCTGAGCTGTTCTTCAATGGCTCACCTTCTATGCTATCACAGTATAACCGCGCCCCCCCGACCAATATATTAATGAGTTTAACAACTGGGCCTTTGTACATTGATTTTTATTAATATCTTAGAGATTCCCTAACAGACAAGGGCAATGCTTCTATGACTCATTCCTTCTTCTTATGGTAACACAATGCATTCGCAAAGGCTTGAAGAGAAAGCAACAATATCACAGTGTGCATATGGGTAAGGAATGATATCTGTGGCCACTTAGCCATTTCACATTCAACTGAAGTACTACTTGAGACTCTCAATAACTTTGAGGAGAGCTCTTGTATTTCCAACAAGTAACCTGAATTATTCATCATAAGGACATTCGAGCAGCTCAAAGGTTCCCAACTGTTTGGGAAAATGGTTTTCCCAGAAGATTATGTTCTTGCATTATAGAAAGTATAGGGAATGTGGCATGTGTCCATCACTAAACATTACATTTAGTGTCTATGCAAACTCCCTTAGCTTAAAACTCATCTCCAAGGATCTGACCAAGAAAAACATGGTGTTTCACCAAAAAAGGTGTTGTTTTTAATCTCATCAAATAGAAGCAGTGAAAATAAAGGCAGAACATCTCTTACGGCCAGAAAGCCCTGGGTCTGGCTCTCAGATTCATCCTCTTATACCCATGTATGGCACTTGAATAGCCTCTTGAGTCATCAAACTTCTGCAAAAACTACAGCAGTAGTTTTTATCTTCCGTGCAAGTCATCATTAGGTCAGGTAGTAGAACCATCCATAGTCTCCCACAAATACTATTTATTGGAATAAATCTAATAAAGTAGGAAGCTCATAAGAGGAGATTTCAAAGGGGGAGGTTGAACTACAGACAGAGCATGAAAGGACAGAGATACGCGATAGAGCCATTCATAGTTCCCACTATAAGTGGACCATTAAGAAAACAAAAAGGAAGACACTGTTTTGACTAAGATAGCAAAGGCAGACTGGAAAGCAGACCATGCTGAAAGCAGACTAGCTTGTCCCAGGAAATTTCTCAGGCAGTAAAAATTGAACATAAAATATAATTGATTCCATATTTTCAAGGCTAACAATGCTTGAGAAAAGGTGGGTATGGTATCGCCATGGGCTTTGTTCTTTGTAAGAATCCGTGGGTGTTTTTTTAGGAAATGAGGCATGGGAATTTGAGATCACAGAATGACAGAGAAAAGAAGAAAGACAGAACCTACAGGTTTTTAAAGTCCTTAAAGCTATCGGGGATAGATTAAACAGCCTAGACAACTTCCATGTCCCTCATGGTGAACTGACATTGTGGGACTTGTCATGAGTGTTGGCCATTATAGGTAGACAGGGATTCTGGATTTTGAAGGTTTATATTTTCAAAGTCTATTTGTATGTGTTTTCTCACTAGTATACTACGACCCTCACCTTTTATGTTCTACTGCACACACACATAAACACACATTATATTGTTGAAAAGATGGAAGAATGCTTGTAAAGTACTGAAAGAAAACAACAGTCGGCTTCTATGTCCTCTGTGGAATAAAAACCCTTTCTATGGCACAGAATGTGCACTGTCTCCAATGAGTGGAGCTAGTATCACAGGAGAGTTGAGTAGCTAAACTTTAATGATAGTCACAAAATATGGTTAAAATAGATCTTCCAACTGAAGAAATGGAGTGCCTTCAAGACCCACTGGGACCTAGTTAAGAGGAATATGCTTGGTATTTCTTCTGCCTGTGTAGGAGGCCAAATTTCTACAATCTGCACTTACTTCCACATTACTGGGATGTGCCTACCACCCATCTTTGTTCCTAATTTTATGATTACAGTTTTTTATTCCAGCTTTGAGTGAAGATTATTGTACAAGCTTTAGTGCCCCTGTAACCAGTATTCACCCCTGATGTGTATCTATGAACACTGTCTTCTAAACATCTTTGTAACTAAGGGTTAAATGGCATCAAAAGATGTTCATGAACTCCACAAAATAATCATATTACCTAGAACAACAATAAAGGCATTACAAAGCAAGCAAGGGCAGCAGACACAAACACAGAATCAAGACTCTTCCGTCCACAGCACAGTCTACAACAATTTTCAGGCAAGAACACTACCTAACCACACTAGCAAATAAGTAAATGATGTATAATATAGTTCACCTTTACAAGGTTCATAGAGTTGGACAAAAGAGTATTTGTACATAAGTACAAATAGTATTTATGAGGTCTAAGAACTCAAAAGACCCAAATTTCTTCTGTACAAACTGCCTGTCACTGTGCCAGATTACACAGAGCAATGAAACAAATGCAAATGTGTTTATTCATTTATTGCTAAAGGATGCTTTGACAATTTGACCTAGAGCAGTTCTGATAGGCAATGTTTCAAACAAAGAGCTCTTCCTTGCTTTCATTGGCCAAATTTGCCTTGAAACTACGGAAACTAAGTAGGGAAAGAACCCGCATATTTCCATTGTGCAACTACTTAATGTTAATGTATTACAAAGTTGTCTTGTCTTAATGTTTATGAAACTTTGTTTTGTCCAAAGCAAAGATACTATTAAAGCTAAGCATGCACAGATGCACAAACTACAAACCCAATCCCAGGATAAGTAACCGACTAGTGAGCTAAATCCTGGCTAAGCAACTAGTAATTACAACCCTTGGCAAAATGAGACCAAAAAAAAGTAGTCATATAATCCACATCTACTCTGTTTCAGCTACGTGGCATCCTGAACTTGCTCACATTCTTTCCAGCCTTCAGGTTTTCTGTCTTGACTATAGGCTTACATTACCGGGCAGTGGTAGGGTTGAATGTAAGATTATCTGTAAGGTCATCATAATACATAAGTGACATCTGTTGCTTTATTCCAGTTACAAGTGCTTGCTGCACTACAGATTACAGTGTGACTATCCCAATAAATGTCAGAGCTGACATTTATTGATATTATGAATGAGCATTAACAACCACAACAAAAATAATGACTAACTTTTAAGCTGTAATACAACGTTATCGTGATCAAAGTACAAAATCCAAACGTTGCATCTGACAGATGAGTGTGATGTGAACAGGTGGAGAAGAAAAAAGCAAAAGGCAAACTTGTCGCCCACTGTAGAGCCTTCATCATCTTAGGAAGGTGCATTCAAGGTTACATCAGTATCAACTAGGAGCAAAGAGCATGTGATGACCCAAGAGACGACAGGTTTGTTCATTTTCCTGGGTACAGGAGAGTGGGAACTGACTGAGAGATTGTCTTTAGTCTCCCTTGACAGCTTAATTAAGTTCCCTAATTAATCACAGTCACTAAGCCCTGCATTTCCAGCTCTGCTTCCTCTTGGATTTGGTGCTTTTCTACTCCGATAACTAGTTAGAAAAGTTAGCTGATCTAAACGTTATCTCCCCCAAGCGAAGAACCGGTTTATTCATCTATAGTGGCAAATAGGAATTCAAATATTCAAGGTGTACAACATGATGTTCTGATATGCATGTAAGATGTAAAATGGCTTCCACAATCAGACTATAGGCGCATCTACCACTCAACATAATTTCTTATATGTATTTAACTGTATATAGACTTTTGTGAAACTATGGTAAGACAGTTTAAGAACTGTTTCTATATTGCAATATATATATATGTATATATATATATACTTTATAATTAATAATAGTCAAAATGTTATAGATTAAGTCTCCCGAATTTTTCCATCTTATAAGTGCAATTCCCTTTGAACAGCATCTCCCTATTTCCCTCTTAGACACCTCTATGCGTTTACTTTTCCACAATTCTATGTATAAGTGAGATGGTGCAGTGGGTTTTCTTCTTTTCTGTGTCTAGCTTTATGATACATGGCACATCACCCTCTGAATCTATTTGTCTGTCACAAAGTACAGGAGCTCCTTCCTCTTCAAGACAGAGAATATTAGAATAACAAGAGTGGTTTGCTTCAAAATGGGTCCTCAGTAAAGCGTTGTGGTGGCTAGGTCCTTTGTCCCTGTCCTGACCAAATCTACCACAAGTACCACATCAAGTTGCTTCTTAGTTGACTCTCCTGCTCTTTGAGTGTCTCTGGATAATAAACCTTTCATGTTGTTTCTATCCCTTTTATCATCCATTGAAGACAATAAACATGTGTGAGGGTTCAACTTTAACCCACCACCAGTTCTTACAATCAAATGAATTACTCTCTAACTGCCAAATGATAGACAATTCATATTGATTTGCCCAAAGACCCTCATATTGTCTATAACCTAGGAAACTACAGTCTATCCAGGGCCTTTCCATAACCTCCCAGTAACTGCTTTTCTTGCCAGACTGTTGCTTGCCTGCTGCATCCAGTGCAGTAACATATTTCATTCCTCTAACTACAGCTCTCTAAGATCCTAGGAAATTGTTCTTTGATCACCTTCCTAGTCACACTGTCTAATGCAATATCACATGACCTGATGTGGCTGTTCTGAGATTGTGCAGAGACCACATTCTTTTCTTTTAATATTGTGTGTGTCCATAATGGGGAAGCATGTTTGGAGGTCAGAATTGCTTCTCTCCTTCTATCATGTGGGCTCCAGGAATTTGACTTGAGTTTCAAGTGTGGCAAGCATCTTTACCCACTGATCCATCTGGTCGACCCTCACTTCCACATTTATTGTGCCGTTTTCACATGGGAAAGTCTATGTTTAGACTTTTGTTTTAAAAGAAATGCATTTGGCCCCATCTCTACTAGGTGCACAATCTAATGATTAGTTCATATGTTCTTAGAACCAAACTCTTCAGAGTATCTTCTCTCCCTCCACTACCCTGCCAGCTACCTAACCTATTCTGGGCAGCAAATCCTTTAGAGAGCATGCTGAGTCAGACACAAAGAGTTCTCACAACGTTTTTCAAGTAGTACAAATGTTAGCCCTCACCCCCTTTAGCAAGGGTCAACTGCTGTTGTCTGTGGAGTATGGCAATGTTTTCTTGGTTAGAGTATCTAGAAACCAAGACCCCTGAAATCTAAGCTAAGAACAATTAATTCTCAGTTACCATGAGTGGGAAACTAAGTAGCTCTGCAAATGCCCGCCTATCTTCCTGGGCTGTATCAAAGAATTTGTGAAGCCATAAATCACGGTACAAAGTGAGAGATTATTTTCATCATGATTGAAATGTTTGTTCTTCCTCCTTTGGTCTTTTAATTCAGTTAATGCTGCCAGCTCAGAAAAGGAACCTTCTCATGGAGGATTGATAGACATCATCAGCATATGCAAATGAGCCCACTCAGTCTTGGGAACCAAATCTGTTAGTCATAAGGATTGTGGTCTCCATTCAATCTAAGTTAAGTATGCTACTGGCAAGGTAACAGAGCATGGACTTTTCAAAATGATGGGAAGCAAGGCACTCTGCCCCCGAGTTGCTTACATTGTAACTGATACAAGATTAATGAAGAAGATCACCACTTTACAAGAATATAGAAACTTGATGGATGACATGAATGAAATGACGTGTCAAATAGTGAAGAAAAAAGCTTAAAAAATGGCAGTGGCTTCAGTTAAGGAACATCAAAGTGCTTTCGGAAATTTTAAAGAATTGAGAGATGTTGGTTAATTGCAAAAAGTACACTGAATATTTTAGCTAAGGAGCAAATCTCTGTCTCTGTAGTAACTTCATTTGCTTAAAACAAGCTTCACAGACAAGGAATGAGAGCTACACTTACCTGGGTAGGTATATGGATATGTTTTTATAATGTAGTTATAATCTATACTAATTCTTATTTTTTGATAGAACACCATAAATTTGCTTCCTGTCACTAGCAGGATAAACTACAGCCCTGTTAATGAAGGAAGGGGCACCATGAAGTGACTATTGAAATAACCTCCCAGGCTCATCAGAATCTTATTGAGTCAGTAAAAATCTATTTGAATTGACCTGAAACAAAAACCTATGGATTCTATTAAAACCCAGCTAAGAAGCTGATGGTTTAAGAAGAAGCTAGAGATTGAATAATAAGAGAGCTTTGGGAGAGTTATCACCTTGTCTCCTCCAGGGTACATGGCTTATTAATCTCAGAGACTCAAAGAAGCAGAACTGAATGGAGGCCTTTTATCTTTAGCCCTCCTGAATGATAGGTAGCCACCCTTCCTTTGCATTGCTAAGCAAGCCAATGAAATCAGCTACAAATCACTGCACCAGCATTTCCTATATAGCACTGGGGACTCATCAACAAGCTCATGTTTAAATGTGATACCAAAGTTCTTTTTTTTTTTTTTTAAGATTTATTTATTTATTTGTTTGTTTATTTTATGGGATTACATCGATGTCTTTAGACACACTAGAAGAGGGAATCAGATCCTATTACAGATAGTTGTGAGCCACCATGTGGTTGCTGGGAATTGAACTCAGGACCTCTGGGAAAGCAGTCAGTGCTCTTAACCACTGAGCCATCTCTCTAGCCCAATATCAAAGATTTTTTGCTCTTCCTACCACTTTCCATGTGTGTTTGTTTTTCTTACTTTCCCCCAAGCTATTTCAGTATCTGTTATTTCTTTCTTTCTACACCATTGTTTTATACAGAGAGACTCTGCTTCCATAACCCCTTAGCTTCACTCTCAAAAAAAAAAAGCCAGAAGATTACAAAGGCCTGACACCAGAATAACAACCTGGTTTTAAAATTATATGAATGTTTAAATGAAAGAGACAGGGCCTTTCCATAAAGTCAATTCTTGTCGCCTGCCTGCCTTCACATTTGGTCACCCTAACAGTGCTGGTGAGGGAGAAATGATATCTTAAGAGTTGTGTGCATATTCCAGGGTGTAACTGTATTTGGGTGCATGCTTGCTCAGCCTTTAATTATAAAGGGAATTCTTCATTAACAGATATGCACATGAGAGGAAATGTAACTAAGATTATAAAGGAAGAGTCACTATTTGTCATTCGAGAATGTCTGTCTAGATTCATGCAAGATTTTAGGGAATTGGTACCAGAACTTAGAAAACATATGGAAGCTTACACACTGTTCTGAACAAACATAATCAAAGAAAGCATCAAACCACACACTTTTCAACTTTTCAAGCCATAGTCAACCCTTAGAAAGAACATCAGAGAACAAATGCAAAGGGAAGAGATGCTACACTAATGGCCAACCTTAACAAACATCATCTCATCTGATCACATGGAATGTCTGGGATAGGTGGATGCTATTCATCTCATTTTGGAGATAAGAAAGTTAAAGTCTAGAGAGATTAAGGGATATATTTAAAGTCACTCAAGCAGTAAATGTGAGCCAAAGCCTGTTATTTATTTTTTTTGTAACTGATAGCAAATCAGCTCTTGAAAGAAAGAAAAAACTTATTAAAGATTTGGTGATATCATCCTTTCTGTACACACTGGTGCTACTATTTTTCAAAGCAATAAATCTCCAAAGGGTTGAAATTTTGTGACACTAGATACCAACAACAGACTAAATCGTGCTTTAGCATTGGAAATATACAGTGGAACTGTGAAGGAATGAGTGCTGGCTTCTCACTGTTTTCTTATTGGCCAGTCTCTCTGTTTGCAAAGAGTGTTATAAATACAGGCTATTAATACTAAACATAAAGGGTGGTATTGTTCAGATAGATGTAATAGAATTTCTCCATTATGAAGTAACTTTATCAGTTCAACATTACCCCCACCCTTCTACAGTACTTTCCTATAAGTGACTTAGAAGCTCATTGGCGAAATCCAGGCTTGTTTTTCTGCAATGGGAAGCATTGACAAGAGATTAGGAAAGTAGAGAAGACAGAAAACCTCCCATTTTTTCCAACAAAAGCTCATATATGGGTGTCTAATATTCGCACAGGCTTCAGGCATCTTGAAAACAACCAACATCATGCCAAGGTAACCAAGATCAGCTGTAGGTTTTGTTTTTTGTTTTTTGTTTTGTTTTTTTAAGTTTCTCATCTTCTAAGAGTTAATGGGCTTTTCCTGATCAGTTTTCTAGACTTTCCAGAGTTCTATTAGCACCTCATTTCCCAAAGTTATCTTCTGCCTGGAAATAGTAAGAGTGGCACCCATTTATGTAACCAAAAACATTGTAGCATGTCCAGTAAATGTTCATTATTGGGAAGACTTACACTAACATAGATTTACATGAAAGGTAGTTAGAAAGTTAGAGTGCTGAAGATGGACTTATAGCACTGTGAAGTAAAAAGTGCTTCATAATAATAGATGTGAAACTGTACGTCTGATCTCTCTTTTAAAAATGTTTCATTCCATTTGTTGCATTATGTGATTTAAGTCCACAGTAGCCTGAGCTTGGACACAACTGAGAGTCTAATTAAATAAAGTAGAATATGATAAATGCTTTGGCTTAAAAAGGTAGAATCTCAAAGAGCCTGAGCTATTAAAGAAAAGGCTTTGTATATTCTGGGTTCTATAAAAGAAGCAATCCCTACAGCTGCCAAGAACAGGAAAGTGACAGAGATGCTGAGAGAATTAAAGGTAAGGAGGTTTCCCTGCCAGGGGATACATAAAATGGCACCCATGAGGGGACTGATGTACTTGTGCCTGAGATTTTACTAAAGCATACAACAGAGGTCTACCAACGGCCAGTAGTTTGATACATAAAATGGCACCCACGAGGGCACTAATGAATGTGTGCCGGAGATTTCACTAATGCACACAGCAGAGGTCTGCCAATGGCCAGTAGTTTTTCAAGAATATTCGGGCATCTCATTTGCATAAAGTCACAAGTACAACTGGCATGGCTCAGCTGAGTACAACAGTGTCAAGTCTTGCACAGTCCATGTCACTGGGAATTCCATCAAGAGGCTGCTTAGGCATGAACAATCTGTAAGGTTTTTGAATCCCACCAGGTATTTTTTTAAATGAAAAATTCTAGAAGGATCATGCTGTCATCTAAAATCTTAGGATCCTCTAAAGGGAGCTGATCTGATAATATATTGAATACAATCTTTCTACTCCGCATACGTATACATTAAACCACCAAAATCATGGAGACAGCTGGATGAACCCTGGGGTAGGCTCCCTCTGGGTCTGCTCTGGGAGCATCAGATATGCTTGAGTTCTCGACTTCACATTGTTTTTTGCCTTCTGGTCATTGTTTTTGTCTGTTAACACTTCCCTCTGTGGGTATGATAATTATCTCTCCCTTATACTCTTGTGTTCCAACATCTGCAACACTAGAATTTCATGTGTTTTGATACAATCGGTCCTCTAAAGCCTGTGGTGCTAGAGCTGCCCTGTGTTCAAAGCCACATCACATATTAACACATTAGTCAGAATTTTTTACAGCAATTCTTGCCTTTAAACTCTTTAAAAAAAAAAACACACATGCAGAGTATTATTAGTAAAACATAGCTGAAATTGCCAGTCTAGGGAATTTAAAAGAATTTAGAAGATTCAGAATTAATTGTTTTGTTTTGTTTTGTTTTGTTTTGTTTTTTTGATACTTTATTTACATTTCCTATGATTCCCCTTTTCTTTGGAAACCCCGTGTCCCCTCCCCCTCCCCGCCTC